>CM041783.1:41536549-41641060 GCA_023374045.1 Limonium bicolor | reverse complement strand
AAGCACATACAAAGCCGGAAACAGGAAGGCACTATGAAAGGCAAAAGAGCAAAGGAAGAACAGGGAATCGATCAAAACCTTGTTCGGCCGGAGGGTCGGTGCGGAGCCCTGTGATCTCCAAAGTGTTCTCTCGGGCAGGATCTGAAGAAAAGTAGCCCGACAAGTCAGGAAACTGCTCGCAAATTGGGGTCGGATGACCAGACTCCCGCCCCAGGCGAGAACCAAGGTCTAGACCCGAACCAGGGGTGAGAGGAAGAAAGACACGGCGCCCGGATTCAGGGCTCACGTGCCATGTACCTGGCAATCCGGCGTTAGCACCTTCGGGAGATTCCAGCCTTTTCTTTTTCTTCGAGTGACCAGCCTGGCCATCTCCGGCTTCTTGCCTGGAGCGCTTTGTAAGAAGGGGAGCGTCTCCCAGGAGTTGCTCAGCCGCATCAACAGCCGCATCCATTGTGTCGTAGTAATTGATTTTCTCGTTCCCATTCTTGAAGGTGACGAAGTTCCAGCTACAGAAGGGACCGATCTTGTCCCCATTCCGGAAGAAATCTGCATACAACACACCAAAGTGATAAGAGAACCAACAGAGGCAGCAAAATTTTTGCTAAAAATTAAAACGCTTACGGTGATAAGTCTTCAGAGAAGATAAACGTGCATTTGTAAAAAATGCCTCGACAGTCGGCGGCTTTTTGTTGAGTGTCCTCAGGATCTTCGAGATGGGCAGCTCGGCCGGAGGAATTGGGGGACAGATCAACTGGCCTTTGGCGACTTCCACACAGTATGGGACGCCCAGTCAGCGGCCGGGTGGAGGAACAATGACGAACCACAGCGAACTCCACTCATGAACCTTCTTGTAGTCAAAAAGGGAGTATCCGGCTTTCGCAATTAGGGTTAAGCTGTCTGGATCAACCCTCACCGTGAAGAACCGTGCAAAGTCAGTACCTTCCGGCCGAATCTTGTTCTCTTCACAAAAAGAAACAAAGGCATGGAGATGCGAAATGGCGTTTGGATGAAGATGAGCGAGAGAGCAGCAACGGTGAAGCAGGAAGCCCAACACGAAAGGGTGTGGGGGAATAGTCAGGCCGGAGCGGAAAAAATCGGCATAGACCACATACCCGAGTCCAACTTCATCGTTGGGGTGAGAATCGGGGGATGGTAGGTAAATTTGGGTTCCAAGTGGAGCTTCGACGCCCCTGAGACAATCGCAAAGGGTGGAGAAATCGAGAGATGTAGGAGAGGGCTCGCGCCCAGACAAAAAGGGCTTCGAAGGCTTCAGGAGCGTGGGGCGAAAGCCATTGGGAGAGCGAGAGCCCTGAATCGCCTCGATGGCAGGTGGAAATTTCGCAGCAAGCTTACTCTTTTTTGCAGCAGAGGTCGACATTGATGAGCTTGGCATGAAATCGAAAAGAGGGGAAGGTAGAGCACAATAACAGAGTGGCAAGAGACGAAGACAGTCAAGGCGAGAAGGCAGAGGAGGAATGAAGAGGAAGCTCAAAAACTCGGACTTTAAGGGAAGTTTTCTCCCGCTCAAATAAATAATACATATATATGACCAAACAAAAAACACCTTTTTACAGGAAAAAGAAAGGGCCACACGCTTCCTAAAGACGCTTCCGAAGATTAGTCAAAAGAGGGACCTTACGTATTCCACACTGGAAACAGGCGACAAAATTTAAAAAAAAGCGGTACAGAACAGGTTCGAGTCACGAGCTTCGCACATGGCCGATAAGAAGTTCTTTCTCTCCAAGTATGAAGAAAAAGAACTTATGGGACTGGGATAAGGAAAAGACGAAGCACAGACAGACCAAAGAGCCTCAGAGTTGGTCGCAGTCGCAAAATTTTTTGCCGAAGCACGAGACACAGAAGTTCTATTTTCTTCACCGAAAATTCAGAAAGATGGAACTTGTGAGACTGATGAGAAGGGAAGAAATGGTACCAAGCCAAACAAGGCACATGGAGCATCCGGCTGCCTCTAGCCGGATGGAAATAGGAGTGCATAAAGCATCCGGTCATCTCCGGCCGGACGAAAGTAGGACTTAGGCAGGACAAAGTATAGTATGGCCGGCCGTCTGTGGTTGGCCAAAGATGTTAGGAAGGGGCAAAACCGTACTTATACATGTAAAATACAGGCTGGCAGCATGAGACCAGGCCCAAAAACTATATAAACAGGGGTGCACCCCCATGAAATAAGACACGAAACATTAGGACAATCAGACTTAAACTTGATTCTAACAAAAGGATCAAAAGTCTCTCTCTCTCTCTTCCCCCCTGCGAGATTTTGTGATCGAGACCAGGTAACATAGGATAGCAAATCAGATCGAATTGGACTAGGATACTACACACAGTTTCAGCATGAGATTGGGGCAAAATCGGCCAAGACCAAAGATGAGGAAAAGATGAGATTTTTCTTGGAATGTTTTTTACCTTAGAAAGAAGAGTAGACTCCAAGCTTCAAGTTGATGCCATTTTCTCTTCAAATAGGACAAACCCATGGAGATGAAGTTCATCCCTTTGGGGTTTTGAAAAGAGAGAAAGATAGAGCTTGATGAGAGGAAGAAGAATATGTGGTTATTTTTGTGTTTTGAGCTATAATGAAGCTTGGGCATGAAGATAAAGGTGGAGGAGCCATTGTTGCTCCTTAAAAATCATCCCAACCAGAAGAGAGGAAGGGGAGACGGCTGGAGGAAAGAAGAAGAGGAAGGAAAGAGGGGGAAAACAGAAATGAGAGGAGAGAGAAGAGAAAAGTTGCTTTTTACTTTTCTCCTTTTTGCTTTTTGACTTATTAATTAGTAAACTAGTTTAGTGTGTATGTGTGAGTGGCTTATTTAAGTCTTAAAAACCAGCCCCCTCTTATACACATGCTGGGGCGTTTTTCGTCTTTTATAGAACACGCTCGTTAATTTACCATTTTTTAAGCACTATTCACTAACCGGGCCCATTTTCCCGGTTTTGCTCGTTTCTTTAATTTTAATGGTTCTTAAGCTTCCATTAATGACTAATTATAGTTATTTGGTCAACTATAATTTTTACAGGGCCGTTTGACTGTTTCAAGTCGTGTTTTTAGGTTTTCTCGAAAAACACGCTTTAAAACTCCATTAGCGTTTTAACCCATTGTTTGGATCCATTTTCTTCGGAAATTGTTTTCACATACTATTTAGGCCTAATTAAGCCTTAGGAATCCCTCTCGGATCCTATTCAAAGTTATATACCCCCTAAAATAACTAAATACGCGATTTCACGTTTTGCACATTTTACGCGTTTTCTTATTTCTTTTGGTTTCTCTTTCTTCACCAGTGTTCTTAAGGACTAAATTAGCCTTAGAAAATCATAATTACATAATTAATTAAAACATAAAGGTTTGAGGTATTTCATCTAGTCCCTGTTAGGCTACGGTTGTGGTTGTCTTATGGCTAGGGCCTTGCCCTGCCCAGGACAAACATGCATTAGGCTGGTCAGGTCTGGTGCCCAACACTAGTTATGCTAACCTTGTCAACTCACGTGCTTGTTTACTTATATTTTTGTGAATGCTTGTTTGTGTACTTGTGTGCTTGTGTGATTAGTGGAATATTTATCTTGAGATGTCCTGCCGTGAGAAAATTTTTCATTCTAGAGGTTGCGCATTACAACACGTGAGTGAGTCCTTCTGGCACTAATGGCACACAATGTCATGCCCCCATGTAACACCCCATCCGCTAATCTCATAATTACCTCTTAAACTGTCACGTTTGCCCATAATATCGCAGTGGAACACTAAATACAACGCAAGGGAGTACAATGCCGTTAGCCGCCCACTGGGCCAACCAGGCCTAACTCAACAACTGCATTGGTCTAATGGACAGGAATAACCGAGTATTCAATACAAATACAATACTCTTCAATTCTAACCGAGTCTTATACATTACAACTCTCCATTCAGTTTCATACTATACCGAGTCTACACATACGGAAGCCGATAACACCTTCGGTTATACACCTCATTCAAAGACATAAGTAATTACAATCTAACTACCCATGTTAACCACCGTCCCCGTCCTACTCTCGAACGGAATCATCTTTAGTGTACCTGAAAATAGAAACGGTGCCCCTAGGGGCTCAGCTTATCGCTGCATATGAAATTCGCATACCCCGCGTGCTAACCGGGGTACGCCGACTACTTTTGTCGAGAGCATGAGATTCATTTTAATACAATCAACATGCAACATAGCAATAATTTACATATGTACACTACACAAGGATTCACATTCAACCATGGAATACAATCCTTAACTAACATAACGAGGTTGTTAGTTGTATTAACTTACTCTTAAGCCTTGAGGGTTCTACCTCACTATGCCTTGGTTCTTGTTCAATATCTCACCCGCTCTCTTGGGTTACTTATTCTTTAACTCACCCTCACTCTTGGGTTACTTATTCAAGCTCTCGTAGTTCTCGAGACACTACAGGTCTCCTACGTGCTTCATAATCGTTTACTCTTAATACATTCTTATGCCAAAACACACAGCTTTCGAGCATAGTCTTACTTCCCCGGTTTTGACCCTGCTCTGGGTCTAGCATGGTGGGAAGGTTCAAGTAGCTCCCGAAACTCTCTCTTAGTTCCTACCTCTTTCACATAGGTCCGACTACTCTCGGACTTCTCACATTCCCATGCACTCTTTTCTCGGAGTTATAATGTAATTATGTACATTTGTCTAGAAGCATCACTCTCGATGTTTCTAATGACATTGGGAACATTTCTTAAGTTTGGGTATTCTTAAGTTTAAGGGTTACCCCAAACTTCCGTATACTTATACTTTCGGTTAATTTCTCATACCGGGTCGAATCCTCGTATAGGAGGTCAACCGTATCTTAAGGGAGTTAAATGGTCCCTTATGTCTCCTTTACTTTTCTCACAAGTTCACATCTTTGAACTATCTTCAATCCTCTAGATGGAGGTTCATTTACCTTTCCACATTTATTTATTTCGTGGACTGTTTCAGTTTGTTTTGAACAGTTATCGGGTGTTTACTCAACCCGTACAACTTCCTCAAATTCTAGTGAGTTCATATGTTTATGTTACCGTTATACTTTAATCGATAGCTTTTGTGTTTGCACGTTTTCGTTACTTTACGAAACGACCCAAACTATGGGTCTCTAGCCAATCGTTACTCACTATGAGTCGGTCTATACACTAAGATAGACCACACCAGCATTCAAGTATGTTAGTTCATGCATTACACATCAAGACACACAAAATCAAGCAATAGTTCAATTTCATGCTTTAGTCTTGATTAAGCCGGCATAGAAACACACAAATCAACGTAGCACAGTTAGCATACGGGGCATGAGTAATCATACCTTTCACCTTGGTTTCACTTTTACCGTGTCCTCACATTGCTCGGTTCTCACACGATTCTCTGATAATGTTTTAAACATTATTATTAATACCAAACTCATACGGTACGTAAATAAATACTACTCCTGTACTTACCCCGTTATCCTGTTATCTCGGTTTTACTCTTGTTAATTTGAATTCTTACTTCACACTCACTTCTAGAACTTGTTTACACTTCTTAGGACCTTTACAAGTCACCAAACAAGGACTTAACATCATCTAACATCATTAACATTCAAACCCCCATCATTTAAGCCTTTTAAAATACTCACGACATGATTCTTGGGGTGGTCCAGGACTTGGTCCCTACCTTAAGTCCCAGACCAATTGTTTTCCTAACTCTCGGCTGAAAATGGCTATGGTCCGGGACCTTGTCCTGGAGTATAGTCCAGGACCAGGTGTATACTTCAATTCTCGGCCATTATTTAGGGGTGGTCCGGGACTTTGTCCAAGGACCAAGTCTCGGACCCTGCTAAAACCTGCTACAAGTGTGGTTTTTCAACCCTAAATCAACCTCTAATCCACACCTAATCATTCCCTAATCTTTCCACATGTTGAATCACCTTAAAACATGCTCTAAACCTTTTCAAATCATAGGTTTAATCCTTACTCAATTTCTTGCTCAAATCCATTAAACTTCCATTTTCACATTTTGCACTTTGCACACTAATGCACTTCTAACTTCTTCTTAATAGTTTTTACCTTCTACCAATCTTACCAAGTCACTTATTGACCATTGCAACTCATTCCAAGACCAATGCACTTCTAAAACCCAAGTTCACTCCTTGTTTCACAAGTTTAACACTCTTGTTCATCTTAAGCCATTCCAAGACTTTCTCACCCAATTTGTGCTACAGATTTTGCACATCTCCCCACAATCTTCCTCTCATATTCTAGGGTGATCATTTACCCAATACAAGCACTAACAACACCTAGCTAAACCTAGGTCCTTCTCCACTTATAACATTACTTAAAATCCTTCGGTTTCAACTGAAATTTTGCCATAACCCGGCTACTTTCCTAACATTGCCCAAAACTCATTTCTTCACATAATCAAAATCAAATCTAGCCACACCATTCAAAGGTCCTACCAGCACACAAGTTCAATCAAAACTCATCAAATCCTCCAAAATACAACACAATACATAAATCATTAAATGCATGGCTCTTAGGCCCTCAAACCAAGCATTACTTTCACAATTTGTTTCTCACTTGCATTAATACCATACAAGCACATTACTACTACAACTCTTCCTCATCTCAAATAATCACATTCCAACTCATGTTGGGGTTCATTCATTAATTTGCCCATCCCAAAATCTAAAAGCATTAAGATAGGCTTCAATGTAGATTATTTACCTTATATTCACAAGCCTTATCTCCTTTCAAGTCTTCACTCTCTTTTCTCCTTCATCTTGATTGAAATAAGCCAAGGGCCATGGACTTGCCCAACTCTAACCCAACATTCAAAGCAAGAATTGAGTCTAAGTAAAGACACTTAATCTCATTAACTAAAAATTTTTAAGGCCTTAAAATTGGTGATTACCTTGAAACCCTAGGATGGGGTTTTGGTCAAGCATCAAAGGGGAACTCCCAAACCACCATTGAGAACTTGGACAATAGCTCAAACAAGGAAAAGCAAGGCATTAAAATATGCCAAAATTGGCCAACACAAGTGGGTGTAGGAGAAATACATTTTCTTTGGATATTTTTACCTTGGATGAAAAAGGAGACTCCAAGCTCCAAGAATCTCTAACTTTCTCTTCAAATGGGATATACCCATGGAGATGAATGTCAAGCTTTTGGAATTTTGAAAAGAGGGAAACGTAGAGCCTGGTGAGAGGATCACAAACATGTAATTATTTTTGTGATTTGAGCATGGAGCTAGCTTGTACAAGGGAGGAAATGCAAGGAAGCCATGGTTGGAAGCTTCAAAATCGGTCCAACCATGGTGAAGAAGGGGAGCACGGAAGGAAAGGAGGAAGGAAGGAGGGAAAGAAAAGAAAGAAGTGAGGGAGGAGAGAGAGTAAAGTGACTTTTCTACTTTTTGTACCTTTTTCCTTTCTTTCTTTTCTTTTCTTTCTTTTCTTCCTAACTAGCTAACAATAGAGAGGGAGGGCTGATTTAATTAAATAAAACCGGCCCCAATAAGAACATACGAGCTGGAGCATTTTTCGTCTTTTACAGAAAACGCTTGTTATTTTACCCGGTTTAGCACTATTTACTAACCAGGCCCGTTTTTCAGATTTTTCTTGTTTCTTTATTTTTAATGGTTCTTAAGCTTCCATTAATACTTAATTATAGTTATATAGTCAACTATAATTTTTACGGGTCTGTTTGACCACTTAAAGTCACGTTTTCGGGTTTTCTTGAAAAATGTGCATTAAAACTCTGTTAGCGTTTTAATCCATTGTTTGGATCTATTTTCTTCGGGAATCATTCCCACATATAATTTAGGCCTAACTAAGCCTTAGGAATCCATTTAGGACCCTAACAGGGTCATATACCTTCCATACTTATTTGATGCACGTTTTAGCGTTTTTCTCGTTTTACACATTTTCTCTTTTCTTTTGGTCTTATTCTCTTTATCAATGTTCTCTAGGCAGCATTAGCCCTTTAATAATCATATTAGAATAATTTAATCACCACTTTTAAGTCCGGGATATTAAAATGTACCCACTTCAAGAACTTTGCCCTCAAAGTTGGTGAATCTAATATCGTTACTCACATAGATACTCTATGCCAAGGTTGTAATCTCTATACGACCTTACAGACTCACAGGTTTGTCTCTGTACACACTACACATACCACACACATATCACAACATGTATTGTGAGCCTCGATTTTAAACCCTATCCTATGTTGATTAAAGCTGATTAGGATCTAATCGGGTTTTAGGTCCACTTATAACCTAAGATTAATAACCATGTCATAAAACAATAATTATTAAAAACCTAAGCTAGCTCACTGGAACCTATTATGAGTCGCCACCTAATTTTAACCCTAGATCAAATTAGGAAAGGAGAGTTCGGGTTCGGGGGCTTGATATTCGACTTATTTAGGGTTCAATTACTTTCATTACCCTTCCTAGGTCGTTTTTCCTCTACTTGGTTTATTTACGGCTTACTACAAAGTCGTTTTTAACCAAAGTGCGCGCTTCTGTTTTTTTTGTGTTTTTAGCATTTTTTGACAGAAAATTAAAGTGAAATTGAAAGCTACCTAAACTAGGGTTTCGGAGGCAGAATTAGGTCAAATTTTGCTTATGTCCGTAGCCACGGACCCCATGTCCGAGACCACGGACCCCAGTTAACCTAAACTATACAGAAAAGTCGGAAATAAAGAAAAAACAAAAATTTGCAGGGTCCGGGGCCTCGGACAGGCTGTCCGAGGGCCCGGACATTATCAGAAAACCTAAATTTTGAATTTTTTTAAATCCCGCCGCCGTCCGTGGGTGTCCGTGGTCTCGGACAACGCGTCCGAGGTCCCGGACCATAGGTCCGAGGTCACGGACCACCCACGGACAGGGGTTTTCAGAAGGTTCCCGAGGGTGTTTTGAGCTCAAATTTTATGGGTGTGTAGCCTGAAAGGTTTACAAGTCGTTAGTGATTGAAAGTTTTCGATTTGAATACGAATTAAGCACGAAACTTAGTAAACAAGTTATTGGATAGAAGCTTGAATAAACAGCAATACAGAAGCTTACGAAGGTTAGTTTGAACCCAAAATTTAACAGAGAGTTAATAGGTCGTGGGGAATAAGAAAAGTTGGATTGTAACCTGTTTTACCTTCGAATTCAAGATGATTCTTCACGTTGGGATTCTTCGGAGGCTCCGATGATGCCGGTTCCGGATTGAGTTCGACCCGGGCTTCTGGTTGTTGATTGTTGATGATGTTCTTCACGTTTTGGAGGTGGTTTAGTTGATGTTTGATGATGGTTGATGTGTTAGGAGTTGAAAAGTGTGTTTAGGTGGTGATTTCGAGAGATTTTTGATGTGATTTTGGTGCTTGGATGTATAAAAACGTGAGGAGAATGAGACGGCTAGGTTTTCTGGTTGCTTAGAGTTCTTGAGGTTCCCATTTGATCACGGGATAAGGTTCCTTATATAGGCTTCCTTAAAGATAGAAAAATCCGGTAAAAACCGAGATTTACCGACGTTTTAGCTCAAGGGTTACCAAAAGGAATTTGATTATAAAATTTTACACATGGGTAAAGGATGATATTTCTGATTTTTCTAAAGTGGAATCGAATTTTTTGGATATTGGGATATTTTTAAATTCAATTTTCCGTCAGATTCAATCAGAAATTGCTAGAAAATTATTGGAAATTCGAAAAATCAAAATTCCAACGCCATTATGCTTCAAATGTCATCCTTTATCATGGGTTAAAATTTCAAAGCATTTTGAATTGATTTGACCCTTATTTGGAGGAGAGAGAAAGCCTATAGGGGGTTTAGGAGCCTTGAAAAATTACGAAAACGCCCCTGGAGATGACTAAGCTGTCCCTAGTACTCTGAAACGTGCCGATCGAACTGGGAACTCTTGCTACTAGCCTATTAGTAGAGACTTTCTTCCGGGGGGTTGAAATTTTGGGTATAACAGATTGCCCCCCGTCAACTAGGCTTTGTAATGAAGATGAAAAGACTAGTTGATGCTTGAGTGATACCCCAAAATTCTGGATCCTAAAAGACCTCGTATGCCATTTGAAATCTAGCAAGTTGTGTCGAGCTATTCTAAGGCGCTGACTACCTAAGGTGATGAAAATGATGTCAAGCTATTCTAAGGCGTTAACTACCTAAAATGATGCAAATGGAGTAATGTCAAGCGATTCTAAGGCGTCGACTACCTGAAAGACGAAGTAATGTCAAGTGATTCTAAGGCGTTGACAACCTAAAAGATGAAGTAATGTCAAGCGATTCTAAGGCGTTGACTACCTATGGAATGAAGTACGCCGAGCATTCTAAGGTGTCGGGAACCTGAAAGTGAATGGAATACACCGAGCATTTTAAGGTGTCGGGAACCTGGAATACGCCGAGCATTATAAGGTGTCGGGAACCTGAATGGAATACACCGAGCATTTTAAGGTGTCGGGAACCTGGAATACGCCGAGCATTATAAGGTGTCGGGAACCTGAAAGTGAATAAAATACGCCGAGCATTATAAGGTGTCGGGAACCTGAGACTGAATGGGGTACGCCGAGCATTATAAGGTGTCGGGAACCTGAAATTGAATGAATTACGCCGAGCATTATAAGGTGTCGGGAACCTGAAATTGAATGAATTACGCCGAGCATTATAAGGTGTCGGGAACCTGAAATTGAATGGATTACGCCGAGCATTATAAGGTGTCGGGAACCTGAAATTGAATGGATTACGCCGAGCATTATAAGGTGTCGGGAACCTGAAATTGAATGGATTACGCCGAGCATTATAAGGTGTCGGGAACCTGAAGTATAAAAGGTGATGATGCTATGGGGATGATATGCTAATTTGTCGAAAGCAAGAAATTGCTAGGAACATGCCAAACATGGCGATGATGTAGGTTGGTTGAAAGCAAGAAATTGCTAGGAATAAGCCAAACATGGCGATGATGCAGATTTGTTGAAAGCAAGAAACATGCCAAACATGGCGATGATGCAGATTTGTTGAAAGCAAGAAACATGCCAAACATGGCGATGATGCAGATTTGTTGAAAGCAAGGAATTGCTAGGAATATGCCAAACATGGCGATGATGTAGGTTGGTTGAAAGCAAGAAATTGCTAGGAACATGCCAAACATGGCGATGATGTAGGTTGGTTGAAAGCAAGAAATTGCTAGGAATATGCCAAACATGGCGATGATGTAGGTTGGTTGAAAGCAAGAAATTGCTAGGAATATGCCAAACATGGCGATGATGTAGGTTGGTTGAAAGCAAGAAATTGCTAGGAATATGCCAAACATGGCGATGATGTAGGTTGGTTGAAACCGAAGTGTTTGAAGGAAAATCGTGTAGGACAAGAAATTGTTGAAAAAGGTGCCAAACATGACAATGTTTAAAGGAAAATCTTTCTACTGAAATGGAAAGTGAAATTATCATTTCCTGACTAAAGATTTCAGACTTGCACTTTGTTTCAAAGAAGATGAACGTGCCGCTTGTGAGAGTATAGGTTTTTTTGTTTGCGGGGCTCTTTCAGTGGTGGTAGGGCTTATGACGGGCCATGGAATTTATGTGGAAGTGAAGGCTTATGTGGGCCTGAAGTGTTTGATGTGGAGGTAGAGGCTTATGTGGGCCTGAGGTGTTTGATGTGGAGGTAAGGGCTTATGTGTGCCTTTGGTAGGATGGTGGTGCTCATGCTTTGGGTTTCAATTGGTGTTGTCATGGCAATTGTTGGAACCAACAATTGCCCCCAGTATTTTTCCTTAGGACAATCTGAGCTAGAGTTCATGCAAATCGATTGGGACGATCGATTGACCCCGGTATTTTCTTTGATTAAACGTGCGAATGAGTCTCGTCCTTACAGGGTCAAGGCTTATGTTCTGATTTGGTGTTTCCTAACCTACACTCGACGTGTTTGGTGTATGCACTCATTTCTCGCTCATGGTCAAACTTTTAGACCATTGAATTCGACGTTTGATGGATTTACGCATTTGATCTGTTACTTTCACGTGATTGGACACACAACTATCAAGTCGGAAGTCTTTAAAGCTTATAACGTGGCCGTAGGGTGCGATGAAAAATGATGGGGTTACGGAGGGATATTTGAGGTATGTGGAGCTTAAATGGGTGACCAAAGCTGCAACTTGTGTCTTCTCTCAGATTCATCTTCCTTGTCTTGAAGTCGTCTAGCTGCTTCGTGTTGACGTTGTTTTCGAGCTTCTGGACCTGGACCTTTGAGGTTGTCCTTTACACTATTTCTCTTTTTGTCATTTGGATTTCTTTGAGGCACTTCGGGTTTGCCTTTTTGTTTTATCCTTTATTGACTTTGCCTTCGGGGTTCTTGTGTTTCCCGGTTTTGGGCTTCGAGAGCTGTTTTGGTGTGAGCTCTTTGGATCCTGTGTCACTCTGGGACCATTTACGGATTGCTTCGTCATGCTGATAGCGGAGTTGCTTCTTTGAACTGATGAAGATGTTATCCGAGACTCGGGCTCCTTGCTTCCTTTGGTCACCGGGTCAGACATTCATCATTGGCTGGGTTATTTTGTGGAGTTCATAATATCAAAAAGGGATATATGAAAGGCTCAGCAGGGGTGCCTAGGGTTTAACGTCAGGGTTCACAAGCTTTTGGCTATGTGGTGCTGTACCTAGGTGCTTCGTCATTCCTGATAATTGTGTATCCGTTCTTTGTTACTTTTCACAGGTCTAAGAGTAAATTTACAAATTATCTCCTTCGGTCAGAGTTATGCCGTTTTCCTCACCTTTGAACGTGGTCTCGCCGGAGTCGTGTAAAAATGACACGCTCGTTCACTCATGGTTTTCCCGCTCAAGACACTCTCGCGAATCTCACTCAGAGACTAGTTCACACGTTTAAACAAAAGATTCGAAGACAATGATTCTAAACTCAGATTGCCCCCAGTATTGATTTGGGGTTCGTGACAACAGTTTGATAGATGTGGGCCTTGAACCTCATTGTGGGTTGTTTGGATATTATGTGGTGAGTTGTGCGGTTTGGTAAGGCATGCTCAAAATTCAGAAACAAAATACAAGTCTTTGTGTTCCATTGTCGTGAAATAATTAATTCATGAACCATTCAAAAGAAACTTGTGTGAAACAAAACCTTTTTTTTTGTGTTATCATTTAGACTTGAAAAAGTCATTCATTTGTGAACATGAGGAAGAAGATGATTCAACAAAATCGATGCTTCTTAGTTAGTGGTTGAAAACGATCATTCTTTGAAAAATATGAGAGGTGCATTTGAAATATGAATGTTATTGCAGGTTATGCAGTAGAATGCATGGGAACCCTAAAATTTCTGTTGAATCCGAATCCTGCTGAACCATCTGAAGTCGGCAGGCTGAAGACTCGAGCTCTTGACCGCCGGGATATCGCTAAGATGACTGTGATCGACTTCTTCTTGGACTCTTAGTAGGCTCCACGAAGTACTTGAACTAGGAATGCCTATGGGTTATGTAGGAGGAACTAGGGCCTGAATCTCTTCCAAACTGAGAGTGAAGTGCATGGACTAGAGTGATCCCTAGGTTAGAGCGGATGTGTGGGCCTGAATACCCTTAACGTGGAAGTGGAGCAAACGGGCCGAAGGAAGCCACATGGATTATGAATGGGCCTCTAGGCCGAGAGAGAAACCTTGAAGCCTAAGATTCGTTTGATGACCCTGTTGGGCCTTGAGGCCAGAAACTAGAATGAATGGGTTGCACAAACTATCTGGGATTCGAATGTTTTATGTTATGGGCCAAAATTCTGGATTGAGAGCAAAGTTCGTGGGCCAAAACTATGAATTGGTCTGTGGGCCCAGATGAAGTGAGTTATGAATGCGGTACTCAGAATGTTTTGAGAATTTGACACCTGGGCCAGAATGTGTTTGGGCTAGAAATAGGGCGCATGGGCCGAAATGATTTTTAAACCATGTCCTAGATGTGAATTGGAATTTGGGCCGAGTGGTTCTGATTGGGCCTAGAAGATGATACCTATACCTAGGACTTTGGGCCAAAGCCCAAGTGGAAAGTCTTCCTGGACTAGAATAAACCTTGAAACGGAAAGGCCTGATGGATTTTCATGAACTGCTTGAGGTGGATTTGTTTTTCAAGGGCCTAGAACTAAATGGATAATTCGAATTGGGCCAGAAGAGAAATCACCTAAGTCTAAGCTTTTGGGCCGAAGCCCGAATGACTCACATATTAAACCAAACAGGACCTCTGGGCCGCAAACAAATAGAGCTGCCAATTCGGGCTGGGCTAGGTTAATGTAGGAGAAGTTCCTATCAATCTGTAGGATGAGTAATGGGCCGATCATACAAGCAAACAAGGCCCACACAAATTCAACATGTCCTCACTAGACGTTTAAATCCAAACGGGTATGGATCGATCCGGAGAGGTGCTTGGGGCATGGGCCCAGGTCACCTCAAAGGAATAGGGCTTGCACGCTATTCTCTTTGGGCTTCCCCACTTTTTTCACATCACCTGAAGGTGTGCGTCTACGGTCGGGTCTTTGACTGACCAAACAATGGGCTAGGTAAGGACACTGCCAGGAAAACGCTTGGGGCTAAAGCCCAGGTATTAAGGGGGTGTGGTTAGACGACACCCTCCTCTTTTCCCCCGCTTATTCACATCACCTAAAAGGTGTGAGTCCCTGACAGGGGACCCTCAAACGGGTCCCGGGGTGAAATTGGTTTAGGTGGACCCTCGCTCTCATATGATGCAAAGGTGCAGAAAATTAAAGTGCGCACAAAAGTAAACGAACAAAGTAATAAAGCCATAAATAAACATTTTCGAGTTAAGCCCTCTTTCTTAAAATTAAAACAAGTTAAAATTAAGAAGTTTGTCCCCAGCAGAGTCGCCAGTCTGTGAGCCTCGATTTTAAACCCTATCCTATGTTGATTAAAGCTGATTAGGATCTAATCGGGTTTTAGGTCCACTTTAACCTAAGATTAATAACCATGTCATAAAACAATAATTATTAAAAACCTAAGCTAGCTCACTGGAACCTATTATGAGTCGCCACCTAATTTTAACCTAGATCAAATTAGGAAAGGAGAGTTCGGGTTCGGGGGCTTGATATTCGACTTATTTAGGGTTCAATTACTTTCATTACCCTTCCTAGGTCGTTTTTCCTCTACTTGGTTTATTTACGGCTTACTACAAAGTCGTTTTTAACCAAAGTGCGCGCTTCTGTTTTTTTGTGTTTTTAGCATTTTTTGACAGAAAATTAAAGTGAAATTGAAAGCTACCTAAACTAGGGTTTCGGAGGCAGAATTAGGTCAAATTTTGCTTATGTCCGTAGCCACGGACCCCATGTCCGAGACCACGGACCCCAGTTAACCTAAACTATACAGAAAAGTCGGAAATAAAGAAAAAACAAAAATTTGCAGGGTCCGGGGCCTCGGACAGGCTGTCCGAGGGCCCGGACATTATCAGAAAACCTAAATTTTGAATTTTTTTAAATCCCGCCGCCGTCCGTGGGTGTCCGTGGTCTCGGACAACGCGTCCGAGGTCCCGGACCATAGGTCCGAGGTCACGGACCACCCACGGACAGGGGTTTTCAGAAGGTTCCCGAGGGTGTTTTGAGCTCAAATTTTATGGGTGTGTAGCCTGAAAGGTTTACAAGTCGTTAGTGATTGAAAGTTTCGATTTGAATACGAATTAAGCACGAAACTTAGTAAACAAGTTATTGGATAGAAGCTTGAATAAACAGCAATACAGAAGCTTACGAAGGTTAGTTTGAACCCAAAATTTAACAGAGAGTTAATAAGGTCGTGGGGAATCAGAAAAGTTGGATTGTAACCTGTTTTACCTTCGAATTCAAGATGATTCTTCACGTTGGGATTCTTCGGAGGCTCCGATGATGCCGGTTCCGGATTGAGTTCGACCCGGGCTTCTGGTTGTTGATTGTTGATGATGTTCTTCACGTTTTGGAGGTGGTTTAGTTGATGTTTGATGATGGTTGATGTGTTAGGAGTTGAAAAGTGTGTTTAGGTGGTGATTTCGAGAGATTTTTGATGTGATTTTGGTGCTTGGATGTGTAAAAACGTGAGGAGAATGAGACGGCTAGGTTTTCTGGTTGCTTAGAGTTCTTGAGGTTCCCATTTGATCACGGGATAAGGTTCCTTATATAGGCTTCCTTAAAGATAGAAAAATCCGGTAAAAACCGAGATTTACCGACGTTTTAGCTCAAGGGTTACCAAAAGGAATTTGATTATAAAATTTTACACATGGGTAAAGGATGATATTTCTGATTTTTCTAAAGTGGAATCGAATTTTTTGGATATTGGGATATTTTTAAATTCAATTTTCCGTCAGATTCAATCAGAAATTGCTAGAAAATTATTGGAAATTCGAAAAATCAAAATTCCAACGCCATTATGCTTCAAATGTCATCCTTTATCATGGGTTAAAATTTCAAAGCATTTTGAATTGATTTGACCCTTATTTGGAGGAGAGAGAAAGCCTATAGGGGGTTTAGGAGCCTTGAAAAATTACGAAAACGCCCCTGGAGATGACTAAGCTGTCCCTAGTACTCTGAAACGTGCCGATCGAACTGGGAACTCTTGCTACTAGCCTATTAGTAGAGACTTTCTTCCGGGGGGTTGAAATTTTGGGTATAACAGATTGCCCCCCGTCAACTAGGCTTTGTAATGAAGATGAAAAGACTAGTTGATGCTTGAGTGATACCCCAAAATTCTGGATCCTAAAAGACCTCGTATGCCATTTGAAATCTAGCAAGTTGTGTCGAGCTATTCTAAGGCGCTGACTACCTAAGGTGATGAAAATGATGTCAAGCTATTCTAAGGCGTTAACTACCTAAAATGATGCAAATGGAGTAATGTCAAGCGATTCTAAGGCGTCGACTACCTGAAAGACGAAGTAATGTCAAGTGATTCTAAGGCGTTGACAACCTAAAAGATGAAGTAATGTCAAGCGATTCTAAGGCGTTGACTACCTATAAAGGAATGAAGTACGCCGAGCATTCTAAGGTGTCGGGAACCTGAAAGTGAATGGAATACACCGAGCATTTTTAAGGTGTCGGGAACCTGGAATACGCCGAGCATTATAAGGTGTCGGGAACCTGAAGGAATATACGCCGAGCATTTAAGGTGTCGGGAACCTGGAATGGGGTACGCCGAGCATTATAAGGTGTCGGGAACCTGAAATTGAATGAATTACGCCGAGCATTATAAGGTGTCGGGAACCTGAAAGATGAATTACGCCGAGCATTATAAGGTGTCGGGAACCTGAAATTGAATGGATTACGCCGAGCATTATAAGGTGTCGGGAACCTGAAATTGAATGGATTACGCCGAGCATTATAAGGTGTCGGGAACCTGAAATTGAATGGATTACGCCGAGCATTATAAGGTGTCGGGAACCTGAAATTGAATGGATTACGCCGAGCATTATAAGGTGTCGGGAACCTGAAATTGAATGGATTACGCCGAGCATTATAAGGTGTCGGGAACCTGAAATATAAAAGGTGATGATGCTATGGGGATGATATGCTAATTTGTCGAAAACAAGAAATTGCTAGGAACATGCCAAACATGGCGATGATGTAGGTTGGTTGAAAGCAAGAAATTGCTAGGAATAAGCCAAACATGGCGATGATGCAGATTTGTTGAAAGCAAGAAACATGCCAAACATGGCGATGATGCAGATTTGTTGAAAGCAAGAAACATGCCAAACATGGCGATGATGCAGATTTGTTGAAAGCAAGGAATTGCTAGGAATATGCCAAACATGGCGATGATGTAGGTTGGTTGAAAGCAAGAAATTGCTAGGAACATGCCAAACATGGCGATGATGTAGGTTGGTTGAAAGCAAGAAATTGCTAGGAATATGCCAAACATGGCGATGATGTAGGTTGGTTGAAAGCAAGAAATTGCTAGGAATATGCCAAACATGGCGATGATGTAGGTTGGTTGAAAGCAAGAAATTGCTAGGAATATGCCAAACATGGCGATGATGTAGGTTGGTTGAAACCGAAGTGTTTGAAGGAAAATCGTGTAGGACAAGAAATTGTTGAAAAAGGTGCCAAACATGACAATGTTTAAAGGAAAATCTTTCTACTGAAATGGAAAGTGAAATTATCATTTCCTGACTAAAGATTTCAGACTTGCACTTTGTTTCAAAGAAGATGAACGTGCCGCTTGTGAGAGTATAGGTTTTTTTGTTTGCGGGGCTCTTTCAGTGGTGGTAGGGCTTATGACGGGCCATGGAATTTATGTGGAAGTGAAGGCTTATGTGGGCCTGAAGTGTTTGATGTGGAGGTAGAGGCTTATGTGGGCCTGAGGTGTTTGATGTGGAGGTAAGGGCTTATGTGTGCCTTTGGTAGGATGGTGGTGCTCATGCTTTGGGTTTCAATTGGTGTTGTCATGGCAATTGTTGGAACCAACAATTGCCCCCAGTATTTTTCCTTAGGACAATCTGAGCTAGAGTTCATGCAAATCGATTGGGACGATCGATTGACCCCGGTATTTTCTTTGATTAAACGTGCGAATGAGTCTCGTCCTTACAGGGTCAAGGCTTATGTTCTGATTTGGTGTTTCCTAACCTACACTCGACGTGTTTGGTGTATGCACTCATTTCTCGCTCATGGTCATAACTTTTAGACCATTGAATTCGACGTTTGATGGATTTACGCATTTGATCTGTTACTTTCACGTGATTGGACACACAACTATCAAGTCGGAAGTCTTTAAAGCTTATAACGTGGCCGTAGGGTGCGATGAAAAATGATGGGGTTACGGAGGGATATTTGAGGTATGTGGAGCTTAAATGGGTGACCAAAGCTGCAACTTGTGTCTTCTCTCAGATTCATCTTCCTTGTCTTGAAGTCGTCTAGCTGCTTCGTGTTGACGTTGTTTTCGAGCTTCTGGACCTGGACCTTTGAGGTTGTCCTTTACACTATTTTCTTTTTGTCATTTGGATTTCTTTGAGGCACTTCGGGTTTGCCTTTTTGTTTATCCTTTATTGACTTTGCCTTCGGGGTTCTTGTGTTTCCCGGTTTTGGGCTTCGAGAGCTGTTTTGGTGTGAGCTCTTTGGATCCTGTGTCACTCTGGGACCATTTACGGATTGCTTCGTCATGCTGATAGCGGAGTTGCTTCTTTGAACTGATGAAGATGTTATCCGAGACTCGGGCTCCTTGCTTCCTTTGGTCACCGGGTCAGACATTCATCATTGGCTGGGTTATTTTGTGGAGTTCATAATATCAAAAAGGGATATATGAAAGGCTCAGCAGGGGTGCCTAGGGTTTAACGTCAGGGTTCACAAGCTTTTGGCTATGTGGTGCTGTACCTAGGTGCTTCGTCATTCCTGATAATTGTGTATCCGTTCTTTGTTACTTTTCACAGGTCTAAGAGTAAATTTACAAATTATCTCCTTCGGTCAGAGTTATGCCGTTTTCCTCACCTTTGAACGTGGTCTCGCCGGAGTCGTGTAAAAATGACACGCTCGTTCACTCATGGTTTTCCCGCTCAAGACACTCTCGCGAATCTCACTCAGAGACTAGTTCACACGTTTAAACAAAAGATTCGAAGACAATGATTCTAAACTCAGATTGCCCCCAGTATTGATTTGGGGTTCGTGACAACAGTTTGATAGATGTGGGCCTTGAACCTCATTGTGGGTTGTTTGGATATTATGTGGTGAGTTGTGCGGTTTGGTAAGGCATGCTCAAAATTCAGAAACAAAATACAAGTCTTTGTGTTCCATTGTCGTGAAATAATTAATTCATGAACCATTCAAAAGAAACTTGTGTGAAACAAAACCTTTTTTTTTGTGTTATCATTTAGACTTGAAAAAGTCATTCATTTGTGAACATGAGGAAGAAGATGATTCAACAAAATCGATGCTTCTTATTAGTGGTTTGAAAACGATCATTCTTTGAAAAATATGAGAGGTGCATTTGAAATATGAATGTTATTGCAGGTTATGCAGTAGAATGCATGGGAACCCTAAAATTTCTGTTGAATCCGAATCCTGCTGAACCATCTGAAGTCGGCAGGCTGAAGACTCGAGCTCTTGACCGCCGGGATATCGCTAAGATGACTGTGATCGACTTCTTCTTGGACTCTTAGTAGGCTCCACGAAGTACTTGAACTAGGAATGCCTATGGGTTATGTAGGAGGAACTAGGGCCTGAATCTCTTCCAAACTGAGAGTGAAGTGCATGGACTAGAGTGATCCCTAGGTTAGAGCGGATGTGTGGGCCTGAATACCCTTAACGTGGAAGTGGAGCAAACGGGCCGAAGGAAGCCACATGGATTATGAATGGGCCTCTAGGCCGAGAGAGAAACCTTGAAGCCTAAGATTCGTTTGATGACCCTGTTGGGCCTTGAGGCCAGAAACTAGAATGAATGGGTTGCACAAACTATCTGGGATTCGAATGTTTTATGTTATGGGCCAAAATTCTGGATTGAGAGCAAAGTTCGTGGGCCAAAACTATGAATTGGTCTGTGGGCCCAGATGAAGTGAGTTATGAATGCGGTACTCAGAATGTTTTGAGAATTTGACACCTGGGCCAGAATGTGTTTGGGCTAGAAATAGGGCGCATGGGCCGAAATGATTTTTAAACCATGTCCTAGATGTGAATTGGAATTTGGGCCGAGTGGTTCTGATTGGGCCTAGAAGATGATACCTATACCTAGGACTTTGGGCCAAAGCCCAAGTGGAAAGTCTTCCTGGACTAGAATAAACCTTGAAACGGAAAGGCCTGATGGATTTTCATGAACTGCTTGAGGTGGATTTGTTTTTCAAGGGCCTAGAACTAAATGGATAATTCGAATTGGGCCAGAAGAGAAATCACCTAAGTCTAAGCTTTTGGGCCGAAGCCCGAATGACTCACATATTAAACCAAACAGGACCTCTGGGCCGCAAACAAATAGAGCTGCCAATTCGGGCTGGGCTAGGTTAATGTAGGAGAAGTTCCTATCAATCTGTAGGATGAGTAATGGCCGATCATACAAGCAAACAAGGCCACACAAATTCAACATGTCCTCACTAGACGTTTAAATCCAAACGGGTATGGATCGATCCGGAGAGGTGCTTGGGGCATGGGCCCAGGTCACCTCAAAGGAATAGGGCTTGCACGCTATTCTCTTTGGGCTTCCCCACTTTTTTCACATCACCTGAAGGTGTGCGTCTACGGTCGGGTCTTTGACTGACCAAACAATGGGCTAGGTAAGGACACTGCCAGGAAAACGCTTGGGGCTAAAGCCCAGGTATTAAGGGGGTGTGGTTAGACGACACCCTCCTCTTTTCCCCCGCTTATTCACATCACCTAAAAGGTGTGAGTCCCTGACAGGGGACCCTCAAACGGGTCCCGGGGTGAAATTGGTTTAGGTGGACCCTCGCTCTCATATGATGCAAAGGTGCAGAAAATTAAAGTGCGCACAAAAGTAAACGAACAAAGTAATAAAGCCATAAATAAACATTTTCGAGTTAAGCCCTCTTTCTTAAAATTAAAACAAGTTAAAATTAAGAAGTTTGTCCCCAGCGGAGTCGCCAGTCTGTGAGCCTCGATTTTAAACCCTATCCTATGTTGATTAAAGCTGATTAGGATCTAATCGGGTTTTAGGTCCACTTATAACCTAAGATTAATAACCATGTCATAAAACAATAATTATTAAAAACCTAAGCTAGCTCACTGGAACCTATTATGAGTCGCCACCTAATTTTAACCTAGATCAAATTAGGAAAGGAGAGTTCGGGTTCGGGGGCTTGATATTCGACTTATTTAGGGTTCAATTACTTTCATTACCCTTCCTAGGTCGTTTTTCCTCTACTTGGTTTATTTACGGCTTACTACAAAGTCGTTTTTAACCAAAGTGCGCGCTTCTGTTTTTTTGTGTTTTTAGCATTTTTTGACAGAAAATTAAAGTGAAATTGAAAGCTACCTAAACTAGGGTTTCGGAGGCAGAATTAGGTCAAATTTTGCTTATGTCCGTAGCCACGGACCCCATGTCCGAGACCACGGACCCCAGTTAACCTAAACTATACAGAAAGTCGGAAATAAAGAAAAAACAAAAATTTGCAGGGTCCGGGGCCTCGGACAGGCTGTCCGAGGGCCCGGACATTATCAGAAAACCTAAATTTTGAATTTTTTTAAATCCGCCGCCGTCCGTGGGTGTCCGTGGTCTCGGACAACGCGTCCGAGGTCCCGGACCATAGGTCCGAGGTCACGGACCACCCACGGACAGGGGTTTTCAGAAGGTTCCCGAGGGTGTTTTGAGCTCAAATTTTATGGGTGTGTAGCCTGAAAGGTTTACAAGTCGTTAGAGATTGAAAGTTTTCGATTTGAATACGAATTAAGCACGAAACTTAGTAAACAAGTTATTGGATAGAAGCTTGAATAAACAGCAATACAGAAGCTTACGAAGGTTAGTTTGAACCCAAAATTTAACAGAGAGTTAATAAGGTCGTGGGGAATCAGAAAAGTTGGATTGTAACCTGTTTTACCTTCGAATTCAAGATGATTCTTCACGTTGGGATTCTTCGGAGGCTCCGATGATGCCGGTTCCGGATTGAGTTCGACCCGGGCTTCTGGTTGTTGATTGTTGATGTTCTTCACGTTTTGGAGGTGGTTTAGTTGATGTTTGATGATGGTTGATGTGTTAGGAGTTGAAAAGTGTGTTTAGGTGGTGATTTCGAGAGATTTTTGATGTGATTTTGGTGCTTGGATGTATAAAAACGTGAGGAGAATGAGACGGCTAGGTTTTCTGGTTGCTTAGAGTTCTTGAGGTTCCCATTTGATCACGGGATAAGGTTCCTTATATAGGCTTCCTTAAAGATAGAAAAATCCGGTAAAAACCGAGATTTACCGACGTTTTGGCTCAAGGGTTACCAAAAGGAATTTGATTATAAAATTTTACACATGGGTAAAGGATGATATTTCTGATTTTTCTAAAGTGGAATCGAATTTTTTGGATATTGGGATATTTTTAAATTCAATTTTCCGTCAGATTCAATCAGAAATTGCTAGAAAATTATTGGAAATTCGAAAAATCAAAATTCCAACGCCATTATGCTTCAAATGTCATCCTTTATCATGGGTTAAAATTTCAAAGCATTTTGAATTGATTTGACCCTTATTTGGAGGAGAGAGAAAGCCTATAGGGGGTTTAGGAGCCTTGAAAAATTACGAAAACGCCCCTGGAGATGACTAAGCTGTCCCTAGTACTCTGAAACGTGCCGATCGAACTGGGAACTCTTGCTACTAGCCTATTAGTAGAGACTTTCTTCCGGGGGGTTGAAATTTTGGGTATAACAGATTGCCCCCCGTCAACTAGGCTTTGTAATGAAGATGAAAAGACTAGTTGATGCTTGAGTGATACCCCAAAATTCTGGATCCTAAAAGACCTCGTATGCCATTTGAAATCTAGCAAGTTGTGTCGAGCTATTCTAAGGCGCTGACTACCTAAGGTGATGAAAATGATGTCAAGCTATTCTAAGGCGTTAACTACCTAAAATGATGCAAATGGAGTAATGTCAAGCGATTCTAAGGCGTCGACTACCTGAAAGACGAAGTAATGTCAAGTGATTCTAAGGCGTTGACAACCTAAAAGATGAAGTAATGTCAAGCGATTCTAAGGCGTTGACTACCTATAAAGGAATGAAGTACGCCGAGCATTCTAAGGTGTCGGGAACCTGAAAGTGAATGGAATACACCGAGCATTTTAAGGTGTCGGGAACCTGGAATACGCCGAGCATTATAAGGTGTCGGGAACCTGAATGGAATACACCGAGCATTTTAAGGTGTCGGAACCTGGAATACGCCGAGCATTATAAGGTGTCGGGAACCTGAAAGTGAATAAAATACGCCGAGCATTATAAGGTGTCGGGAACCTGAGACTGAATGGGGTACGCCGAGCATTATAAGGTGTCGGGAACCTGAAATTGAATGAATTACGCCGAGCATTATAAGGTGTCGGGAACCTGAAATTGAATGAATTACGCCGAGCATTATAAGGTGTCGGGAACCTGAAATTGAATGGATTACGCCGAGCATTATAAGGTGTCGGGAACCTGAAATTGAATGGATTACGCCGAGCATTATAAGGTGTCGGGAACCTGAATTGAATGGATTACGCCGAGCATTATAAGGTGTCGGGAACCTGAAGTATAAAAGGTGATGATGCTATGGGGATGATATGCTAATTTGTCGAAAGCAAGAAATTGCTAGGAACATGCCAAACATGGCGATGATGTAGGTTGGTTGTTGAAAGCAAGAAATTGCTAGGAATAAGCCAAACATGGCGATGATGCAGATTTGTTGAAAGCAAGAAACATGCCAAACATGGCGATGATGCAGATTTGTTGAAAGCAAGAAACATGCCAAACATGGCGATGATGCAGATTTGTTGAAAGCAAGGAATTGCTAGGAATATGCCAAACATGGCGATGATGTAGGTTGGTTGAAAGCAAGAAATTGCTAGGAACATGCCAAACATGGCGATGATGTAGGTTGGTTGAAAGCAAGAAAAATTGCTAGGAATATGCCAAACATGGCGATGATGTAGGTTGGTTGAAAGCAAGAAATTGCTAGGAATATGCCAAACATGGCGATGATGTAGGTTGGTTGAAAGCAAGAAATTGCTAGGAATATGCCAAACATGGCGATGATGTAGGTTGGTTGAAACCGAAGTGTTTGAAGGAAAATCGTGTAGGACAAGAAATTGTTGAAAAAGGTGCCAAACATGACAATGTTTAAAGGAAAATCTTTCTACTGAAATGGAAAGTGAAATTATCATTTCCTGACTAAAGATTTCAGACTTGCACTTTGTTTCAAAGAAGATGAACGTGCCGCTTGTGAGAGTATAGGTTTTTTTGTTTGCGGGGCTCTTTCAGTGGTGGTAGGGCTTATGACGGGCCATGGAATTTATGTGGAAGTGAAGGCTTATGTGGGCCTGAAGTGTTTGATGTGGAGGTAGAGGCTTATGTGGGCCTGAGGTGTTTGATGTGGAGGTAAGGGCTTATGTGTGCCTTTGGTAGGATGGTGGTGCTCATGCTTTGGGTTTCAATTGGTGTTGTCATGGCAATTGTTGGAACCAACAATTGCCCCCAGTATTTTTCCTTAGGACAATCTGAGCTAGAGTTCATGCAAATCGATTGGGACGATCGATTGACCCCGGTATTTTCTTTGATTAAACGTGCGAATGAGTCTCGTCCTTACAGGGTCAAGGCTTATGTTCTGATTTGGTGTTTCCTAACCTACACTCGACGTGTTTGGTGTATGCACTCATTTCTCGCTCATGGTCATAACTTTTAGACCATTGAATTCGACGTTTGATGGATTTACGCATTTGATCTGTTACTTTCACGTGATTGGACACACAACTATCAAGTCGGAAGTCTTTAAAGCTTATAACGTGGCCGTAGGGTGCGATGAAAAATGATGGGGTTACGGAGGGATATTTGAGGTATGTGGAGCTTAAATGGGTGACCAAAGCTGCAACTTGTGTCTTCTCTCAGATTCATCTTCCTTGTCTTGAAGTCGTCTAGCTGCTTCGTGTTGACGTTGTTTTCGAGCTTCTGGACCTGGACCTTTGAGGTTGTCCTTTACACTATTTCTCTTTTTGTCATTTGGATTTCTTTGAGGCACTTCGGGTTTGCCTTTTTGTTTTATCCTTTATTGACTTTGCCTTCGGGGTTCTTGTGTTTCCCGGTTTTGGGCTTCGAGAGCTGTTTTGGTGTGAGCTCTTTGGATCCTGTGTCACTCTGGGACCATTTACGGATTGCTTCGTCATGCTGATAGCGGAGTTGCTTCTTTGAACTGATGAAGATGTTATCCGAGACTCGGGCTCCTTGCTTCCTTTGGTCACCGGGTCAGACATTCATCATTGGCTGGGTTATTTTGTGGAGTTCATAATATCAAAAAGGGATATATGAAAGGCTCAGCAGGGGTGCCTAGGGTTTAACGTCAGGGTTCACAAGCTTTTGGCTATGTGGTGCTGTACCTAGGTGCTTCGTCATTCCTGATAATTGTGTATCCGTTCTTTGTTACTTTTCACAGGTCTAAGAGTAAATTTACAAATTATCTCCTTCGGTCAGAGTTATGCCGTTTTCCTCACCTTTGAACGTGGTCTCGCCGGAGTCGTGTAAAAATGACACGCTCGTTCACTCATGGTTTTCCCGCTCAAGACACTCTCGCGAATCTCACTCAGAGACTAGTTCACACGTTTAAACAAAAGATTCGAAGACAATGATTCTAAACTCAGATTGCCCCCAGTATTGATTTGGGGTTCGTGACAACAGTTTGATAGATGTGGGCCTTGAACCTCATTGTGGGTTGTTTGGATATTATGTGGTGAGTTGTGCGGTTTGGTAAGGCATGCTCAAAATTCAGAAACAAAATACAAGTCTTTGTGTTCCATTGTCGTGAAATAATTAATTCATGAACCATTCAAAAGAAACTTGTGTGAAACAAAACCTTTTTTTTTTGTGTTATCATTTAGACTTGAAAAAGTCATTCATTTGTGAACATGAGGAAGAAGATGATTCAACAAAATCGATGCTTCTTATTAGTGGTTTGAAAACGATCATTCTTTGAAAAATATGAGAGGTGCATTTGAAATATGAATGTTATTGCAGGTTATGCAGTAGAATGCATGGGAACCCTAAAATTTCTGTTGAATCCGAATCCTGCTGAACCATCTGAAGTCGGCAGGCTGAAGACTCGAGCTCTTGACCGCCGGGATATCGCTAAGATGACTGTGATCGACTTCTTCTTGGACTCTTAGTAGGCTCCACGAAGTACTTGAACTAGGAATGCCTATGGGTTATGTAGGAGGAACTAGGGCCTGAATCTCTTCCAAACTGAGAGTGAAGTGCATGGACTAGAGTGATCCCTAGGTTAGAGCGGATGTGGGCCTGAATACCCTTAACGTGGAAGTGGAGCAAACGGGCCGAAGGAAGCCACATGGATTATGAATGGGCCTCTAGGCCGAGAGAGAAACCTTGAAGCCTAAGATTCGTTTGATGACCCTGTTGGGCCTTGAGGCCAGAAACTAGAATGAATGGGTTGCACAAACTATCTGGGATTCGAATGTTTTATGTTATGGGCCAAAATTCTGGATTGAGAGCAAAGTTCGTGGGCCAAAACTATGAATTGGTCTGTGGGCCCAGATGAAGTGAGTTATGAATGCGGTACTCAGAATGTTTTGAGAATTTGACACCTGGGCCAGAATGTGTTTGGGCTAGAAATAGGGCGCATGGGCCGAAATGATTTTTAAACCATGTCCTAGATGTGAATTGGAATTTGGGCCGAGTGGTTCTGATTGGGCCTAGAAGATGATACCTATACCTAGGACTTTGGGCCAAAGCCCAAGTGGAAAGTCTTCCTGGACTAGAATAAACCTTGAAACGGAAAGGCCTGATGGATTTTCATGAACTGCTTGAGGTGGATTTGTTTTTCAAGGGCCTAGAACTAAATGGATAATTCGAATTGGGCCAGAAGAGAAATCACCTAAGTCTAAGCTTTTGGGCCGAAGCCCGAATGACTCACATATTAAACCAAACAGGACCTCTGGGCCGCAAACAAATAGAGCTGCCAATTCGGGCTGGGCTAGGTTAATGTAGGAGAAGTTCCTATCAATCTGTAGGATGAGTAATGGGCCGATCATACAAGCAAACAAGGCCCACACAAATTCAACATGTCCTCACTAGACGTTTAAATCCAAACGGGTATGGATCGATCCGGAGAGGTGCTTGGGGCATGGGCCCAGGTCACCTCAAAGGAATAGGGCTTGCACGCTATTCTCTTTGGGCTTCCCCACTTTTTTCACATCACCTGAAGGTGTGCGTCTACGGTCGGGTCTTTGACTGACCAAACAATGGGCTAGGTAAGGACACTGCCAGGAAAACGCTTGGGGCTAAAGCCCAGGTATTAAGGGGGTGTGGTTAGACGACACCCTCCTCTTTTCCCCCGCTTATTCACATCACCTAAAAGGTGTGAGTCCCTGACAGGGGACCCTCAAACGGGTCCCGGGGTGAAATTGGTTTAGGTGGACCCTCGCTCTCATATGATGCAAAGGTGCAGAAAATTAAAGTGCGCACAAAAGTAAACGAACAAAGTAATAAAGCCATAAATAAACATTTTCGAGTTAAGCCCTCTTTCTTAAAATTAAAACAAGTTAAAATTAAGAAGTTTGTCCCCAGCGGAGTCGCCAGTCTGTGAGCCTCGATTTTAAACCCTATCCTATGTTGATTAAAGCTGATTAGGATCTAATCGGGTTTTAGGTCCACTTATAACCTAAGATTAATAACCATGTCATAAAACAATAATTATTAAAACCTAAGCTAGCTCACTGGAACCTATTATGAGTCGCCACCTAATTTTAACCTAGATCAAATTAGGAAAGGAGAGTTCGGGTTCGGGGGCTTGATATTCGACTTATTTAGGGTTCAATTACTTTCATTACCCTTCCTAGGTCGTTTTTCCTCTACTTGGTTTATTTACGGCTTACTACAAAGTCGTTTTTAACCAAAGTGCGCGCTTCTGTTTTTTTGTGTTTTTAGCATTTTTTGACAGAAAATTAAAGTGAAATTGAAAGCTACCTAAACTAGGGTTTCGGAGGCAGAATTAGGTCAAATTTTGCTTATGTCCGTAGCCACGGACCCCATGTCCGAGACCACGGACCCCAGTTAACCTAAACTATACAGAAAAGTCGGAAATAAAGAAAAAAAAAAAATTTGCAGGGTCCGGGGCCTCGGACAGGCTGTCCGAGGGCCCGGACATTATCAGAAAACCTAAATTTTGAATTTTTTAAATCCCGCCGCCGTCCGTGGGTGTCCGTGGTCTCGGACAACGCGTCCGAGGTCCCGGACCATAGGTCCGAGGTCACGGACCACCCCACGGACAGGGGTTTTCAGAAGGTTCCCGAGGGTGTTTTGAGCTCAAATTTTATGGGTGTGTAGCCTGAAAGGTTTACAAGTCGTTAGTGATTGAAAGTTTTCGATTTGAATACGAATTAAGCACGAAACTTAGTAAACAAGTTATTGGATAGAAGCTTGAATAAACAGCAATACAGAAGCTTACGAAGGTTAGTTTGAACCCAAAATTTAACAGAGAGTTAATAAGGTCGTGGGGAATCAGAAAAGTTGGATTGTAACCTGTTTTACCTTCGAATTCAAGATGATTCTTCACGTTGGGATTCTTCGGAGGCTCCGATGATGCCGGTTCCGGATTGAGTTCGACCCGGGCTTCTGGTTGTTGATTGTTGATGATGTTCTTCACGTTTTGGAGGTGGTTTAGTTGATGTTTGATGATGGTTGATGTGTTAGGAGTTGAAAAGTGTGTTTAGGTGGTGATTTCGAGAGATTTTTGATGTGATTTTGGTGCTTGGATGTATAAAAACGTGAGGAGAATGAGACGGCTAGGTTTTCTGGTTGCTTAGAGTTCTTGAGGTTCCCATTTGATCACGGGATAAGGTTCCTTATATAGGCTTCCTTAAAGATAGAAAAATCCGGTAAAAACCGAGATTTACCGACGTTTTAGCTCAAGGGTTACCAAAAGGAATTTGATTATAAAATTTTACACATGGGTAAAGGATGATATTTCTGATTTTTCTAAAGTGGAATCGAATTTTTTGGATATTGGGATATTTTTAAATTCAATTTTCCGTCAGATTCAATCAGAAATTGCTAGAAAATTATTGGAAATTCGAAAAATCAAAATTCCAACGCCATTATGCTTCAAATGTCATCCTTTATCATGGGTTAAAATTTCAAAGCATTTTGAATTGATTTGACCCTTATTTGGAGGAGAGAGAAAGCCTATAGGGGGTTTAGGAGCCTTGAAAAATTAAAAACGCCCCTGGAGATGACTAAGCTGTCCCTAGTACTCTGAAACGTGCCGATCGAACTGGGAACTCTTGCTACTAGCCTATTAGTAGAGACTTTCTTCCGGGGGGTTGAAATTTTGGGTATAACAGATTGCCCCCCGTCAACTAGGCTTTGTAATGAAGATGAAAAGACTAGTTGATGCTTGAGTGATACCCCAAAATTCTGGATCCTAAAAGACCTCGTATGCCATTTGAAATCTAGCAAGTTGTGTCGAGCTATTCTAAGGCGCTGACTACCTAAGGTGATGAAAATGATGTCAAGCTATTCTAAGGCGTTAACTACCTAAAATGATGCAAATGGAGTAATGTCAAGCGATTCTAAGGCGTCGACTACCTGAAAGACGAAGTAATGTCAAGTGATTCTAAGGCGTTGACAACCTAAAAGATGAAGTAATGTCAAGCGATTCTAAGGCGTTGACTACCTATAAAGGAATGAAGTACGCCGAGCATTCTAAGGTGTCGGGAACCTGAAAGTGAATGGAATACACCGAGCATTTTAAGGTGTCGGGAACCTGGAATACGCCGAGCATTATAAGGTGTCGGGAACCTGAATGGAATACACCGAGCATTTTAAGGTGTCGGGAACCTGGAATACGCCGAGCATTATAAGGTGTCGGGAACCTGAAAGTGAATAAAATACGCCGAGCATTATAAGGTGTCGGGAACCTGAGACTGAATGGGGTACGCCGAGCATTATAAGGTGTCGGGAACCTGAAATTGAATGAATTACGCCGAGCATTATAAGGTGTCGGGAACCTGAAATTGAATGAATTACGCCGAGCATTATAAGGTGTCGGGAACCTGAAATTGAATGGATTACGCCGAGCATTATAAGGTGTCGGGAACCTGAAATTGAATGGATTACGCCGAGCATTATAAGGTGTCGGGAACCTGAAATTGAATGGATTACGCCGAGCATTATAAGGTGTCGGGAACCTGAAGTATAAAAGGTGATGATGCTATGGGGATGATATGCTAATTTGTCGAAAGCAAGAAATTGCTAGGAACATGCCAAACATGGCGATGATGTAGGTTGGTTGAAAGCAAGAAATTGCTAGGAATAAGCCAAACATGGCGATGATGCAGATTTGTTGAAAGCAAGAAACATGCCAAACATGGCGATGATGCAGATTTGTTGAAAGCAAGAAACATGCCAAACATGGCGATGATGCAGATTTGTTGAAAGCAAGAATTGCTAGGAATATGCCAAACATGGCGATGATGTAGGTTGGTTGAAAGCAAGAAATTGCTAGGAACATGCCAAACATGGCGATGATGTAGGTTGGTTGAAAGCAAGAAATTGAATTGCTAGGAATATGCCAAACATGGCGATGATGTAGGTTGGTTGAAAGCAAGAAATTGCTAGGAATATGCCAAACATGGCGATGATGTAGGTTGGTTGAAAGCAAGAAATTGCTAGGAATATGCCAAACATGGCGATGATGTAGGTTGGTTGAAACCGAAGTGTTTGAAGGAAAATCGTGTAGGACAAGAAATTGTTGAAAAAGGTGCCAAACATGACAATGTTTAAAGGAAAATCTTTCTACTGAAATGGAAAGTGAAATTATCATTTCCTGACTAAAGATTTCAGACTTGCACTTTGTTTCAAAGAAGATGAACGTGCCGCTTGTGAGAGTATAGGTTTTTTTGTTTGCGGGGCTCTTTCAGTGGTGGTAGGGCTTATGACGGGCCATGGAATTTATGTGGAAGTGAAGGCTTATGTGGGCCTGAAGTGTTTGATGTGGAGGTAGAGGCTTATGTGGGCCTGAGGTGTTTGATGTGGAGGTAAGGGCTTATGTGTGCCTTTGGTAGGATGGTGGTGCTCATGCTTTGGGTTTCAATTGGTGTTGTCATGGCAATTGTTGGAACCAACAATTGCCCCCAGTATTTTTCCTTAGGACAATCTGAGCTAGAGTTCATGCAAATCGATTGGGACGATCGATTGACCCCGGTATTTTCTTTGATTAAACGTGCGAATGAGTCTCGTCCTTACAGGGTCAAGGCTTATGTTCTGATTTGGTGTTTCCTAACCTACACTCGACGTGTTTGGTGTATGCACTCATTTCTCGCTCATGGTCATAACTTTTAGACCATTGAATTCGACGTTTGATGGATTTACGCATTTGATCTGTTACTTTCACGTGATTGGACACACAACTATCAAGTCGGAAGTCTTTAAAGCTTATAACGTGGCCGTAGGGTGCGATGAAAAATGATGGGGTTACGGAGGGATATTTGAGGTATGTGGAGCTTAAATGGGTGACCAAAGCTGCAACTTGTGTCTTCTCTCAGATTCATCTTCCTTGTCTTGAAGTCGTCTAGCTGCTTCGTGTTGACGTTGTTTTCGAGCTTCTGGACCTGGACCTTTGAGGTTGTCCTTTACACTATTCTCTTTTTGTCATTTGGATTTCTTTGAGGCACTTCGGGTTTGCCTTTTTGTTTTATCCTTTATTGACTTTGCCTTCGGGGTTCTTGTGTTTCCCGGTTTTGGGCTTCGAGAGCTGTTTTGGTGTGAGCTCTTTGGATCCTGTGTCACTCTGGGACCATTTACGGATTGCTTCGTCATGCTGATAGCGGAGTTGCTTCTTTGAACTGATGAAGATGTTATCCGAGACTCGGGCTCCTTGCTTCCTTTGGTCACCGGGTCAGACATTCATCATTGGCTGGGTTATTTTGTGGAGTTCATAATATCAAAAAGGGATATATGAAAGGCTCAGCAGGGGTGCCTAGGGTTTAACGTCAGGGTTCACAAGCTTTTGGCTATGTGGTGCTGTACCTAGGTGCTTCGTCATTCCTGATAATTGTGTATCCGTTCTTTGTTACTTTTCACAGGTCTAAGAGTAAATTTACAAATTATCTCCTTCGGTCAGAGTTATGCCGTTTTCCTCACCTTTGAACGTGGTCTCGCCGGAGTCGTGTAAAAATGACACGCTCGTTCACTCATGGTTTTCCCGCTCAAGACACTCTCGCGAATCACTCAGAGACTAGTTCACACGTTTAAACAAAGATTCGAAGACAATGATTCTAAACTCAGATTGCCCCCAGTATTGATTTGGGGTTCGTGACAACAGTTTGATAGATGTGGGCCTTGAACCTCATTGTGGGTTGTTTGGATATTATGTGGTGAGTTGTGCGGTTTGGTAAGGCATGCTCAAAATTCAGAAACAAAATACAAGTCTTTGTGTTCCATTGTCGTGAAATAATTAATTCATGAACCATTCAAAAGAAACTTGTGTGAAACAAAACCTTTTTTTTTGTGTTATCATTTAGACTTGAAAAAGTCATTCATTTGTGAACATGAGGAAGAAGATGATTCAACAAAATCGATGCTTCTTATTAGTGGTTTGAAAACGATCATTCTTTGAAAAATATGAGAGGTGCATTTGAAATATGAATGTTATGCAGGTTATGCAGTAGAATGCATGGGAACCCTAAAATTTCTGTTGAATCCGAATCCTGCTGAACCATCTGAAGTCGGCATGCTGAAGACTCGAGCTCTTGACCGCCGGGATATCGCTAAGATGACTGTGATCGACTTCTTCTTGGACTCTTAGTAGGCTCCACGAAGTACTTGAACTAGGAATGCCTATGGGTTATGTAGGAGGAACTAGGGCCTGAATCTCTTCCAAACTGAGAGTGAAGTGCATGGACTAGAGTGATCCCTAGGTTAGAGCGGATGTGTGGGCCTGAATACCCTTAACGTGGAAGTGGAGCAAACGGGCCGAAGGAAGCCACATGGATTATGAATGGGCCTCTAGGCCGAGAGAGAAACCTTGAAGCCTAAGATTCGTTTGATGACCCTGTTGGGCCTTGAGGCCAGAAACTAGAATGAATGGGTTGCACAAACTATCTGGGATTCGAATGTTTTATGTTATGGGCCAAAATTCTGGATTGAGAGCAAAGTTCGTGGGCCAAAACTATGAATTGGTCTGTGGGCCCAGATGAAGTGAGTTATGAATGCGGTACTCAGAATGTTTTGAGAATTTGACACCTGGGCCAGAATGTGTTTGGGCTAGAAATAGGGCGCATGGGCCGAAATGATTTTTAAACCATGTCCTAGATGTGAATTGGAATTTGGGCCGAGTGGTTCTGATTGGGCCTAGAAGATGATACCTATACCTAGGACTTTGGGCCAAAGCCCAAGTGGAAAGTCTTCCTGGACTAGAATAAACCTTGAAACGGAAAGGCCTGATGGATTTTCATGAACTGCTTGAGGTGGATTTGTTTTTCAGGGCCTAGAACTAAATGGATAATTCGAATTGGGCCAGAAGAGAAATCACCTAAGTCTAAGCTTTTGGGCCGAAGCCCCGAATGACTCACATATTAAACCAAACAGGACCTCTGGGCCGCAAACAAATAGAGCTGCCAATTCGGGCTGGGCTAGGTTAATGTAGGAGAAGTTCCTATCAATCTGTAGGATGAGTAATGGGCCGATCATACAAGCAAACAAGGCCCACACAAATTCAACATGTCCTCACTAGACGTTTAAATCCAAACGGGTATGGATCGATCCGGAGAGGTGCTTGGGGCATGGGCCCAGGTCACCTCAAAGGAATAGGGCTTGCACGCTATTCTCTTTGGGCTTCCCCACTTTTTTCACATCACCTGAAGGTGTGCGTCTACGGTCGGGTCTTTGACTGACCAAACAATGGGCTAGGTAAGGACACTGCCAGGAAAACGCTTGGGGCTAAAGCCCAGGTATTAAGGGGGTGTGGTTAGACGACACCCTCCTCTTTTCCCCCGCTTATTCACATCACCTAAAAGGTGTGAGTCCCTGACAGGGGACCCTCAAACGGGTCCCGGGGTGAAATTGGTTTAGGTGGACCCTCGCTCTCATATGATGCAAAGGTGCAGAAAATTAAAGTGCGCACAAAAGTAAACGAACAAAGTAATAAAGCCATAAATAAACATTTTCGAGTTAAGCCCTCTTTCTTAAAATTAAAACAAGTTAAAATTAAGAAGTTTGTCCCCAGCAGAGTCGCCAGTCTGTGAGCCTCGATTTTAAACCCTATCCTATGTTGAAAGCTGATTAGGATCTAATCGGGTTTTAGGTCCACTTATAACCTAAGATTAATAACATGTCATAAAACAATAATTATTAAAAACCTAAGCTAGCTCACTGGAACCTATTATGAGTCGCCACCTAATTTTAACCTAGATCAAATTAGGAAAGGAGAGTTCGGGTTCGGGGGCTTGATATTCGACGATTTAGGGTTCAATTACTTTCATTACCCTTCCTAGGTCGTTTTTCCTCTACTTGGTTTATTTACGGCTTACTACAAAGTCGTTTTTAACCTAAGTGCGCGCTTCTGTTTTTTTGTGTTTTTAGCATTTTTTGACAGAAAATTAAAGTGAAATTGAAAGCTACCTAAACTAGGGTTTCGGAGGCAGAATTAGGTCAAATTTTGCTTATGTCCGTAGCCACGGACCCCATGTCCGAGACCACGGACCCCAGTTAACCTAAACTATACAGAAAAGTCGGAAATAAAGAAAAACAAAAATTTGCAGGGTCCGGGGCCTCGGACAGGCTGTCCGAGGGCCCGGACATTATCAGAAAACCTAAATTTTGAATTTTTTTAAATCCCGCCGCCGTCCGTGGGTGTCCGTGGTCTCGGACAACGCGTCCGAGGTCCCGGACCATAGGTCCGAGGTCACGGACCACCCACGGACAGGGGTTTTCAGAAGGTTCCCGAGGGTGTTTTGAGCTCAAATTTTATGGGTGTGTAGCCTGAAAGGTTTACAAGTCGTTAGTGATTGAAAGTTTCGATTTGAATACGAAAGCACGAAACTTAGTAAACAAGTTATTGGATAGAAGCTTGAATAAACAGCAATACAGAAGCTTACGAAGGTTAGTTTGAACCCAAAATTTAACAGAGAGTTAATAAGGTCGTGGGGAATCAGAAAAGTTGGATTGTAACCTGTTTTACCTTCGAATTCAAGATGATTCTTCACGTTGGGATTCTTCGGAGGCTCCGATGATGCCGGTTCCGGATTGAGTTCGACCCGGGCTTCTGGTTGTTGATTGTTGATGATGTTCTTCACGTTTTGGAGGTGGTTTAGTTGATGTTTGATGATGGTTGATGTGTTAGGAGTTGAAAAGTGTGTTTAGGTGGTGATTTCGAGAGATTTTTGATGTGATTTTGGTGCTTGGATGTATAAAAACGTGAGGAGAATGAGACGGCTAGGTTTTCTGGTTGCTTAGAGTTCTTGAGGTTCCCATTTGATCACGGGATAAGGTTCCTTATATAGGCTTCCTTAAAGATAGAAAAATCCGGTAAAAACCGAGATTTACCGACGTTTTAGCTCAAGGGTTACCAAAAGGAATTTGATTATAAAATTTTACACATGGGTAAAGGATGATATTTCTGATTTTTCTAAAGTGGAATCGAATTTTTTGGATATTGGGATATTTTAAATTCAATTTTCCGTCAGATTCAATCAGAAATTGCTAGAAAATTATTGGAAATTCGAAAAATCAAAATTCCAACGCCATTATGCTTCAAATGTCATCCTTTATCATGGGTTAAAATTTCAAAGCATTTTGAATTGATTTGACCCTTATTTGGAGGAGAGAGAAAGCCTATAGGGGGTTTAGGAGCCTTGAAAAATTACGAAAACGCCCCTGGAGATGACTAAGCTGTCCCTAGTACTGAAACGTGCCGATCGAACTGGGAACTCTTGCTACTAGCCTATTAGTAGAGACTTTCTTCCGGGGGGTTGAAATTTTGGGTATAACATGTTATAGCAATCAAAAATACTCTTTTGTATTCTCCATGGAATCGGTCCGAAGACAAGAAGGCACTACAGTCGTCGAATCCATATTGAGTAATACACTGCTGATCCCTCAGGTACCGGTCACGTTGAACACTTACGCTATCTGGTTCATGGCCTTTTCATGACAAATGGGCACTTACTCTCTCTGGCCCACGGTCCCTTCGGTTTTGATCAAAACGTTGCACATATAGATATCCTCAGGCACTCTGGTTGACTCTCTCAACACAGGACATTCTCAGGGTACTAATAAGTGTCCAAATGAGCATGATTTAGAGGTGTATTTCATGTATTATATTAGCACTTTTCTTGCTCATTTCTCCACTTTGGTTAGTTTTCCTCAAGTTTTTGTTTTATTGCTTATCTTACAGATTTATTGGTTAAACATGAGAAAACCCAAGCTAGGAGAAAAATAGATGAAGAGACGAATGCATAGGCGTAAAGGGATATAAAAAACGGAGCTCAAACAAAGAATCTGGAGCTTGTCGAAGTTTGCAGGACAAGACGAGACGAGAATACACATGTACGGGTCAGCAGACCCGGACACAAATCCGGACAGGACGCAGCATACAAGTGTCCGTGCCTCGGACTCGAACGCGGACGCAACATACAAGTGTCCGTATTACGGACGCAAACAAGGACACAAATAAAGCACGTCCGCACCACAGACAGAAACTCGAACGTCTCATGTCCGGATGGGCCAAGTCCAGAAGCAAGTCCAGACGTGTGTAAATGCTGCTCCGAATCAAGAAATCACGCGACTCAAATTTTGCACCGTCTTCTCTGTTTTTCCTCAATTGCAGCGCCCACAAAGTTATCTATCTACCACAACAGTCGTAGTAGGCGCCGTCTCCCTTATTTTCTTCACCCACCAGCCTACCTAAGCCTTGTCCTCTTTCCCCCTACTTTCCTATATAAACCTACCTCTTGCTTCTATGGTGATAAGTCGATCACCACGATAGCACCCACACCCCCAACCATTCCTATTCTCCTTCTCAATTCCCGTAACACCATAACTAAATTCATTTTTAGTTCTTTCTCATTCCACCACCATAATTTCCTTATATTCATATATCACCCCACATATTTTCCATATCATCCAAATCACTCCATTCTCCCCATATTCAGCAGAAGCAGTATATTAAAAAGAGAGGAAAGAGGCAGTAGGAGAGAGAGAGAGTGCAGACCCATTTTTCTCAAGAAGTCTCCAAAATAATGGCTATTTCTATCTTTACTCTATTTTATTTCTGCCAATGTCTGAGTAAAGTAAATTTGTATTTGTGCTTAGGATGGGTGTTTGACCCCAAATAATTCAGACTTATTTATAATACCGAATTTTTATCATAAATATTTGTTTTGTCTCTCTAAATTATTAAATGCTGAAGAACTGATCATTTTCACACATTTACGGTTTCTCTTATTTCAATGATTTTGTAAATTCGAGAATAGACCACAATGAGAGACAAACGGTTAGATTATCTCCTAATTAGCTGAAAAATCCTCGTTGTTATCAAAGGAATTTTCGCTTAATGCTAATTAATGATTTTAGACTCTGTTTGTTAGTAAAAAGTTTATTTGAATTATTAAGAGTTGACCTTTCTATGCTTTAGAAAGGCCACAAAGCTAATTCTTAAACAGACAAATAGAGCAAATTAGGATTATAATTAAAGTCGGAGATTTTCGGGATTTCATGTTTCCTTTAGACATTTTCTATCCAATTGATAAAACAACAGTGTTATTAAAGCTTTTAATTGTTTTTATCTTTCCAAACCCAAAACACCAAAATTGCCACTGGCTAAGCCCCGTTTTTTCTGATTATTAAATACCGAAAAACTAGAAAATTGAACAATTCCCGGAGGATATGACACTTATGTTACTACCCGATTAGATGCACTTGCCATTAATTTGCAAAATCTATATACAATATTGTATAGATTTAGCTCAACAAGTTTTTGGCGCCGTTGCCGGGGAAATTGATTCCATCAGTTTCCCTAGTTTTCGGTACTTTAATTTTTGTCTAATTTAGTTATTCACCTATTTAAATATTTCTCCTTTTATTTATCCATTTACTGTTAATTTCATAAATTCTCACAAATCAAATAATTTCTGTGCATGTCAAACACTCGAATCCGAGGTTCTCCATCAATCAGTCCGAGACCCGAACCAGAGCACACTCTACTACAAGCACGAAGAAATCAGAGAAATCAAGACATGGCCGATAACCAAGTCATAGATGAGATGGACCACGAAAATCTACCGCAACACCGTGCCTTCAAAGACTACCACCAACCAGATACTGAAGGAAGGGCATCAGCCATAGTTCTCCCGAAGATAACACCACAATGAAAGAAACCGGACAATGGGTTTTCAAAAACCCACTACATCACCAGCAGTCCGGATTTAGGCAAGTTTAGTGGAGCAAATCAGATGAAGCCCCAAATCATTTAAGTCTCTTCCTAGACTTCTGTAATTCCTTTGGTCAAACCGGCACCGTCAACGAAAGAATTGGTCTTTACAAACTATTTCCTCACTCGTGGTCAGAGTCAGGCAAAATAGGGGTACCGAAGTCTTCCTTCCCGATCAATCCCCCAAATGGCTTCAAATGGCCCAGAAGTTCCTTGCCAAATACTACCCAACCAGTAGAACAAGGCAATTGATCGGAGAAATCCAACAACACATTCTATTAGGAGCAGGGAGAAACGTTGTAAGGACGCATGGGACAGATTCAAGGATATACTGATGAAGTGTTCCCACCATGGTCTCGACGATCAATCCCTCTGTCTGTGGTTCTTCAATGGCCTGGATGATGGGAATCAACTACTCGTTAAATTCTTTACAGGAGGAAGTTTCATTTGAAATCTCATCTAGAAGGATGAAAACTTCTCGAAACCATGATGAGCAATACAAGATAGTGGACGAGATCCAAAAGAAGAATGCCACGAGCAGCAGGCCTACTCTACGTTGAGCCTACAAATCATTTATCAACCCAGATCTCGTCCCTTACAAAGATGGTGAAGAAGCTACCAACATCTCAAAATGAAATCGTAAAGACAATAGCTTCCTCACCATCAAGTTCGTCTTTTGAAGGATGTGCCATATGCACCGGTCCTCATAAAACACATCAATGTGAAGGTAAAAGCATGTACAAAGATGTACACTTCATAGGAAACCGCCCCGATAATTCCTACAACAACAACATCAACAACAACTACCCATGGAGAAATAACCCAAATTTCTCATGAAAAAACAGTGATCATACCCAAGGGGGGCAGAACAACAGTTCCAATACCTATCAGGGAAATAGACCCCAACCAAACTCTAATATGGGTTATAGAGCACAAGGTGCCCCTAATGAAGGGAATCGTGACTTCGACCAAAACCAGACTTGTGGATCAAGAAGCCACTAATAGAAGGGTTGTACCCCAGATACAACAGACCAACCAACAGTTGGAGCAAATCAGCCAGCGGCTTGCACAAAGGCCACCTGGCACCTTCCCTAGTCAGCCAAATCCAAATCCAAGAGAACATGCCAAGGTAGTGACTTTCAGAAGTGGGAGGTCGCTCAACTCACCCCTTCCCCGAGATGAATTTGATAATCAAGAACAGCAAGCTCACAAGCCTCGAGAAGATCAAGAAGAAGAGCAAGAAGATGCTGAAGATCCCCTCCTCCTCGAAAAATATTTCCAAGGAGAAGGAGTCTCCTGATCTACTCCTTCCTCTCAACTAATATCTTCCCCCACTTCCTTTCCAAACTGAATAAAATAGAAAAAATTTAGATTGAACAGTTTGCAAAGTTTCTAACCCACTTCAAGAAACTAACGATTAAATTCCTATGCAGATGCTTTTGAAACAAATGCCGAGATATGCAAAGTTCAGTGAAGGATATCTCACAAACAAAAGATCTTTATAGGATGTGGGGAAACTATACACATACACATGGAAGTGTCGAACAGTGCTAAGAGCACCCTCCAAAAATGGAGACCCAGGTTTGCCAATCATTCCATGTTCCATTGATAATGTTGATTTGTGGTTGGGCTATGTGACCTAGGAGCTAATATCAATTTAATGCCACTCTCAACTTCAACAAACTTCAGATGTGTGATGCATGCCTACTTCTATTCAATTACAATTGGCAGATAGGTCTTAGTATTCGCGAAAGGGATAGTAGAGACTTGATTGTTACTATAGGAACTTTGTGTCTCGCTGATTTATTTGTGATTGACATGGAGAAGACACTAGGGTGCATTAATCTTAGGACGACCTTTCATGAGGGACTGCTAGAGCATTAATCGACGTTGAAAAGGAAATATCATTTAAAGACTGCATGACGAAAACTTTAGAATACGAAGTCCAAAGTCATAAAGAAACCCGCACATATAGAAGCCACCTTTCCATAGACATCGTCGATCTATTGTGCATGATAATTCCTCTGCTAATGATCGTAATGATTGCTTCTCGAAAATGCTTTAGTTGAATCCTGTGATAACCAACCAATACACCCCAAACCCAATTGAAATGGTAGTAGCTCTGGATAAAAGAAAATCATATGCTAAACCACGCTACCCACCACCAGAACCATTAGAGCATTTACTCAAAAGATACTACCATCAATTGAACAGCCCCCTGTCGTAGAAATGAAACCATACCTTCACACTTGAAGTATATCTATCTTTCTGATCCTTGTACTCTACCTGTTATTATTTCATCATCCCAAACAAGTACAGAGGAGGAAAGTCTTGTGAAGATCCTTCAGAGCCATAAGAAGGCGATAGGTTGGTCCATCTCGGACATCAAAGGTATCAACCCCCACTTCTGCACACATCACATCTACATGGAAGATACCTATAAGCCATTAGTTCAACCACAGAGAAGGCTAAATCCCAACATGAAAGAAGTGGTAAAGAAAAAGGTGCTCAAACTACTTGACCCTGGAATCATCGACTCCATCTCTGACAGCAAATAGGTGAGCCTCGTTCAAGTTGTCCCGAAAAAAGGAGGTCTCACTGTGGTCCCCAGCGAAAAAGGTGATTTAATCCCCAAGAGAACCACAACGGGCTGGAGAGTCTGCATCGACCATAGGAAACTAAACAGCGCCACGCGGAAGGACCACTTCCCTTTGCCCTTCATTGATCAGATGCAGGGGAGGTTGGCTGGGCAAGATTACTAATGCTTCCTAGACGGCTATTCAGGATATTTTCAAATACCCATTGCTTTAGAAGACCAAGAAAAGACCACATTCACATGCCCATACGAGACATTTACATATAATCGAATGCCATTTTGTCTATGCAATGCCCTATCCACATTTCAAAGATTCATGATGTCAATCTTCAGCGACTATCTTGAGAAAAGCATCGAGGTCTTCATGGACAACTTCTCTGTCTTCGGTCTCACATTTGAATCCTGTTTAAACAATCTAGACGCCATCCTCGCCCGGTGTGAAGAAACAAACCTTGTGCTTTACTAGGAAAAATGCTATTTCATGGTTTAAGAAGGAATAGTTCTTGGGCACAAAATATCTTCGAAAGGCATTGAACTTGACAAAGCCAAGGTCGAGGTCATTGAAAAATTACCACCACCTACGACGGTGAAAGACATCAGAAGCTTCCTTGGCCATGCTGGGTTCTATAGAAGTTTTATCAAGGATTTTTCCAAAATTTTGAAGCCTCTATGTGATCTCCTAGCTAAAGACGTCAAGTTCAATTTCACGGACAAATGCCTACAAGCCTTCAACACACTGAAAGATTGCCTCATCTTCGCCCCCATCGTGGTATCACCAGACTAGAACCTTCCATTTTAAATTATGTGCGACGCCAGAGACTACGCAATAGGGGCCACTTTATGTCAAAAGAAGGAAAAGATCTTGAGAACCATTTACTATGCAAGCAGGACCCTCAACAATGCCCAGAATAAGTATGCAACTACTAAGAAGGAACCTCTAGCAGTAGTCATTGCTCTGGATAAATTCCGATCATATCTCTTGGGAAGCACAGTAATAATTCACACCGATCACTCCACTGTGAAGTATCTATTCGCCAAAGAAGATGCTAAACCTCGACTCCTCCGGTGGATACTCCTACTACAAGAATTTGAGATTGAAATCAGAGACAAGCCAGGAGTGCAAAATGTAGTAGCAGACCACCTATCTCGTATAGAGGCACCAAGTGATGGCACATCCATCAATGAATTCTTTCCAGATGAGTGCATTTTTATGATTGGCGACACTGGTGATCCATGGTACGCTGACATGGCCAACTACCTAGCACGAGGAGTAATACCACACAGACTAACCTCCCAACAGAAGAAGAAATTCTTTTCGGATGTGAAACATTATGAGAAGGGAAGAAATGGTACCAAGCCAAACAAGACACATGGAGCATCTGGTTGCCTCTAGCCGGATGGAAATAGGAGTACATAAAGCATCCGGCCATCTCCGGCCGGACGAAAGAAGGACTTAGGCAGGACAAAATATAGTATGGCCGGCCGTCTGTGGCCGGCCAAAGATATTAGGAAGGGGCAAAACCGTACTTATACATGTAAAATACAGGCTGGCAGCATGAGACCAAGCCCAAAAACTCTATAAATAGGGGTGCACCCCCATGAAATAAGACACATTACATTGGGACAATCAGACTTAAACTTGATTCTAACAAAAGGCTCTCTCTCTCTTCCCCCTACGAGACTTTGTGATTGAGACCAGGTAACGTAGGATAGTAAATCAGATCGAATTGGATTAGGATTCTACACCACATAGAAGCAGGGAAGTGATCTTTGACATTCGTAGGGAAAATCATGAAATGACTAATGGTATTTTTTGCAGGATCTGAATACGAGAAATGGCTCCAAGATCCAAGAAATCACCAAAAAGCACTACCGTGGATAACAATCGAGTTGAAGAGGAAATGAGTTCTGAGATGCCAGAAGCCATCTCTAAGAAAGATCTCAAGGATATGCTGAAGGGACTAGTTAGATCGATAGACGAGAAGATTGTGGAGGGAAACGAGACTCTGCAACAAGAATTAATGCAAAGAGATGAGGAATATCAGAGGAAATGGGACGAAATGACCGAGGCCATGGAGCAGTTGAGAAACAAGGATTCCAGAGGCAGTAATGGCGAAGAGAGTAAGGATCGGAAGCAATACAGTCATTAGCGAGGAAGAAATGGAAGAAGACGACCAGATAGGCATGAGCCTGTACCCCTTCTCGGAGAGGATAAGGAAAGCAAAGCTCCCGCCGCATTTCGTTGCTCCGGCGATTGAGAAATATGATGGGATGGGAGATCCGGCCCAGCATATTAAAAAATTCATGTTCGCCATGAATACTCAGGGGATTAACTCTCTCGCTCTCTGCAATTTATTCCCTGGAACACTTACAAAGAGAGCATTGGGATGGATCTCCACAAGGCCGCCGCAGTCCATCACCAGCTTCAAACAGCTGACTGAAGAATTTTAACAATACTTCGCCGCAAGCAAGGGGGCTAAGAAGGAAACAATAGAGTTGATGGACGTCAAGCAACGAAAGGGAGAGACTGTGAAGGACTATAGTGATCGCTTCCATAAGAAGGTTGCAGAGATTGATGATGTCGATGAGAAAATCTTGATCAAGGCCTTTGGAAATGGCTTGGCTCAGCCTCGGCTCGCTGGAAAAATTGCAACGAAAGCACCAAAAACTCATGGAGAATTAGCTGAAATGATCCATGATTTCTTGAAATCTGAGGTAGCAGAAAACAAGGCCAAGGAGCTAGCAGATAGCTTCAAAAATGCAGTAGCATCGGAAAAGAAAGAGGGGCAAGGTGGAAATGCCGGAAGAGGGGGACCAAGATACAAGCCATATTATTACAAGTCAGCCGCCGGATCTTCCTCTCAGGGGCCACAGCATTAGGGGGCGAGGACCGTTGTCTACATCGATCCGGGAAAGTATGCTGCCGCAGTAAGAGAAGGATACCTTCCTCTGCCAAGAAAGCCGCCGCAGGGAGAAATTCCAGTTGCATTCTGCGAATACCATGGAAACCGCAGCCACCGGACTCTAAACGGTGCTACCCTGGCCAAGGAACTCGAGTCATTGAGGAAAACAAGAAGAAGGGAAAACAACAAGCCGGAGCACAAAGGCAATACGGCGGTCAGCAGGGCGGCGCCCAGAATGCACCACGAGGCCGACAGGAGGAGGAAGTTCACCCTAGGCTTGACCCTGGCAAGTCGGTTGGTATGATAACAGGACTTTTTTCAGAGGTAGGACCACTAACCCCTAATGAAAGAAAAAGGCACATTCATCAAGTGCATCAGGAACTCCCAGAAAGGAAGATTGCCAAAAGAGAAAGCTTTCCTCCAATTTTCTTCTCCGACGAAGATGAGGATGGAGTGCTATATCCACACAACGATCCACTTGTCATTCGTGCACAAGTAAACGATCGAATAATGGAGGGAATCCTGATTGATAGTGGGGCCGGGGCGAATGTCATATCTGCCGAAGCGGTTAAAAGATTGGAAGTGCCTGAGGGCCGGATCAAGCCATATTCAGCGGTTCTAGGAGGATTTGTAGGAGGGGTCTCTACCACGTCCTCCGGCAGTATAGATTTTACAATGACTCTGGGTCAAGGGGATGAAAGGAGGACGGAGAAACTCACAACTTTTATTGTGCCAGGTCTGTCTGGATATAACATGTATCTCGGAAGGCCAGGAATCAATGCTTTCAAAGCCATACACAACACTCATCACTTGAAATTGAAATATTTAACCACAAACGGAAAGGTGGTTACGATAAGGGGAAGCCAAAAGATGGCCCGGATGTGTGAAGTCCGCATCATGGACAGTCTTCCTAGCGAGGAGATGGTCAAAACTGTAGGGTCATAAAAGGAATTCAAGGGAAAGTTGTCTTCTTCCCCGGAGCCGAATCAAGAAGAGGAGGGACGTCAAACAACTCAAGACCCCCCCAGAGAGGTACATTTAAAATCTGACCCTTCTAAATTTTTTAAAATAGGAACTGCATTTGACAGTGGAGAGCAAACTCACCTAATGAGGTTCCTGGAAAAAAGAAGGGCAACATTCGCCTGGAGCACGGACGAGATTCCTGGAATAGACCCAAGCGTTATCCAGCATGAGCTCAGGGTAGACCCAAAGCATCCGGCAGTTAGACAAAGGAAAAGGGTAATAGGGGAAGAAAGAGATTTGGCTGCACGAACCGAGGTTCAAAAACTCCTCAAGGCTGGATTCATCAGGGAGGTAGCATACCCACGATGGATGGCTAACGTTGTCATGGTGAAAATAGCAAACGGAAAGTGGAGAGTGTGTGTGGATTTCACAGATTTAAATAAGGCATGTCTTAAAGATTTCTATCCCCTACCATCAATAGATAGATTGGTGGTTTCAGCTGCTCAGATCTCTGTGTTAAGTTTTCTAGATGCTTTCTCCGGCTATAATCAGATAAAAATGAAAGAAGAGGATTCGGAAAAAACATCCTTTATTACTTCTGCCGGAACATTCTGTTACAAAGTAATGCCTTTTGGTCTGAAGAACGTAGGGGCTACCTTTCAGTGAATGATTGACAAGGTATTTTGTCAACAGCTTGCCCGGAATATGGAAGCTTATGTTGATGATATAGTCGTAAAAAGCCTGTCAAAAGAGCAGCACATGAAAGATTTAGAGGAAACATTCGATACTCTAGACAAATACCAAATCAAGCTGAATCCGGAGAAGTGTGTATTTGGTGTGACTAAAGGAAGGTTTCTCGGCTTCATTGTTGGATAGAGAGGTATCGAAGTCGATCCGGAAAAGAGTCTAGCAATTCTCAACCTTTCTCCTCCGAAAAATATCAAAGATGCCCAAGCTCTGAACGGGAGACTCACGACATTAAGCAGGTTTTGTTCCAAGCTTCAGGAAAAGTCAATCCCGTTCTTCAATATTCTAAGGAAGAACAACAATTCCAGTGGGAGCAAGAGTGTATAGACGCATTCAAGAAGATCAAGGAAATGCTCCGGGATCTGCCTAAATAGGGCGTGCCTGCCCCTGGCCAAGAGCTCTACCTTTATTTGTCCGCAACAGATTGGGCGGTTGCAGCTGTCTTGATCACGGAAGAGAAAAGGGAAGTACCAGTCTACTATACCGGTAAAAATTTGAGCCCAACAGAAGGGTGATACATAAACATAGAGAAAATCTTGTTTGCATTAGTGGTGGCGTCAAGGAAATTACAGCCCTATTTTCAGTCACATCGGATCTTTGTCAGGACCAATTAGCCGCTCAAGCAAATAGCAAACAATCCAAATGCTTCCGGCCGGATGGTGAGCTGGAGAGTAGAGCTAACACAATATGAAATTCACTTCTTGCCTAGAACAGCGATTAAGGCCCAAGCCTTGGCAGACTTCATAACAGAAACAAACTTTGCAAAAGAAGAAAAACAACCCCAGAATCCATACGTCATCTTGGTTGACGGAGCCCGATGCAAAAGTGGGGCAGGCGCTGGAATAGTAGTGCAAGCACCGGACGGACAAAGCTTGAACTACGCCTTCCGGCTAGACTTTGACGTTACCAACAATGAAGCCGAATACGAAGCCCTTATCCAGGGTTTGGAGGTGGCTACTGCCCTAGGGGCAACATGTTTCATAGGAAGACACCCTCTCTATTCTTCCTTGCTATAAAATCCTGTTGGAAATAAAGCTTATAAAATGTAACTTTTCATAGAATTAGAGGTGTACTCAGACTCTATGTTGGTAGCAAGACAAAACGACAACATCTATGAAGTCAAAGAGGAAAAGCTGTGGAGGTACTTGCTCAAAGTCCAGGAGTTAAAGGCAAATTTCCAAAGATGCGAACCGAAACACCTTCCTCGTGAAGAGAATGTCAAGGCAGATGCCTTGGCGAAATTGGAAAGTATGGCCGAAAGAGTACCCAATGAAATCTGGCTAGAAGTCAAAACTACGTCAAGCATAGATAAGGCTCAAGTATTTACAATAGAGTCAAATGATGAGGCAGAATCCAGGATGACTCCAATCATAGATTACATACGACAAGGGAAGTTGCCGGAAGAGGAAAAGGAGGTCAGGACAATAAAAAGGCGGGCCGCATCATTCTTCATTGAGAATAATCAGCTATATAAGCGATCTTTCACAAGACCGGCACTGAAGTGTGTTACCATAGCCGAAGGGACAAAGCTAATAAAAGAGGTGCATGACGGACTCTGTGGAAATCATCAAGGAGAAAGAACCACAACGCATAAAATCTTGAGGCTCGGATACTTTTGGCCCAAAATGATGGAACATTGCAAAGAATACATACAAAAGTGTCTCAAGTGTCAAGAACACGGAAACAAAATACACAATCCTTCGGCAGAACGAAAATCTATCCTCTGCCCAATCCCCTTTGCTATGTGGGGATTAGATTTAGTGGGACCATTCCCAGAAGCTTCGCCAGGGAGGTTCAAATTCATGTATGTCGTCATCGACTATTTCACAAAGTGGGTCGAGGCAATGCCTACTGTCTCCTTCACAGCCAGAAAATCACAAGAATTCATCTGTAAATATGTGGTATGCAGATTTGGTATACCAAAAGCAATAATAACTGATAACGGAACGCAATTCAATTGTGAGAGCTTCCGGGAATTCTATGAAGAGTGGAAGATTGACGTAAGATTCGCATAAGTGGCGCACCCTCAGGCAAATGGGCAAGTCGAGAATGTGAATGGTCAGATAGTAAAAGCAATAAAGAGAAAACTCGATGAAAGAAAGGGAAAGTGGGCAGAGCTATTACCCCAAGTACTCTGGTCGTACAGAACAACAGAAAGAGGGCCAACAGGAGAAACACCCTACAGACTAACATATGGTTTAGAGGCTGTCATTCCGACGGAGATTGTGGTACCATTGGTAAGGTGGGGATCATACGATGAAGATGTCAACAATCAGGGAATACAAGACCATCTAGATCTCCTTGAGGAAACCAGGGTGGCCGCCGCAATATGGATGGCGAAAGACAAGTCCAAAGTGGAACGATATTTCAATCAAAGGATAAGAGAGCGGAGTTTCGCTCCAGGAGAGTTGGTCCTCCGGGAAGTTAAACAACCTAAAAAACTAGAGCCCCAATGGGAAGGACCATATATCATACACCAAAAGACGGGGCGGGCTTCATATCGCCTGAAAAATGTTGAGGGGTACGAATTACCACATTCAATGCACGGAGAATGTTTGAAAAAACTCTATGTATAAAATTCATGATTCTTCAATAAAGAGATATTGTTTTTCAAAGAAAAGAGTAAAAGAAAGCACTGGCCAACGAGCCGCAGGCTATCATGCCTTGAAAGTAAAAGAAAGCACCGGCCAACGAGCCGCAGGCTATCATGCCTTGAAAGTAAAAGAAATCACCGGCCAACGAGCCGCAGACTATCATGCCTTGAAAGTAAAAGAAAGCACCGGCCAACGAGCCACAGGCCATCATGCCTTGAAAGTAAAAGAAAGCACCGGCCAACGAGCCGCAGGCTATCATGCGTTGAAAGTAAAAGAAAGCACCGGCCAACGAGCTGCAGGCTATCATGCCTTGAAAGTAAAAGAAAGCACCGGCCAACGAGCCGCAGACTATCATGCCTTGAAAGTAAAAGAAACACCGGCCAACGAACCGCAGACTATCATGCCTTGAAAGTAAAAGAAAGCACCGGCTAACGCGTCGTAGGCTATCATGCCTTGAAAGAAAAAGAAAGAACCGGCCAACGAGCCGCAGGCTATTATGCCTTGAAAGTAAAAGAAAGCACCGGCCAACGAGCCGCAGGCTATCACGCCTTGAAAGAAAAAAAAGCACCGGTCAACGAGCCGTAGGCTATCATGCCTTGAAAATAAAAGAAAGCACCGGCCAACGAGCCGCAGGCTATCATGCCTTGAAAGTAAAAGAAAGCACCGGCCAACGAGCCGCAAGCTATCATGCCTTGAAAGTAAAAGAAAGCACCGGCCAACGAGCCGCAGGCTATCATGCCTTGAAAGTAAGCACCGGCCAATGGGCCGCAGGCTGTTACGCCTCGAAAATAAGCTCCGGCCGATGAGCCACAGGATGTCTTGCCTTTTTAAAAAAAAGATCCGGCATCTCAAAAAAAAAGAGAGAAAGAGATTTGGCCAAAAAAGAGATTCGGTCAGTGAGCCGCAAAGCTTTTTGTTTTATAAGGATAGGCGCTTAGCTAACTAGGCTTGCATAAAAATAATCATATATGCGGCATTCGAAAGGAGGAAATAACCCACTAGTCAGCAAATTGGCTAAAAGAATAAAGGCAATAGCATAATAAGAGGCCGGTAGCTCCGACAAGCAAGTTGAAAAAAGTTTAAAGAATGTAATTTATAATTCTCCCAAGAATGGGGTAAGGGCAGTCACAAAGGTGTAATCATTACGAAAGATCGACAAGCACAAAAGATACACGCCCAAAAAACCTCAAAAAAAGAGAAAAAGAACCCCAACTCTATTTTTCTGGAGCTAACTTATCGCCGCTTCCAGCAACACTTTCAGAAGATTTTGACCTCCTTGAAAGACACTGCACTCCTCCGGTGGATGGCTGGATGTTGCTTCCGGCCCGAAGGAAAGAAGCTTGGCCGGGCCCAAAACATGTCTCTCCAGGACTACGGCAGAATCTCTCGAGCTCCTCGAAGAAATTAGACTTCTGGGCAATAGCTTTGAATTCCAGCTTGTTGTACAGGTCATCATCCAATAACTCCCCTTTATCGAGAAAATAGTCCGAGACAATCTGCTGACAGATATCGACTATCCTGCGGCACTGAGAAGTGAAGGATTCCTTTAGATGAGCATTAATGGTGCCTTGCTTCTTTATCTCCTCTTGAGATTGCCGTGAGAATGACATGAACCTGGCTACTTGAGACTCAAGGGTCAGGACTTGGGCTCGATATTTATCGCGTTCAGAATTAGCAAGATACAGCTTCTCTTTAGCACTAATTACCCGACTGTTCAGCTATCGGACATGCTTCAGAAGGTTGGCAGAGCTCAAGCCTGACCGGAGCACAAGAAAGGTAAGAAAATAAAGGAGAAAAAGGAAGAAGAAAAAAAAATCAAAGTCTGAAGATCTGAAGGTTTACCTTGATTTGACGACTCAGCATTCTCGACTTGAAGGCGAGACGTGGTTCCCTCCAGCTCTTTCACCCTCTCCTCGAGCCTGATTTTTTCATTTGCAAAGGCAACTTTTTCTGCGGCAAGGGATTTCTTCTCCTCTTCTAGGGTAGCAAAGTCCCGGAGTAGAGACTGCTTCTCTTGTTTCAAAGAAGCCCTTGACTGCTCTTCCAGTGCGGCCTTTTCTTCCGACGAGCAGTTAAGCTCCTGCATGAGCTTTCCCTTCTCCTCTACAAGGGCCTCATTCTATCGTTGAAGGGCCTACTTCTCCAGTTCAAGCGCCTCAACTTCCTGCTTGAAAGAGTTCCTCTCCTCATAGAAGAAGGCCTTGTCGGCCTGGAGGGAAGCCACCTCATTCCGATGAGCGGTGTGCACCTGATTCAGCAAAACGTCTAGATCAGAAAAGGCCCGAGCCAGCTCATCTTTTCCAAAAGCAAGACGGTTCCGTACCTCTATCAAAGTATCATCAGCATGCAGGATCCGGCTTCTTAAAGAAGAATTTTCTTCTCGAAGTTTCTTTAATTGTAGCTCATATTCGTCACGTTGACGGGTGCAATCCTGCCAGGACAGCTGCAGATCCCTGTTTATTGCCTCAGTCTTCTCCTTTTCCTTGCGGTCAATCTCGTAATGGACCTGGTCGATATAAGCTTCATGGGAGGAGCGGCTCCGCTTTAGTTCCTCTTGAGCATTATCAGCTCGGCTCTCCTCATAGCGCAGCCTGGACTAAAGGTTGCCGGAGTGAACCTCAGCACTTTGGGCCATGGACATCACCTAGAACAAGTAGCACAGTTCACAAGTTTAAGAAAGCAAGACAAATCAAAAAAGGAAAGCAAAGGACACTTAAGAGGAATGTATGCCAACCCGAAAAATTCCCTCCCACATGAAGTCGACACATCTTTTAGTGGGAGGAGAGTGCGCATGATTGGCATCTGCTCCCCCATCTCTCTGCCGCAACCTTTCCTTAGTAGTGGTAACAGTTACCGGAGTGGCGAAGATCCCGTCTGGATGATCGGATCTCCTTATTGCCTCCTTCTATACGGCAGAATACTTAGTGGATTCACAAGAGATCAAGGGAAGAGGCTACCCGCACTGGTAAAACCATCCTTCCTTCTGAGAGGGACCGGTAAAAGATTCCTGGGCAGAGGGAGGAGGCGAGGAAGAAGAAGAGGCCATGATGTCCTCTCTTTGCTTGCTCCGAAGCTCGTGGTCTTCGGGTACCTGCCGACATTCCGTCGCTCTTTCCCACGCTGCATCCTTGGCCGTAGCCACATCAATGAAGAATGGGGCTGAGGCCCCAGGGTTGTCAGAAGTTTGTTCTTCTGCTGATGTTCCTGGCTGTGGGGCCTTTGGCTTTGACGTAGTATTCTTCTTTAGTCTTTGTTTGACAGGAACAGAGACTGCCGCAGTAATAGAAAAACAAGATGTAATTCCATTACCCAAAGATTTAAGCACATACAAAGCCGAAAACAGAAAGGCACTATAAAAGACAAAAGAGCTAAGGAAGAACAGGGAATCGGTCAAAACCTTGTTCGGCTGGAGGGTCGGTGCGGAGCCCCATGATCTCTAAAGTATTCTCTCGGGCAGGATCTGAAGAAAAGTAGCCCGACGAGTTAGGAAAATGCTCGCAAATTGGGGTCGGATGACCAGACTCCCACCCCAGGCGAGAACCGAGGTCTAGACCCGAACCAGGGGTGAGGGGAAGAAAGACACGGCACCCGGATTCGGGGCTCACGTGCCATGTACCTGGCAATCCGGCGTTGGCACCTTCAAGAGATTCTAGCCTTTTCTTTTTCTTCGAATGACCAGCCTGGTCATCTCTGGCTTCTTGCCTGGAGCGCTTTGTAAGAGGGGGAGCGTCTCCCAAGAGTTGCCCAGCCGCATCAACGACCACATCCATCGTGTCGTAGTAATTGATTTTCTCGTCCCCATTCTTGAAGGTGACGAAGTTCCAGCTACAGAAGAGACCAATTTTGTCCCCCTTCTGGAAGAAATCTACACTCAACACACCAAAGTGATAAGAGAACCAACAGAGACAGCAAAATTTGTGCTAAAAATTAAAACACTTACTGTGATAAGTTTTCAGAGAAGATAAATGTGCATTTGTAAAAAATTCCTCGACAGTCGACGACTTTTTGTTGACTGTCCTCAGGATCTTCGAGATGGGCAGCTCAGCCGGAGGAAGTGGGGGATAGATCAACTGGCCTTTGGCGACTTCCGCACAGTATGGGACGCCCAGGCAGCGGCCGGGTGGAGGAACGATGACGAACCACCGCGAACTCCACTCATGAACTTTCTTGTAGTAAAAAAGGGAGTATCCGGCTTTTGCAATTAGGGTTAAGCTGTCAAGATCAACCCTCACTGTGAAGAACCGGGCAAAGTCAGTACCTTCCGGCCGAATCTTGTTCTCTTCACAAAGGGAAACAAAGGCATGGAGGTGCGAAATGGCCTTTGGATGAAGATGAGCGAGAGAGCAGCAACGGCGAAGCAGGAAGCCCAACACAAAAGGGTGTGGGGGAATAGTCAAGCCGGAGCGGAAAAAATCGGCGTAGACCACATACCCAAGGCCAAAGTCGTCGTTGGGGTGAGAATCGGGGGATGGTAGGTAAATTTGGGTTCCAAGTGGAGCTTCGACGTCCCTAAGACAATCGCAAAGGGTGGAGAAGTCGAGAGAAGAAGGAGAGGGCTCGCGCCTGGACAAAAAGGGCTTCGAAGGCTTTAGGAGCGTGGGACAAAAGCCATTGGGGGAGCGAGAGCCCTAAATCGCCTCGACGGCAGGCGGAAATTTTGCAGCAAGTTTACTCTTTTTTGCAGCGGAGGTCGACATTGATGAGCTTGGCACAAAGACAAAAGGTAGCGACAACGAAAGGGAAGGCAAAGCATGATAACAGAGTGGCGAGAGACAAAGACGGTCAAAGCGAGAAGGCAGAGGAGAAATGAAGAGGAAGCTCAAAAACTCGGACTTTAAGGGAAGTTTTCTCCCGCTCAAATAAATAATACATATATATGACAAAAAAAAAACACCTTTTTACAGGAAAAAGAAAGGGCCACACGCGTCCTAAAGACGGTTCCGACGATTAGTCAGAAGAGGGACTCTACGTATTCCACATTGGAAACAGGCGATAAAATTCAAAAAAAAAGTGGTACAGAACAGGTTCGAGTCACGAGATTCGGACATGGCTGATAAGAAGTTCTTTCTCTCCAAATATGAAGAAAAAGAACTTGCGGGACTGGGATAAGGAAAAGACGAAGCACAGACAGACCAAAGAACCTCAGAGTTGGCCGCAGTCGCAAAATTTTTTGCCGAAGCACGAGACACAGAAGTTCTATTTTCTTCACCGAAAATTCAGAAAGATAGAACTTGTAGGACTGATGAGAAGGGAAGAAATGGTACCAAGCCAAACAAGACACATGGAGCATCCGGCTGCCTCTAGCCGGATGGAAATAGGAGTACATAAAGCATCCGGCTGTCTCCGGCCAGACGAAAGAAGTACTTAGGCAGGACAAAATATAGTATGGCCGGTCGTCTGTGGCCGGCCAAAGATATTAGGAAGGGGCAAAACCGTACTTATACATGTAAAATACAGGCTGGCAGCATGAGACCAGGCCCAAAAACTCTATAAATAGGGGTGCACCCCCTTGAAATAAGACACGTTACATTGGGACAATCAGACTTAAACTTGATTCTAACAAAAGGCTCTCTCTCTCTCTCTCTTCCCCCCTACGAGACTTTGTGATTGAGACCAGGTAACGTAGGATAGTAAATCAGATCGAATTGGATAAGGATTCTACACTCAGTTCATATTACTATTGGGAGGACCCTCTCCTTTTTAAGGTCTGTGCAGATGGGATGGTGAGAATATGTGTGCCCTGAAACGAAATCCAAAGCATTTTACAGCATTTCCACTCTATTGAAGTCAGAAGACATCATGGGCCAACGAGAACAACAACTAAGATACTTCAATCAGGTTTCTTTTGGAAAACCCTGCATAAAGACTGTCATTCCTTTGTAGCTTCCTGCGACGAGTGCCAAAGACTTGGGAACACCTCCATAAAACATGAGATGCCTCTCAACATATTACTTGAGGTAGAACCGTTTGACGTGTGGGGCATTGACTTCATGGGACCCTTTCCTTCATCTTGCTCAAACCTCTTCATCTTGGTAGCAGTCGACTATGTGACTAAGTGGGTGGAAGCTATCGCCTCTCCCACAAATGATGCAATGGCAGTGCTTAAGTTCTTGAAAAATAACATATTTACAACGTTCAGAGTCCCGCGTGCTATAATCAGTGATGGAGTATCTCACTTCTGTAACAAGCAGTTCATAGCCTTAATAACAAAATACGGAGTAAGACACAAGGTAAATTTACCTTATCCCCTCAAACAAAAGGCCATGCTGAGGTCTCTAACCGAGAATTGAAGTGGATCCTGCAAAAGACAATTAATTCTTTAAGAAAAGACTGGTCTCTGAAGCTGGATGATGCACTCTGGGCATATAGAATAGCCTACAAGACACCCATCGGAATGTCCCCAAATCGATTGGTCTTCGAAAAAGCTTGTCATTTACCGGTCGAGCTCGTGCACAAATCATTCTGGGCCATGAAAGTACTAAACTTTGATCTATTGAGAGCGGATGACAAACAAAAATTACAGCTTTCCGAGTTTGAAGAGTTTCGAGAGGATGCCTATGAAAATAACCGTATCTACAAAGAGAAAGCCAAGAAGTGGCACGACAAAATGATCCTTAAACGGGAGTTCCATATGGGAGATTTGGTTCTACTGTATAATTCCAGGTTGAAGCTGTTCCCTGGTAAACTAAAATCCCATAGGGCTGGACCCTTTACTGTCTCCAAGGTCACCCCATATGGATCAGTTAAGTTGGTGAATGCTAAAGGACAAACATTCATGGTAAATGGGTCAAGACTAAAGCATTATTAGGGTGGTAATCTTGAGAAAGTTGATGCTCATGCAATAATTCTATAAGATCCTCAGATTTGAGTATGCCTCAAAGCGTCTAGCCAAAGACGTTAAAGAAGGGCAGCTTCCCGGAAGGCAACCCGGATGAAATTTTCTTTCATTTGCCTTTATTTTCTTTTAATTTTCAGGTTCTCTTTAAACTTTTGTTTTTGCTAAACTCTTAACCCCGTTTGTAGTATGGCTGCTTCTAGTTTCTTATGCAGGTACAACTTCATGACTACACCGCAACCAAGCTACGCTACTTTGAAGCTGAAGCTCAAGTGTGGGGGAATTCCTTTCTCGCAAGGAAAAACAAACTTAGGCGAGTACTAGTTTCTTTAATTTTGCTTTTCTTTTGCTGAATTCTGCTGTGGATAGCTTCTGTGCTCAAAATGTTTATTTGTGACTATTGTGTTTTTCTCCATGTGTCTACTTCCCGAAAAGGTCTTCTGAAACCTTCCCTTATTTTTCTAGTGAACAATGAGGACATTGTTCATTTTAAGTATGGGGGAGTGCCCTTTTCGGTAAATTTTGTTCTTAAATGTTTAATCTATCTACTTATCTTGTCTTTTTCCAAAATTTAAATCGTGGACCCTGTTGATGTAGGTAGTTCTCTTTAATAACAAATACTATTATGAATTATGGAATGAATGGTAAATTTTCATATTGATCACTTTAGAGGAGCATTTTTATGCGGTATGACCAAATGATCTACAAAGGCTGGATTTTTTTTATTGCTTAGGGGTTTTTTCTATCTTCTCTCTTAGGCATTGCTAAGGGGTGCTTCTCTGTCTAAAACAAAAAAATAATAATAAAAATAATAAACAAGGGACTTGCGAGACGCCATTGGTAACAAACAAAGAGAGTTGAGTGTTCTTACATACGAAGGCTTAATGCCTACATATTACCTCCTCATATTTAATGCAAAAGTGAAACAAATGCATAAATCTATTTTCCCTTTTGTTTTCTCCCCAATTCCCATTCTTGAGAGAAGTTGGCCGTGGTAAAAGTTCTCAAAGTCACCTAAACTGAGAAGCTTTGAAGCACCTTGGATCATACCCCAAAAGTCTATATTTTGTTTTTACCTTGAGCACACCTGATCCACCAGTAGTTGAGGGATCACACTTCTCAAAAAGTTTAAGATCATGTACTGTTCACCTCCTTATCCTACCCTTCATAATAATATTTATTAGTATTAAGCATTCCCTACTTGCTTGGGTACATGGTTTTGCTTGAGGACAAGCTAAAAGGTAAGTGTGGGGGTGTGATAAGTGTCCAAATGAGCATGATTTAGAGGTGTATTTCATGTATTATATTAGCACTTTTCTTGCTCATTTCTCCACTTTGGTTAGTTTTCCTCTAGTTTATGTTTAATTGGTTATCTTACAGATTTATTGGTTAGACAAGAGCACAACCAATCTAGGAGCAAAATAGACGAAGAGACGAACGCATAGGCGCAAACGGATCTAAAAAAGGAGCTCAAACGAAGAATCTGGAGCCTGTCAAAGTTTGCAGGACAAGACGAGACGAGAATACACACGTCCGGGTCAGCAGACTCGGACGCAAATCCGGACAGGACGCAGCATACAAGTGTCCATGCCTCAGACTCGAACACGGACACAACATACAAGTGTCCGTATTACGGACGCAAACTCGGACGCAAATAAAGCACGTCCGCACCATAGACAGAAACTCGGACGTCTCACGTCTGAATGGGCCTGGTCCAGACGCAAGTCCGGACGTGTGTAAATGCTGTGCCAAATCCAGAAATCACGCAAGTGAAATTTTGCACCGTCTTCTCTGTTTTTCCTCAATTGTAGCGCCCACAATGTTATCTATCTACCACAATAGTCGTAGTAGGTGCCGTCTCCGTTATTTTCTTCACCCACCAGCCTACTATAAGCCTTGTTGTAACACCCCTACCGCTAATCCTTTACTTACCGTCTAATCATCCCAATTATACTACTACTCGCAGCTGAATTACTACTACTACTACGACGGGTGATACGACGGCCCTAACCGCCCAAACGGCTAGCTAGGCTTACACTACTTACAGTAACGGTCTGGTGTCTTAATAATACCGAGCTACTACATTACATACCAATTACAAGATATCATGCACTTACAAAGTGATTACCGAGTATCCAAGTGTATTCGATTACATCCTTTCACTAGCTACCAAAAATAATGAGTTTAAACAAACTACTCATCTACACCAAGTTATAATTCCCACAATATCCAAAGGGGTGTACCCCATGATACACCGGCTAAACAAAAAGGCCTATAGCCATGTACAACTTGGTACACCTTTCCAAAACCATTAATTAATTCAAAAGAAATCATCTTTATCTCATCAAAGTCTTAACCCTTCACGAGCACCTGTAAAATATTAAAAACAGTGCCCCAAGGGGCTCAGCAATAAGCTGCATATAAACTTCGCATATACCGCGTGCTAACTAGGGTACGCCGACTATTTTGGGTCGACTATACATGCGGTTCATTATTACCATACATACATGCTTTACATATACCACTCAATTATACACAATCCGATACACAAGCCAAACAGTAACACAATAGCATACACCATACTTACCTTCTCAAGGGTTAGCAAATTACACATCCGGGTTAATCGGATGCTTATTACTCTTTTAGTCATTACACATAACTTACACAATCATGTTCATACTTTACTTACTTACTTCTCCATACTCATTTACTTACTCTTACTTACTTACTTTTACTCATGTTAAGTCGGTATGACCTCCGGGCAGGGACTACACCATCCCACCACCGGGCTTTAGGTGGCTCACTAATCCAGGATGCTACACATTTAAGGGGTTTGGGCCATGGAAAAGATTAAAGCCAGGAATTGGATCCAACCTCTTGTGTCTCCCCCTCCTCACGCGTCGCCGAAACTATATCGGACTTCTACTCATTCCAATTTACCAATTTATTATGTTGGATTGGTTATCTTGTAAGGAATTAGTTAGAAGTCCCTCACAATGTCATTCGGTCACCACATAGTACATCAGGCATACACATACTTCATTATCATCCATACATTTCATGAATTATACAAACTATGATTTAAAGATAATATTCAACAAGGAACAATATCACATAACCACAAGTAAGCATAATAGTTCTAATTCGTGCGTTTATCGTATTAGGTGATCAATTAGTACACAAGCACACAAATCAGAGTATCCAAGGTAGCATACAGGACATGAGAAGTTCATACCGTTCACTGTTGTTCTTGTAACCGACTGTTCTTCGGTGTCACAATCAAAGTCCTATGACATAAATACGATCGAGTGATTAATTTAACTACAATTAACTTAACTCAGTTATCTCTTACGTTTCCTAACTCATACTTACTATGTCTTTACAATTCTTACAGTTACACTTGGTTTACTTACTCTTCATTACCTTTAAAACTTGTTTATACTCTTAATGACCTTTAAACATCATTAATTAGGTACTAATTATCTTATACCATCATTACCATCCTTTACCTTATCTTAAAACCACATTTTTAAACTTATCTTTAACAATTTGGGTTGGTCCAGGACCTTGTCCGGGTCTTAAGTCCCGGACCACCCTGTGGTCTGAACTCTCGGGTCAATTTATTGCATGGTCCGGGTCTTCATGCTGGACTTGAGTCCCGGGCCAGAAACTAGCCAAACTCTCGCACAGATTTTCCATGTGGTCCGGGTCTTGCACCTGGGACCAAGTCCCAGACCAATATAGGCGTTGAACTCTCGAACAGAATTATGGGGTGGTCAGGGTCCTTGTATGGGACTTAAGTCCTGGACCACTCCATTACTCTAATTCTCGGCCCTTTTATCAGCATGGTCCGGGTCTTTAGCTAGGGATCAAGTCACGGACCTGCTGCTATTTGTTACAGATTTTGCAATTTCTTCATCTGTTACAATCCAAACCTTGCCCAATTAATTCCCCATTATTCCTACACTTAATCCCACATATTTAAGCACCTAATTAGTCTACTAAACATGTCTAAATCCATTACTAACCTATTGCTCCTTTTTATACTAATTCACTCACACGTTTTTCTATGTTTTCATTCCAGCACTTACATTATTTTCCTAGTTGTGTTTTACTACAGATTTTGGTTCTCACTTCCTCCATCTATTGCCCCCTCTTCTAATGTCATTCCTAAGGCTTATAATGCATTATCCATCTCTCCTAACTTACCCACCACCTAGCTCCATTGCAAATCTGTTTCAAGGATATGTTTTCTACCTAGTTTCTAGTTCTTAAGTGTTCTAGTTCTAGGTAAAATTTGACATAGTCTCCCCTAAGTTTTTACATTCTCACCACATTGTTTTCACTCACATTTGTCATTCATATCACCTGTTTATAAACAACAACATAGATAACTCCCAAGACAATCACAAGACATTAAACAATCCTTAAATTCATGCACATTCACCATTTCCTTCCTTAAGGTTAATACAAGTTTTTCATTAACTTTTGAAGCTTTAAAACATTTGGATTTTCTTACACATTACATTACTACTCAATACTATTTTCAATACACCATTAAACTACTAAAAATCTGTTACATGAGGCATTATAAAACTACTCAAGGTGAGCATAATTACCTTATTTTTCTTCTAGCTTTTCCTTCCTTCTTCTTTCCTCTTTCCTTCTTCCCTTCCTTTTCTATCTTCCCACCAGTTATGAAGGTTCAATATTCTATAGCTACAGCCCATTACATACCACCATATCAGTACAACTAACCCTTAAATTATCTTTAAAGCTTTAAGGTAGATTTTTAGGGTTTAGAAAATGACATTACCTTGCAAATGATGAGATGGAGTTTAGAACAGCACAAGGGCAAGATTTCCACACTTCAAGGGAAGCCAAAATCGGCTGGGAACACAAGGAATAGGAACTCAAAACTTCGAAATCTTTATTTTCAAATAAGAGCAAGAAATAGTTGGATTTTCGGATTTCTTTTTACCTTAGACCAACAAGGTGAAGAAGAGGCTTCTAATGGTGGTCTTTATCTTATAAAGCAAGAACACCCATGGAGATGAAGTTGCTTGTTTTCGAATTTGGAAAGTAGAGAGATGTTCTCCTTGATGAGAGGAACACAATGGTACAATTTTTGTAATTTTTGGAGAAGATTTAAGTGGTTAACAAGAGGAGAGAAGGGAGAGTGCTGAAGGGGTGTGTAAAATCGCCATTGAAGAGCTTGTTGGTGTGGAGGGTGATTTTTTGGTATGAGGGGGGTTTATCTAAATATGATCTGTCTAAAAAGTCGAGATCCTAGAAATTGCCATTCTATGGAGGGTGAAAACCCGTTATTCATGGCAGCCCTCAAACCTACTAAATCGTTCGTCTTTCCCAGAAAGCATAAAGGGAATGCTAGTGAGCACTACACCCACTCTTAATGGGCTCCACGAGGACTTATGCCTCTATAAGGTGGAGTTGACTAGAGACGCCACCTAATTTGACCTAAGGAACTTGGAAGGGAGAAGAAGGGTTCTAAGAACCGTTAATTGACTTTGTGAATTGCATATGGATTGGACTTATTTTGTCATACCAAAGATTCCGTGTGGGTTCGCACTGGGTTACTCCCCTTATAAGTGGAAACGACCATGACTTCGGATTGGTGCTCGAGGAAACCTCGGTCTCCAATTGTCGGGATTGCCTTCTTTCAAAACCTTATTAGAGAGATTCAGTTAAAGCCACAGGATATGATTAGGACAGGAAGAGTGAAAGAGAGTGGATGAGGTGAGCTTTTCTGCCAAGCTAGCGCCAAGAGAAGGAATTGAATTCGGATGAGTATAGAATGAAGATGTGAGCACGGGGAAGGTTTGAGTGTTTTGCGAGGTATGAAGAACACCTTAGATTGGGAAAAAGGGGTTTTTTTATTGGAATGGGGTCGCACCCTAGGTGGGCTGCCTACGTACTCAACTCCCTGTTGAGATCAGACCTTATGTAGTTCAGGGACCTTTAGGATGGCCGGGCTTTTTGAGGTGATCGAGGGTTAGAAGTGGTTGTTTGGAGGGGAGATAACCGAATGCAAAAGGGGTATTTTGATTGATGTGGGGTCGCATCCTGTGTGGGTTGCCTACGTACTCAATTTCGTATTGAGATTAGACCTTACGTTGTTCACAATTATGGTTTTTGGAAGTTTTGATGCTTGTGGAGTTTGAAAATGTTTGAGGTGTTTGAGGTTTAGAAGGGTTCGAAGTTTCGAGAAGTTTCGAGAAGTTTTGGGTTTGGGATGCTAGTCTGTGAGACGCTTGGGTCTATGACACGATTGAAACCTTGAGATGCCGAAGTCTACGAGACGCTCGAGTCTGTGAGACGCTCGGGTCTGTGAGGTGCTAAGGTATGTGAGACATTCGAATCATTGGAATGACAAAGTCTGTGAGATGCTCGGGTCGGTGAGACATTCGGAGTGTAGAAGATATTGAATTGGAATTGAAATCGGATTAGAATTGAATTTGAATTGGATTTGGGATTGAATTCGAAGTGGAATTGAAGTTGAATTGATATTGAAACTAAATCGGGATGGAATTGAGGTAATGGGCCGGATTTAGGCCTTGAAATGAGGGTCAGATTTGGGCCGGGTTTGAGCCTTGAAATTGGGACTAGTTTGGGCCTTGAGATTGGGCAAGGTTTGGGCCTTGAAATTGGGCCAGGTTTGGGCCTTGAAATATGGGCTGGATTTGGGCCTTGGAATTGGGCCGGATTTGGGCCTTGAAATTGGGCCGGTTTGGGCCTCGAAATATGGGCCAAGCTTGGGCCTTGAAATATGGGGTGGATTTGGGCCTTGGAATTAGGCTGGGTTTGGGCCTTAAAATTTGGCCGGTTTGGGCCTTGAAATATGGGCCGGAATTGGCTTTGGAAAGCAGGCCAGGTTTGGACCTAGAAATGTGGGCCAAGTTTGGAAGTGGGCCAGATTGAATTTGATTATTGGGCCTCAAACTGAAATGATCATTGGGCCTCAAATTGGATAATTTATGGTTGGGAATGACATTGAATTGGAATGAATTTTGAATTGAGTATGAAGAGTGTTTAACGTTGGCGTGCAAAAAGCTTTGATTTTGAAGAATTCATGAAGGATATCTAGTTTTGAAGTATGGGAGGATTGATTTTGAAGAATGTATGATGAGTGAGTATAGAGGGATTGATTTTTGGAGTGTATTTGATGAGAGAGTATGAGAGATTGATTTTGCAGTGTGTTTGATGGGAGAGGATGAGAGAGATTGATTTTGTAGTGTTTTTGATGAAAGAGTGTGAAAAAGATTGATTTTGTAGTGTTTGATGGGAGAGATTGATTTGAAATTGAATTTTGGGGCTGAATTGGGAATTGAATTTTAGGTTTTGAATTGGATTTTTATTGGTTGAAACGAATCATTGGTCATGAGTTTTATTTTGACAATTATGGATTGTTTTGAAAATTTTATAAAGGAAGGGCATTCCCACCGACCAGCTTTTACGGCCCGTTTGAGTGAGAAACATCCCTGGACCAAGAAGCTTTTCTAAACTGGACTCGATATGTCCATAAATAAGTGGGTAAGTCTAAAGGCTATTCTATGGCCACCAGTTCTAATCTTGTTCAGCTAACTATAAATCAAACTCAAATAAAAGTTATGGAAAATATCAACAGACATACAAAATAGCACATGCTCGATACTTACACGAAAAATATGAGAAACATCAACAGACATACAAAATAGCACACGCTCGATACTTAAACGAAAGTTATGGAAAATAACGATAGACATACAAAATAACACATGCTCTATTAGATAGAAAGATTTCAAAAAATCACAATAACGAAATGATATCATGAAAGCATAAAACTAATTACATAAGATTACAATGACCAAATGATTACAAACCATTATTAAAACCAATAAAATTGTTAGTTAAAGATAAGCCACTATGGGGGGTCACACATTGACGCCACCTCACTCGAGCTGATAGGGATCCAAAGAGATGCACCAACCATTTTCCGAAGACTGGGGAATTACCCAAGTAGTCTGAGCCAAAATGCTGCTTTCCTAGTCTTAGCAGTTTCCAATTCCTCAATCCACAATGCACATGTCATAGAACACAGACAAAGAAACACGGGATAAGTTAGTAATGAAATGTAATAGGGTTGGGGTGTGTGCAATGGGATCATACGGCCCCTCTCAATGGGAGGAAAGGGGCCAATTTAATCATCTCCCACACCCCAACCTTGAACATAGAAAAGAGTTTCAAACTGCCAGCAAATGCTATGAATTGTAAGATAAGTCAAACAAAGATGTTGAAACTCAAATTAATTCATCATCCTGGATTGTGACTCAAACCAAAGTGTAGTATCAAAGGGATAGATTGTGAGCCACATGGGATCATAGCTAGATCCTAATCACTTCCCCTAAGGTGAAGAATTAATGAGAGACATCAAACTTACGAATGACTTATCTAACAATTATAGCGCTAGGCAACTACTCTCAGATCTATGTTTTTATCTAAGCGCGAGGGTCAAATAGTGCTAGTTTCAACTAACTTTCCAACCCGATATCAATGCGCAAAGGACATGTTCAAAGCCGAATAGATTCAGTTTCCAAACCAAATTACATGCGCGACAAGAGAAATAAGCAAGCTCGCTTGTGATAAGAAAGCTGACCATCAGGGTTTTCAAACCCATGAAGAGTTTCCAATCCCAAAGCCTATCAACATATCGATTTGCAAATGTCACCGGTCATTCCTAAGCAGCACAGCCAAGCATATCCAATCCAAGTCTCATCGGTTTTGTATGTACCTCAGCAAACGTATAAACAAAGTAGTGAGCAAGTTGAGTCGAATAACTGACAATAATCAACAGATTCTTGAATCAAATTCACAATCGGCATTTTATGAATAAAGGAGCAGCTGGGTTTCCAAAAGCAATGTAATTCATAAACCAACATGAGTGCGCCAAAAGGAGCAAAGTAAGTAGTGCTGAGATGTATAAATTTCCAAACCCAAGGAGTAGCCGTGAAGCCCAAGGTTGCCAGCTTGAATAACGTGCAACGCCCAATGTCACTCCAAACCACACAAGCCCAGTTCAAACATCATAGCCATGTCCAATTAATTGTGTGTGTTCCTCAGTCAAACCCAAAACAACAGCTAAGTCAGGATAAGTTCACCAGTCAAATGAATTTCCAAGCTGATAACAAGCGACAGGAATTTAGCGTCTAGGACTCCGTCCCACCATATTACCAAAGAGGCCCATACGCATTAAACATTGCAAATTCAGAATCAAATAGATTAAATGCCGGTAATTAAGCGAAGGCTCAAGGCTATTAAACTTGTGAACCCTATTAATCACCGAATCAACAAGCATACGGGGTTAAACTCATAGAAGCTCCACCAATGAATTTCTCAAACCGTCAATGAATAACAGCGGGTCGACTCAGACCAGATCAACAAACAAAATCGAAGAATTAGGACTGTCAACAACATTGATTCACGACTGGATCAACATTTATGCGAACAAAATGGGTGTAATCATATAGTAACGACAAATCTGGGAATGAAACATCCAAAGTTCCAAGAAACTGAGTCCCCGCATTAAATAGAGAGGAGACATGAACGATATTACCAAGGTATCTGTGATTAATCCAGCTCTGTATGGGAACGGAAAGAAAGGTAAGGAGATCTTCGAATCGAGGTGAAACCGCATTCATATGCCAACAAACGTCTGGTTCTAGCCTCGAATAAGTCATTCGTCACTCACACCCTCAAGGCCAGCAGAGGGGGCAGTGGAAATCAGTCATCAAGTAAGCTTCCCAAATAGCGGATTCCAATAAACACAGAGGACGAGGCTTCGGGTTCATTTCAAGAAATATCCAGAGATTAAGGGTGATAGAGATGATATCGGTGCCACGGTTTTCTGGGTTGCGAGGTAAATGGTGAAGAAGGAGCTATGGCCGATGAATGGAGATCGAGGTGCATTAGGATTCTTCGGTAGGTCAGAGAGGAGGCTAGTGTTGCTAAATTACTAAACGTGGAGAAATTGAAGAGTGGTGTAGAGGGGTGTGTTTCATGTTCACCAGTTTGTGTGCAGAATTACCGTCTAGCATAGAGCAAATGCTCCGTTGGAAGAGAAAAGAATGAAAAGAGGATGGAGGTGTTCTTCGTTCGCCAATTTGTTTGCAAAAACCGTGAGTGAAGTGATGGAAGAAAGCACAGAGCATGTGTGTCGTCTTGTTCGCCAGCGGTGCCGAATCGACAATGGGGAAGGACATGAAAGAGGCGGTGGAGGAATATATTCCTTGGTTGTCAGTGTGTCCCAAAATTACCGCAAGTTAGAGATTGAAGATGGAAGGAGATATCGGAGAATGGAAATCGACAGAGGCGATCCTTGTGTCTCATTGAAGGAGAAAAAAGTGATGGCGGCCGAAGACAAAGACGAAGAACGCCAGGAAGAAGAAGAAAGGGGTATCTCGGCTGGGTTGTCGTATAGGGGAAAAGAAAACAAAGGTCGGTCCCCTGGAAAACGGAATCAATCTGGCTACCTAGGGTTTTGATATGGGCTTGGGTTTAGGATGCCAGATTTGGTTGAAGATTGGGCTAAGTTTTGGGCAGCTGGGTTTGATTTGAAGACTGAACTAAGATCAAGCTACTGAAAAATGAGAAATGAAAAGAATCACTACAAAGAAACTTCATATAAAACAAAGGGAAAGAAAATAAAAGCTATAAATTGACATGAGTAAAATCATCAGAAACGTTAATGTTTTTTTTAACCAAAAAGTAACAAAAGGGTTTGGTCAATAAAAATGAAATGTTTTCTTTACAAAATAACAATATGAAAGAAAAAAATGATATAATAATAAGCAAAATAAAGTAAATGAAATGCCCACGACTAAGGAAATAAAACTAAAAATAACTGAATAGATCAATTAAAAAAAAGGTAAGTCTAAAACAAATTATTGTTTGAAAATTCATTTTCAGAAAATTGGGTTTTTCTAAAATGCTTGAAAATTGGTTTAAGATTTTATCGTAAAACGACAGTTTCACTTTGGCACACGCATAGCAGTACGTTTTTGAAAAGAAAGGCAATGACCCCTCTTAGTTTATTTATTGGTCTGAATTTTGCTTTATGGGGTGAGAATTTTCGGTGTCTACAGATGGCTCCCCTTGATTTAATTCTGCAATAGAAGGCTTACAGAATTGGATCAAGGTTGACGGGGCGCCAAAATTCTCACCGCGGCTTATGATTTGCTCTTATGGGTGCGGGTGCACAGGGACTTATGACGGGCCCCAGATTGAGGTGATTGATGGTATGAGGTCTAATGATGGGCCTCAAGTAGATCTCGGTATCTACCTCTAGGACTAATGACGGGCCTAGAATACGATCAATCGATCTATGCATAAGGACTAATGATGGGCCTCAACTAGCTCTCGGTGTCTAGCTCTAGGACTTATGACGGGCCTAGAATGTATCTTCGAAATGTATGAGGACTAATGACAGGCCTCAACTAGATCTCGGTGTCTAGCTCTAGGACTAATGTCGGGCCTAGAATACAATCGGTATATAGGTTATGCATGAGGACTAATGACGGGCCTCAACTAGATCTCGGTGTCTAGCTCTAGGACTTATGACGGGCCTAGAATGCATCTTCGAAATGTATGAGGACTAATGACGGGCCTCAACTAGATCCTGGTGTCTAGCTCTAGGACTAATGACAGGCCTAGAATACAATTAGTATATTGGTTATGCATGAGGGCTAATGACGGGCCTCAACTAGAACTCGGTGTCTAGCTCTAGGACTTATGACGGGCCTAGAATGCAATTGAAAGTACGAGGACTTATGACGGGCCTCAACTAGACCTCTTGACATCTAGCTATAGGACTTATGACGCGCCTATAATACTTTGATTGAGTTGCACGAAACTCGTTGTGGTGAAAGGTTGATCTGAAGTTGTTTGTGGTGGTAGATTGATTTGAGGATGACTTTGATTGTGGAATGATCCGGGATTGGATGTTTTTCGTTTGTTTTATGAGGGATGTGATAGTCAAATATTTTATGTTGATTTGGCCCTTGACTTTGTCAGTGCGGGACTTGTGTTTCAGCTTTGTTCATGGTGGTCTTGCCCGATGTGCTCTTTGGTTTCAGGATTTGGTAGGACTTTTGGCTCTAGAGTTTCGTGGTGGCTCTGGTATGGCTCCTGAGTCTTTGTTTCATTTTTGTTTAATGATTTTGTGGTCGGATTTCGAATGGATGATTTTGTGAATGAGTGACTTTGAGAACTCAATGGTTTTAATATGATTGAATGACTTCGATATGATCAGGTGGCTCGGGTATGATCGGATGGCTCCGGTGCGGTCGGATGGCTCCGGTATGATTCATGACTACATTGTGAGCTACGGCTCTGGAATGGTTGGTGGGTTTTGATTTGGTTAGAGATTTTCAGGGTGGCTGGTGGGTTTTGATGATTGACGTATTCAGATGTGGTAGGTAATTTCTTAGTGGTGATGAATGGCTTTAGCGTGGTTCCAGTACGGTCGGATGGCTCCGACATGATTCATGACCCCATTGTGAGCAATGGCTCTAGGATGGTTGGTGGGTTTTGATTTGGATTGATGGTTTTCGGGATGGTTGGTGGGTTTCAATTTGGATTGAGATTTTGGGTCGAGTGGCGGGTCGATGTGATTTGTGTACTTTGATGTGGTCAACAATTTTTGGTTGTGGATGAATGGTTTTGGTATGGATTTTGAATCGAGTGGTGGGTCGATGTGATTCACTGTGGTTGACAGTTTTTTTGTTGCAGATGAATGGCTTTGGTATGGTCAGTTACGGCTTCAGGTTCTTTGAGATGGATCCGGGATAGCTCGGGATGGCTCCGGGAAGGATACAGGATGGCTTCATTATGATAGTGCGGAACAAAAGGGGAACTTTCGCTTGTGAGGTGGTCGCACCCTAAGCGGGCTGCCTACGTACTCAATTCCGTAATGAGATCAGACCAGACGTAGTTCGAATCTCTATAGGCAAGGCCCTGGTGACAAGATGGCTCCGTTATAGATTTGAGGTGGCTCCCGTATTGTTCTCGGACTGTTGGGATGACCCCTGTGTAGTTCCAAGGATGTTTCAATGTTAGATGATGGCTCCCGCATGGCTCCAGTTTGGTTCTGGATATGGTGTTGATGAGGCTCAAGCATGACGCTGGATGGCTCCGGAATTGTCTTCATACGGCCTCGGATGGCTTTATCTTGGTTCGATGTAGCTCGAGGATAGCCAAGGATGGCTCCGAGATGGTTCGATGTAGCTTGATAATGGTCTGGGATGGCTCTAGTTGATGTCTTTTGATCTAAAGTTTTGCTTCAACAACTGCAACTGAAGTCGATTTTCAGTGAGACTAGGAAGAGCTCTACCAGGGATGTTGAAGGGAAATGGTTATGATGCATGCAAATACTAAGTGCTATATGAGATACAAGACACATATATGGTTTTTTTAGAGAAGGTATGGCTCTATCTTTATTACTATGAGGTTTACGAATATAAACATCTTCGGTTCGATCTTGAGTGACTGTTGAACTGAAATGCGTGAATCATTTTCCTCGCATGGAGGGATGTGGGTCAATCATTCGTGAGTATGGCCGTGTGTGCTAAATGGTGTGATGATACTCTCGATGACCGGAGCAGTATTTTCCTAAGAATTTCTTTTCGAGGTTCCGGAGTTTTTGACCCTTACAAATTCTTCACTTGCATTGGGGTAGACTGTTTATGATTTGGTGCTCAGACTGGAGATTCACTCGCACTCAGAAGACCTCGTGGGGTGAGGTCATACTCATTCGCTCATGGTCCCTTTGGTATGATGGGACATGTTGATAACAAGTATGAAACTTATGATTCATGTTTCAGATCCGATGGTTTCAGCTAACACTCATCAACTAACGAGTCAGAGGTCTTTTATTCGGTTACAACGGTGCTGAGGGATATGGTGTATGCCACATGGGATTGGAGGATTTATTTGGGAATCGTGGAGCTTTTGTGCAATAGAGGACATGTTTCGCCTTCGCCATGGGTAGAATGATTAGACTGGTTATGATAACCTTTATTGATTTCTACGGGACATCATTGGTCCTTCGGATTTGGATTTCTCCTTCTTGCCTCTTCTGGTGTACGGTTTGAGCTTTCTTCTCATTTTCTTTTATGAAATTGTATTTGGCTCATCAATTTTCTTAAACATTCTTTGCTTTGTAATTTGGCTTTCAGCTTTGGAGTTGCATTGACTCGCTGATTTCTTTGAACATTTTATTTGTTGTATTGTGAAAGATGGTGGGGAGGGGCCATGGCTCTGGCTCCTTTGAGCTCCTCTATTTCAAGGGTAAGTATGCATATGTCAGGTGGCATGTTGTGGAGTCCGCAGAAAAGGTTTATCGTGAAAGGCTCAGCGGGGCTCACAAGGGATTATGTATAGGGGAGTCAAAGCTTTTTGGTTTTGTGGAGATTTTTGTTCCTAAGTGCCTTGTCATTCTCATTAGTCGATGATTGTTTCCTACTACTTCTTGGATTTTTGCATGAATCACAGTTCTTATCTTGTTATTGACACTGATCTCACATTGAATTATGTCTCTCCATGTGATGAAGGAATGCACATGTCACTCGCGGTTTTACCTTGATGGCTCTCTCTACCTTCCCTCATCACTCAATGGATTGTCCAAAAAACGCTCGCTTGAAATTCAAGAGAAAATACCGCTCTTTGCACACTACTCACTTGGTTTGTGGTGCTGATTTTGATTTGACCCTTATGTAAATTGAAGGATCGAGAGTCCAGTGATTCAAACATTCGATTCAACCAATCTCTCAAGATTTTTCCCAAAGATGTTGTTCCGATATGGAAGTATGCAAATGCAACTATCTACCATGCTATATGTTGTGGTAATATGGAATTACTACGCATAGGATGCATGAAATGCAGAAAAATGATGAATGGAGATGGTTGACTGAATATATTTTTTTTGCTTTGTTTTGTTTTGGATGCAATGCATGGGTGGTAAGGCTACACCTAGTCTCGTGTTATTCCCAAAATTTCAACCCCCCGGAAGAGAGTCTCTACTAATAGGATAGTAGCGAGGGTTCCCGGTTCGATCGGCACATTTCAGAGTACTAGGGATAGCTTAGTCATCTCCAGGGGCACTTTCGTAATTTTTCAAGGCTTTTAAGCCCCCTATAGGCTTTCTCTCTCCTCCAAATAAGGGTCAAATCAATTCAAAATGCTTTGAAATTTTAACCCATGACAGAGGATGACATTTGAAGCATAATGGCGTTGGAATTTTGATTTTTCGAATTTCCAATAATTTTCTAGCAATTTCTGATTGAATCTGACGAGAAATTGAATTTAAAAATATTCCAATATCCAAAAAATTCGATTCCACTTTAGAAAATTCAGAAATATCATCCTTTACCCATGTGTAAAATTTCATAATCAAATTCCTTTTGGAAGCCCTTGAGCTAAAATGTCGGTAAATCTCGGTTTTTACCGGATTTTTCTATCTTTAAGGAAGCCTATATAAGGAACCTTATCCCATGATCAAATGAGAACCTCAAGAACCCTAGACCCTCAAAGAAGGCAGCCGTCTCATTCTCTTCACGTTTTTACACATCCAAGCACCAAAATCACATCAAAAATCCCCCGAAATCACCATCTAAACACATTTTTCAACTCCCAACACATCAACAATCATCAAACATCAACCAAACCACCTCCAAAACGTGAAGAACACCTTCAACAATCAACAACCAGAAGCTCGGGTCGAACTCAATCCGGAACCGGCACCATCGGAGCCTCCAAAGAATCCCGACGTGAAGAATCCTCCTGAAGTCGAAGGTAAAACAAGTTGCAATTCTACTTTTCTAACTCTCCACGACCTTATTAACTCTCTGTCAAATTTTGGGTTCAAACTAACCTTTTTACGCTTATGTATTGCTAATTACTTTTGTTTCTGCCTTGTTACTTGTTCGTCAAGTTTCGTACATAATTCGACTTCAAACTGCAATCTTTCAATTACTAACGAATTGTATACCTTTCAGGTTACACGTGCATAAATTGTGAGCCGAAAACACCTTCAGGAACCACCATAAAACCCCTGTCCTGTCCGTCCCGGACATAGTTTAGAAAAACCTAAATTTTTAAAATTTTAAAATCCGCCCGCCGTCCGTGGGTTGTCCAGGGCCACGGACACCCACAGACGGCGGCGGGATTTTAAAATTTTAAAAATTCAGGTTTTCTAAACTATGTCCGGGCCTACGGACATCCTGTCCGTGGCCCCGGACTTTTCAAATTTTTGTTTTCTGTTTAATTCGACTTTTATTTTCACATAGGTTAACTAGGGTCCGTGGTACGGACATTAGGTCCGTGGCTACGGACGGAAACAAAATTTGACCTAATTCTGCCTCCGAAACCCTAGTTTAGGTAACTTTCAATTTCACTTTATTTTCTGTCAAAAAACGTAAAAAATAAAAAAACAGAAGTGCGCACTTAGGTTAAAACACTTTGTAGAAAGCGTAATAAACCAAGTAGAGGAAAAACGACCTAGGGGTAATGAATAATTGAACCCTAAATAAGTCGAATACAAGCCCCCGAACCCAACTCTCCTTTCCTAATTTAATCTAGGTTAAAATTAGGTGGTGACTCATAATAGGTTCCAGTGAGCTAGCTAGGTTTTAATAATTATTGTTATATGACATAGTTATTAACTTAGGTTATAAGTGGACCTAAAACCCGGTTAGATCCTAATCAGCTTTAATCAACATAGGATAGGTTTAAAATCGAGGCTCACAGACTGGCGACTCTGCTGGGGACAAATTCTTAATTTTAACTTGTTTAATTTTAAGAAAGAGGGCTTAACTCGAAATGTTTATTTATGGCTTTATTACTTTTTGTTTACTTTTGTGCGCACTTTAATTTCTGCACCTTTGCATCATATGAGAGTGAGGGTCCACGCAAACCAATCTCACCCCGGGACCCGTTAGGGTCCCCTGTCAGGGACTCACACGTTTTAGGTGATGTGAATAAGTGGGGGAAAAGAGGAGGGTGTCATCTAACCACCCCCTTAATACCTGGGCTTTAGCCCCAAGCATTTTCCTGGCATTCCCTTACCTAGCCATTGTTTGGTCAGTCAAAGACCCGACCGTAGACGCACACCTTCAGGTGATGTGAAAAAAGTGGGAATCCCAAAGAGAATAGCGTGCAAGCCCTATTCCTTTGTGGCGACCTGGGCCCACGCCCCAAGCACCTCTCCGGATCGATCCATACCCGAATTGGATAAGTGTCAAGTGAGGACATGTGATTTGTATGGCCTTATCTGCTTGTGTGATCGGTCCACTACCCAGCCTAGGAATTATAGGAACTTTCCTTACATCAACTCACCCAAGCCCAATTTACGACTTTATTGTTTGCGACCCAGAGGCCCTGTTTGGTTTGATTGTGAAACATTTGGGCTTCGGCCCAAAAGTTTAGACTTAGGTGATTTCTCTCTTTCGGCCCAATTTGAGTTATCAATTTAGCTCTAGGCCCATGAAAAAACAAATCCACCTAAGGCGATCCATAAAAATCCATCAGGCCTTTCCTTTTCGAGGCCCTTTCTAGTACAGGAAGACTTTTCACTCGGGTTTTGACCCACGATCCTAGACATGGGTATCATCCTCAGGCCCAATCATAATCACTCGGCCCAAATTCCAATTCACACCCATAACATGGTTTAGAAATCACTTCGGTCCATGCGCTTTACTTCTAGCCCAAACACATTCTGGCCCAAGCGCCCAATTCTCAGAACATTCCGGCTCAAGAACCACACTCTTCAAACATTTCAGCCTAGGCACCAGTTCACAGCTCATGAATCATTCCGGCCCATGTGCCTCCCTTCCAACTCATTTCGGGCCTCAGTGCCTACCCATAATCTTCGAAACATTCCAGCTCATATGCTTTTCTTGCAACCCAAACAAGTTTTTACCTAAAACTTCTTCACGGTCCAGAAATTTAGCTCAATCCACTTTTGTTTTCCAATAGATAAGCCCGAATCCCAAGTATGGCAGAGGGAGGAAACCCAGTTAGTATGGAGGCCCAGTTTGCTGACCTAGAGCAAAGGTACATGGCTGCCTTTGAAGCCATGGAACAGAAACATAGGTCCACCACTAATGACATGGAGGCTAAGTATGTCACCATCATCGAAGAGTTGAAAAGCAAAATCAATTCCCTTGAGGTTGGTCATCAGGAAAACATTTCAGGAAAGATTGCTGACTCTGGGAATGAGCGCGACTACATTGAAGTTAACTCCGTTGGGGCCCATGATGCACAAAGATTTGTAGGGGAAGCCGCCCCAGACCACCAACTAACTGCAGAACTCAAGAAGGCTCTGAAAAGGATCGAGCGCATGGAAAGCAAGCAAGCCAGCTAGTTTCGATTACTCTTCCATGGAATCGTATCCCGAGGTTAATCTCCCTCTAAAGTTGAAGCTACCCACACTTGCTCTATACAAGGGTTCCTCAGACCCGCAGGTCCATCTAGCGATGTTCGATAGGGAAATGTCCATCCTCAGGTTGAATGACATGCAGAAGGCCAAGGTTTTCGCCCGTTATCTCGATGAAATACCTCAGCGTTGGTACTTGACTCAGAAGATGAACACCAAGACCTACGAAGAGGTTTGTGAGGCTTTCCTCCACCATTTCGAGTATGCTAAGAATCTTGAAGTCACCAGGTCCGACCTTGCCAGTATCCGACAGGGAAACAGTGAATCGATGTCCGACTTCATCAAACGGTGGAGGATGAAGGCCGCTGCTATGCCTACAAAAATGGATGAGCAAGAACAAATTCGAATGATTGTGGACAATATGCAGAGGCAATACAACAACGAGCTGAGTTGCACATACTTCCCTAATTTCGACATGCTGATGGGACAGGTAAGAGTCATGGAAGAAAAGATTCACAAAGGCGAGCTGAAGCTGGGACAACCCAAAGCCCAGGGTGTGAATATCGAGACCTTTAAGTCAGGACCGGCCAAAGTAGCTCAAGTTTCATATCAAGTGAGCACCATACAAAAACCCAGTGCTGTAAAGCAGAGCATCAAGGCTTCACCCCGATCCAAGAGGTTCTCTGCACCGAGACAGTTTTCCGACACTTTGGCCGGCCTCTCAGTCAAGCACTCGTGAAGCTACAAGAGCTAGACTTACTACAGCCTCTTACACCTAGTCCTGGGATCACCCAAGCCGGGGATCTTCTCCACCAGTTCTGCCAGTTTCATCAACTACCAGGACACAGTACTGACGACTGCAGAGCATTGAAGCACAAGATCGAGGACCTTATCGAGCAAGGACTCCAATTTGCTGAGTAGGCAAAAGTCTAGTATTGTATTGTTTACTCTTTTCAATTTTGTGAGAAGTTTATCAAATTTCTATTTTAATGAAGTTTAGATTTTAAAATTTCAGTTTTTTTTGGCTTTTTCAGTTTGTAATCACAAAGATGATAATGTGTTCGTCCACCTTGCACCTTCAACCAAATCATCTTGCTCATTAGCAAACATTTCTTAAAACTAATGTTCATGAAACGGTTATTTCTTGGCAACTGAACAAAACGACTTGTATTTTGTTAAAAGATGAACATGTCCAACCAAACACCACTACTCACCCCAAAACATCCAAATAACCCACGAAGCGGTTCAAGTCTACATTTGTCAAATTGTTGTTACAAACCCTGGATAAATACTGGGGGCAATCTGAGTTTAAGTTTGTCATCTTTCACCTTTCGTTTAAATATGTGAATAAGTCTCAGAGTGAGAATTCACGAGAGTGACTTGAGCGGAAAAACCAAGAGTGAACGAGTGTGTCATTTTTACACGACTCCGGCGAGACCACATTCAAAGGTAAGGTAAACGGCATAACTCCGACCGAAGAAGATAATTTGTAAATTTACTCTTAGACCTGCGAAAAGTAACAAAGAATGGATACACAACTATTAGGGATGAGGAAGCACCTAGGTACAGCACCACATAGCCAAAAGCTTGTGAACCCTGACTTTAAACCCTAGGCACCCCCGCTGAGCCTTTCATATATCCCTTTTCGATGTTGCAAAGCTCCACAGAACAAGCCAGCCCGTGATGAATAACCAACCCGGTGACCAAAGGAGGCGAGGAGCCTGACTCTCAGATAATGTTTTCATCAGTCCAGAGAAGCAAAGCCGCTATCAGCATGACGAAGTGATCCGCAAATGGTCCTAAAGTGGCACAGGATCCAAAGAGCTCACATCAAAACAACTCTCAAAACTCAAAACCGGGAGACACAAGAACCCCGAAGGCGAAGTCAAGAAAGGATAAAGCAAAAAGGCAAACCCGAAGTGCCTCGAAGAAATCCAAATGACAAAAAGAGAAATGGTGTAAAGGACAACTTCAAAAGTCCAGGTCCAGAAGCTCGAAATCAACGTCAACACGAAGCAGCTAGACGACTTCAAGACAAGGAAGATGAATCCGAGAGAAGACACAAGTTGCAGCTTTGGTCACTCATTTAAGCTCCACATACCTCAAATATTCCCTCCATGATCCCGTTGTCTTTCATCACACCCTATGGCCACGTTATAAGCTTTAAAGACTTCCGACTTGATAGTTGTGTATCTAATCACGTGAAAGTAACAGATCAAATGCATAAATCCATCAAATGTCAAATTCAATGGTCTAGAAGCTGTGACCGTAAGTGACAAATGAGTGCAAACACCAAACACATCGAGTGTAGGTTAGGAAGCACCACATCAAAACATACGCCTAGACCCTGTGAGGACGAGACTTGTTCGCATGTTTAACCAAAGAAAATACTAGGGGCAATAGATCGTTCCGATCGATTGCCATGAACTCTAGCTCAGATTGTCTTAAGGGAGAAATAGTGGGGGCAATTGTTGGTTCCAACAATTGTCGTGACAACACCAATTGGAACCCAAAGCTCAAACATCACCACCACCATCATATACCACCGGCCCGCATAAGCCCTTACCTTCCACATCACACAGGCTCGCATAAGCCCTTACTTTCACATCATACACCACACAGGCCCAAATAAGTCCTCACCTCCACACCACCACTACACAGGCCCACATAAGCCCTTACCTTCACATCATACTCCATACCCCACCGGTGGCATGTTCATCTCGTAGGAGATAAATTACAAGTCCGAAGTCTATAGTCAAGAAATGATAATTTCGCTTTCCTTTTCATTAAACAGGATATTCTTCAAACACTGCCACGTTTGGCACCTCTTTCAACAATTTCTTATTTTGGACAAATTTCCTACATACACTTTGATCGTATTTTGACATGCACATCCTCATTGCCACGTTTGGCACTTTCATAATCAACTTTCATCATGACCATTGCATCTATTTATATGAGACTCCTCATCACAATTCTGAGATACAGATTCTCAGTCAAAGATACAGATTCTTCAAGGATACAGATTCTCAGCCGAAGGTACAGATTCTTCAGGGATACAGATTCTCAGCCGAAGGTACATATTCTCCAGGGATACAGATTCTCAGCCGAAGGTACAGATTCTTCAGGGATACAGATTCTCAGCCGAAGGTACAGATTCTTCAGGGATACAGATTCTCAGCCGAAGGTACAGATTCTTCAGGGATCCAGATTCTCAGCCGAAGGTACAGATTCTTCAGGGATACAGATTCTCAGCCGAAGGTACAGATTCTTCAGGGATACATATTCTCAGCCGAAGATACAGACTCTTCAGAGATGCAGATTCTGAGCCAAAGATTCAGATTCACCAGAGCAGCAGAACTCACTAGAGCAGCAGAACTCACCCGAATAGAAGAACTCTACCCAACACCCATTTTCAATCACTGATAGATAGTCAATGCCTCAGAATAGCTTGACATCACTTCATTCATTATAGGTAGTCAACGCCTTAGAATAACTTGACATCATATCATCCTTATAGGTAGTCGGTGCCTTAGAATAGTCTGACATTACTTCATTATTACCTTTAGGTGGTCGACGCCTTAGAACCGCTCGACACCCTTCCGCTTTACTCATAGGTAGTCAGCGCCTTAGAATAGCTCGACACAACTTGACGGATTTCAATTGCACGTGGGGTCTCTTACGATCCAAAATTTTGGGGTATCACTCAAGCATCAACTAGCCTTTTCATTTCCATTACAAAGTCTAGTTGACGGGGGGCAATCTGTTATACCCAAAATTTCAACCCCCCAGAAGAGAGTCTCTACTAATAGGATAGTAGTGAGGGTTCCCGGCTCGATCGGCACATTTCAGAGTACTAGGGATAGCTTAGTCATCTCCAGGGGCACTTTCGTAATTTTTCAAGGCTCCTAAGCCCCTATAGGCTTTCTCTCTCCTCCAAATAAGGGTTAAATCAATTCAAAATGCTTTGAAATTTTAACCCAAGGCAGAGGATGACATTTGAAGCATAATGGCGTTGGAATTTTGATTTTTCAAATTTCCAATAATTTTCTAGCAATTTCTGATTGAATCTGACGAGAAATTGAATTTAAAAATATTCCAATGTCCAAAAAATTCGATTCCACTTTTGAAAATTCAGAAATAGCATCCTTTACCCATGTGTAAAATTTCATAATCAAATTCCTTTTGGAAGCCCTTGAGCTAAAACGTCGGTAAATCTCGGTTTTTACCGAATTTTTCTATCTTTAAGGAAGCCTATATAAGGAACTTTATCCCATGATCAAATGAGAACCTCAAGAACCCTAGACCCTCAAAGAAGGCAGCCGTCTCATTCTCTTCACGTTTTTACACATCCAAGCACCAAAATCACATCAAAAATCCCCCAAAATCACCATCTAAACACATTTTTCAACTCCCAACACATCAACAATCAACAATCATCAAACATCAACCAAACCACCTCAAAAACGTGAAGAACACCTTCAACAATCAACAACCAGAAGCTCGGGTCGAACTCAATCCGGAACCGGCACCATCGGAGCCTCCGAAGAATCCTGACATGAAGAATCCTCCTGAATTCGAAGGTAAAACAGGTTGCAATTCTACTTTTCTAACTCTCGACGACCTTATTAACTCTCTGTCAAATTTTGGGTTCAAACTAACCTTTTTACGCTTCTGTATAGCTAATTACTTTTGTTTCTGCCTTGTTACTTGTTCGTCAAGTTTCGTACATAATTCGACTTCAAACTGTAATCTTTCAATTACTAACGAATTGTATACCTTTCAGGCTACACGTGCATAAATTTTGAGCCAAAAACACCTTCGGGAACCACCATAAAACCCCTGTCTGTGGGTTGTCCGGGATCTCAGACCTATGGTCCGGGACCACGGACGGGTTGTCCTTGGCCACGGACACCCACGGACGGCGGCGGGATTTTAAAATTTAAAAAATTTAGGTTTTTCTAAACTATGTCCGGGCCTACGGACATCCTGTCCGTGGCCCCGGACTTTTCAAATTTATGTTTTCTGTTTAATTCGACTTTTATTTTCACATAGGTTAACTAGGGTCCGTGGTTACGGATATTAGGTCCGTGGCTACGGACGGAAACAAAATTTGACCTAATTATGCCTCCGAAACCCTAGTTTAGGTAACTTTCAATTTTACTTTAATTTTCTGTCAAAAAATGTTAAAAAATAAAAAAAAACAGAAGCGCACACCTAGGTTAAAAACAACTTTGTAGAAAGCCGTAAATAAACCAAGTAGAGGAAAAACAACCTAGGAAGGGTAATGAAAGTAATTTGAACCCTAAATAAGTCAAATACCAAGCCCCCGAACCCGAACTCTCCTTTCCTAATTTAATCTAGGTTAAAATTAGGTGGCGACTCATAATAGGTTCCAGTGAGCTAGCCTAGGTTTTTAATAATTATTGTTATATGACATAGTTATTAATCTTAGGTTATAAGTGGACCTAAAACCCGGTTAGATCCTAATCAGCTTTAATCAACATAGGATAAGGTTTAAAATCGAGGCTCACATCTCGCTTGAGTCAAATTCAGCTCATGGTTCACGAAGCTCATCCCATTACTGTTGGCCCAGAAGAAGGTCTAGTTGTTGGGGTCGCTGTCAGGGTAGTGACTCTCAAGTGAAGCCGGGTTGGTGATTGGTTTCTGGATTTTTGAATTTTTAGGGAGTGACAACTCCCGCATGGTGGCCCCACGGTATGACACATTGTTTCCCTTTTAGTCACTGGCGCGCATGGTGATTCTGATTGGGAGAAGTTTGAACTCGGTTTTCTTTTCTATCCCTCTGAGATCGGGCTCTGCCGGTCGAGATATTGGGATGAAAGCTGGTGTATAGTGTGGTGACAATGAAACACATGATTATGCAATTTTTCTGAGGTGGCCAGGGCTTGTACATGTTTGATGAATGGACTGACCGAGAATGCATGGGACTTTTAGTAATGAATGCAATGCATGCGGTTTTCTTTTTCTTGATTGCATTTTGTTGATGTTGTTTATTCGGGGGATACCTCCTGTAGATACCGTGAATTTTCGCCCCATAAAGCAAAGTTGTTGAATGATATATAACTGTGAGGAGTCATTCCTTATTTATTCATCTCTTTATACGGGCATGCCAAAAGAAACCAAGTTTGGAAAAACAATTTTGAAAACATGTGTTTTCAAAGTGGTGGATTTTCTCGATATGAATTCTAACGCTCGGTCATTCGTAAATAAAATAGGGAGTGGGGAACCCTATACACATTGACCTAAATAAACTCGAAGGAAATGCATAAACCTATACAGGTAATCTATTCAGGAATGGACAAGAGAGAAAAGAATCACATGGGAAAACCTATACATCATCAATTCTAAAAAGTCATTAAAAGGGGGGGGGGGGGAATTTTGAGCTGAACTTCTTCTGAATTCTCCTGGTCTGTCTTCGTACTTCTGGCTGACTGCTCACGCTCGGACTTCTGGTTGGCTGTCGCTCGTCTTCGGCTCTCGATTGGTTGTTCACTCATCCTCGGGCTCTTGACCGGCTGCTCTCTTGAGTTCAGGCTCTTGTAGTGAAGCAGTATTGTGATCAAACCAAACGGGTTAGTGTTCTTCTGATTTTCAACAGTTTGAACTTGAACCGAAGTTGCTGATCTTTGTCTCGCTTGACTCGGGTTGGTACACCTCTGGATTTCGGCTTGAATCATTGTTGGTTTTCATGCACTCCACTTGCTTCGATGAAGGAAAAAGAAGGGCATTTTTTGAGAAAGGAAAGGTGAATGATCGAGCACAAAATCGTTGAGAAAATCCACCACTTTTGTGAAAACATGAAATGACTAGTACACTCCACAATAATGATCGCTACTCTGGAACGTGGGTTGAACTTCAAAAATAGCGGGTCACAACATGGGGACTAAATCATTTATTTTGAAATACGTTTGTGAAATTCAATTTTGAAAACTATTTTTGAAATCTATTTTGAAAATCATGTTAATGAAGAATGTTGTTTGAAATTTGTTTGTAGAAAGTAGGTTTTTGAAATGAAATTCATGGGAAGTAGTGTGTGAAAATCATTTGTAAACAGTAGTTTTTGAAATTTATTTTTTGCAAGCTGTTTGATAAAGTTTGTTTATTTTTTAGGACTTCGATTGAAATCGGCTTTGAAAGTGTTGTGGAAATAACGATTTTGAAATCATTATTTTTTCGAAATCATTTGAGATAAACGGCTTTGAAGAGATTTCATTAGAGCGTGTTCGACATGTTTCAATTTCTGATTTTTGCTAATTTTTAAAACAAGATCCCAAATAGATCTAAGCGTAAAATGAGAATCGTGGATGATTTTTGTGGAGCTGAGTGCGAATGATTGGGATAATCACCTTCCTGGTCAATCAGTGCTCCCATACCACCGGGGGAGCCGTCGTCCCTTCACTATTCATCTCTCGGGATTTATCTCTGTTATGCCTTGTGGGGCACGTGTAACACCCCTACCGCTAATACCGTCATTACCGTACAATGCTTACCTTCGCAGCGGATATTACTTACTCAACAGCGGGTGTACAATGCCGTTAGTCACCCACGTGACTAACAAGGCGGATTACAATACTACATACTATCGGTCTGATGAACATGAACATACCGAGTGCTCTACACAATACAATACTTCCCCTTGCATACTAATCCATAATTCGATACAACTCCAATACAATACTATACCGAGTATACTATAATCCTTAAATTACCGATATAGTTTGGACTTCCAATTTCGCAATACATTACAAATGCAATCCCTATCATACGACTACCCCTGCTTACATAGCAGTCCCCGTCCTACTCTCTCGAACGGTGGTCAGCTTCAAGTACCTGCACACTAAAAACGTTCCCCCTAGGGGGTCAGCTTACGCTGAATATGAATTTCGCATATACCGCGTGCTAACCGCGGTACATCGACTACTTTGGTCGGATATACATGGAGTTCATTTTACATGCATACATACATACTCATGCTACAACAATACAAACAACAATACCTACATACACATACAAGTTCAATACTTACTAAGGAAGACAATTCTATAGTCAACCGTTCGTACTAGTTATTTATTCAATACTCTTTCGTTGCGTTACTCATTACTCTGTTCGTACTATATTCGATATTCGCTACTCTACTCATACTCACTCCTTACTCTTGCATACTCACCACTCCATGTTCAGTACCTTACTCGTACACGATCCTTACTCTGTACTCGTTACTATACTTGTGTATACTTGCTACTCAATACTCCATACTTACTCATACATACTCAATACTCGATACTTACTCATACGTACTCAATACTCGGTACTCATTACATACTCATACTCGCTTCTTACTCAATACTCATTACTTTACTCATACATACGCAATACTCATTACTCATTACTTTGGTCTCTGGGCGGAGTCATACACAAGACTCGCCACCGGACCTACAATACGAGGGCTATACGCTTAGCTCCTCAAATACTCAAATGTCCGTTTTCATCGGACTACTCAAATTCCCGACACTCTTCTCTTAGAGTATATCACAATCTCATGGATTAGCCTAGAAGTATCTCTCTCGATAACCTCTGCTAGCTTAGGGAATTACCACCGTCTAGTATCCTCAGAATTAAGGGTTTCCCCAACATATTGAATACTCTCTCGTTCGGGGCATACTTACATCAGTCGGGTCCTCTCATAATGGGTCGACTAATTGCTAAGGAGTTTGGAGATCCCTCATCATCCTTTACTACTCTCATGGTTCATGTCTTGCACCAAGATTAATTCCTCTAATAGAGGTTACTTATATACTTCCACTACTTTTTGTTTGTGGATTATTCATTTCGTTTCTCCTACCGTTATCGGAAGGTTATTACTCCCGTGCACTCTCTCACATTCTAGTGAGTTCATTGGGTTGCGTTATCGTTTATTGATTCGATAGTTTAGTGCGTTGCTACTGTTCCATTAGTTCACGACATGACTCTTACTACGAGTCACCACACAACAAGACTCATCTATGAGTCGATCTACGCACTAAGTGAAGCCACACAATCAATCAAGAAGGGTTAGCTCATGCAACATACAACAAGACATACAATGAAAGACAATAAACCGTTTTCATGCTTTAGTCTTGATTAGCCGGCATACAGCACACAAATCAACGTAACTCGGTTAGCATACGGGGCATGAGAAAATCATACCTTTCACCGGAGTTAGCTTAACCATGTGTTCCCTTGTACCTTGTTTCACTGGTAATGTTTCAAACATTGTTATTAATGCTATGCTCATACGATACATCAATAATTACTACTCCCGTACTTACCCCGTTGTCCCGGTATACTTAGTTTTACTTATGTGTAATTATGTTCTTACTTCTCACTCACTTACTACACTTGTTTACACTTCTTAGGGCCTTGAAATATCACCAAACAAGGCCTTAACAACTTCTAAAATCATTCCCAATCACTTCCCCATCATTCAGAGGCTTTAAACCACTTTCTGTTACATTTTTAGCCTGGTCCGGGTTTGTGTCCGGGTTTACAAACCCGGACCAAGTCCGGAAATAAGTTTCTGCCTACTTTTATGTGTGGTCCGGGTTTGTGTCCGGGTTTACAAACCCGGACCACCCCCTGGGATGGCCTTCTGCCTAGTTTTTGCTATCATCCGGGTTTGCGTACCGATTTGTAAACCCGGACCACCCCTGGAACTGTCAAAATTTACAATTTTCCATCAGTTTTCAACCCCTAATTCACCTCTAATCATTTCCTAATCTTTCCACATGTTTTCTACATGTTTAAGCATCCTAAAACATGCCTTAATCCAGTCCCAAACCTCCTCAACACATTAGTCAAATCCTTACCCAATACTTGCTCCATTTCTACAGATTTTTCTTCCTCTCTGTTACAGTTAGCACACTTGTGCATTTCCTTTACTCCTCTTTGCATTTTGCATCTTGTCCCAACTTCATCTTACCATTCCAATTCCTTTCCAATCAACTACACTACCTATACCAAAGTCCAACTCTCTTTTACCAAATCTTGCACACTAATTCTTCCTAGTTTCTACAATGCATTTCGATATTCTTTGCTACAGATTGTTACCTTCTTATTCCTCATACTACAACTACCATTCCATAACTACTAAACATCTCTACTTACTCCAATACACATCTTGGTTCTCCTATTCACCTAGACATCCCTTAATGCACAATTTCCTACCAAAATTTTGCCATAGTTCACCTATAATCCTTACATCCTCAAATACACATTCTCTCATCAAATTCAACCTAAAGCTAGCCACACCCACAAGGGTCCTACCAGCATATAAGGTTTATACAAAATTCCTCCAAAGCATATACACAATTCTCCAAGCCCAATACATTGCATTAACATAAATACATGGCACTTTGGCCCTTACTTTGCAATTCAATTTCACAACTTCCTCCAATACCAAGCAAGCAAATTTTCTCACATGTTTTGGGTTCATTGATTCATTTACCCATCCCACTATCCTAATACATATAGATAGTGCATTAAGATAGGTTTTTCTTACCTTGAGATCACAATTCTTCTTTTAAGTTCTCCACCCCTCTCCTCTTCTTCATTCTCGGTCAAGTTGAGCAATGGGGTTACCAAACCCCAAGCCAACATTCAAGAACAAAAATAGATACAATTAAACTCCTTAACCCATTGGATAACTTTAATTCAACGAAAGGGCTTAAATGCCATTAGTTAGGGTTTTACCTTGGAGCTTTTAAGAGGGGTTTCAAGCCTTGAATACAAGGGGGAGTTCTTCCAGCATTGGGGAGTTGAAATCAAGCTCAATTCAAGAGGAAAAACAAGGCATTACTAAGAGGCAAAATCGGTCAAGAATGAAGAGTGAAGAAAAATTGATTTTTCTTGAAACTTTTTACCTTAGGAGGAAGAGGAGACTCCATGCTTCGAAATGGTATCATTTATTCTCCAAATGCTCAAAACCCATGGAGATGAAGTTGCTCATTTTCGGATTTTGAAAAGATAGAAAGGTAGATCTTGATGAGGGGAGCAAGAATATATGATTTGTTTTCGATTTGGAGTTGTATTGTGGCTTGGGCAAGCTTGGAAGGAAGAGAAGCCATGGATGGGGCTTCAAGATCGCTTCAGTACAGAGAGGGAGGAAGAGAGGAATCAGAAGGAGGAAGGAGGGGGAGTCTCACGCTGGAAAGGAAAGAAATGAAGAGAGAGAGAAGGTAAAGTGCTTTTACCTTACTTTTTGCTTTTTACTTTTCACTTTATTTCTTTCTCTTTTTATTTCTAGCTAGTTTAAGTGTGTGAGAGAGCTAGTTACTCTCTTAAAAACCGGCCCACTAATATACATGAGCTGGGAGCGTTTTTCCTCTTCTACTGAAAACGCTCGTTAATTTACCCGGTTTAGCACTATTCACTAACCGGGCCCGTTTTCCGGAATTTTCTCGTTTCTTTATTTTTATAGGCTATTAAGCTTCCATTAATGCTTAATTATTGTTATTTAACGATTTATAATTTTTACAGGTTCGTTTGACCACTTAGAATCACGTTTTCGGGTTTTCTCGAAAAACGTGCGCTAAAGCTCTATTAGCGTTTTAATACCTTATTTGGATCCGGTTTCTTCGGGAATCATTCCCGAATACTAATTAGGCATGAATAAGCCTTAGGAATCCTTATGATACTATAACCGAGGTCTCGTACCTCCTATGGTTATTTAACGCTCATTTTAGCGTTTTCCGCTTTCTAAGCGTTTTTCTCATTTTTTTTGGATTTATTTTCTTTACCAAAAATTACTTAGGCACTATTAGGCCTTTAAATACCATATTAAAATATTCTAATCACCATATTTAAGTTCGGGGTATTTCAATCTACCCCCTTAAAGAACTTTGCCCTCAAAGTTGGTGAATCTAATACTGTTACTCGTACATATACTCTATGCTAAGGTTATGACCTCTACATATAACTTGTCAAACACCAAATGTCTGACATGATGCATACTACGCATCCAAACAGCATGTCACTGCATGCATAGCAATCAAAAATATCCGTTTTACTCCTCTCCAAGGGGGTCCATCCGCAGACAATTAGGTACAATCCTCCCCTAATGGCGAGTGATCCCTCAGGTACCGGTCACGTTTGAACACTTACGCTTTCTGGTTCACGGCCGTCATGACTTGAGCACTTACGCTTTCTGGCTCTGCGGTCCTTCGGTTCTGATCAAATTCATTTGCACATATAGAGATCCTCAGGCACTTACTCATACTTACTTACTCATACTTTACTCATACTTACGCATACTTACTTGGGACTACGCTGCCCCAGTGCCCTTGGAAAAATACAAAACACACACTGTTACCGTACAACCGGTGTAGTGGTTTCAAACTACTCTACACTTCCATAGACTCAAAACTAGCTTCACCTCCTATGGTTTCGACCGGATACCCGTGCCTAGGCATGGAAGATCCACTAGCGCCCGTGGGAGCGGTTTTAAAACCGATCCTCATTCTCAAGTTTGAAGAAAACGTTGTACCAAATTAATTTTGGAAATTCATTTTGAAAACTTTGCATACATCTCCCAATTTCAATTTATGATGATTATTCCTATTACTAGTGTTATTATTGTGGCCATTTAAGGGAGCTTCCAGAGTCCTTCAACCCCAATGTGATCAGCATTGGTGTTGAATTATCCTTCCGCTCCAATTTGTGTTCGGCTTCCCTTGGTTGCTAGCAAATCAAGTTCCACTTCCCACCTCAATACAAACAAACAGCTCGTCAAACATCATTTCGTTTTCTATCTTTTTGATCTTGCTACTCATAATCATACACATACATTTTCCAATTTATATGATTCACTTACTTACTTACTAATCATCTCATCAACTATTACTACATCATCTCCAACTACTATACTCAAGAAATTCATGGGTGTAATATCCCATTAATTTACTATACTCCAATTTATACTCATAAAATACATCGGTTTCATACCGATTCATACTCATTACATACGTCGGTTGTATACCGATTTATACTCATTACATACATCGGTTCCGTACCGATTTATACTCCTCAAGTCTCCCATACATACTCATTCCTCATACTATTACCAATCGGGGTTCTCATTCCCCTGGAGTTTCTCTACTCCTTTTCCTATACTTACTTCTCAAATAACTACAATTACACAATGAGTGAATACCAATGTTTATGTAACATAGGTATCAATCATCAAAATAAATTCTACTGCGCTATGCACATTGTAGTTTACGCACCTATCACGTAAAACGTACATTTCGCGGTTTTCGCTCTACCCCCCTTAAAAGGGATTACGCCCACGTAATCTACTATGTGTCAACATTGGACATTGGTCGAAGGCATTCAGCCGTCATGGAGTGGTTCAGTTTCCATGCGGTCTATTATACAATGTTCCTTGATCAACGGGTCCTAACCGTACTATCGGTTAGTCCCTGCATCACAAATTTTCATCGGAGTTATTTAACTCTTAACCGGGTTCGGTTCTAGGTGCATTTCACTTAGAATTCTGGGCCCACTAGCTTGTGCTGCGCAACCCTGATAACTTGGGTTATTCGCCCTTCTTGTTATCTTAAATGTGTTATACAACACCTTTTTATCCCTCTTATTGTGGGAATAAGGTTTATTGACCAAGTGTGGTGTTCTCTTACCGTGCTCGAACTCGATGAGTTTTAGATTCATAACCAGCTCTCTGGCAATCTATATACATACTGTTGTGTTTGTAGTGATCATTCTCTTGGTTTCTCCGACTTATTGTCGGTTGAGGTTAAGTCACTACTTAGTTGTAGTGCTTCCTCTACTGTTAGTAGCTTCTGAATTATACCAGTTTCTCTGGTTCATTACAAGTGTTCTTTACTTGTATGACCTTACATTTTCAATGCGACGGTCCTTGTGGCTTTCTTAAGTCGCCTTTCACTTTTATTCCAATGGAATTCACATCTTGTGATTATTGGTGTGTTTCACACTCTTCATGCTTCTTTGGCCTTAGGCCGCACGGTTTGCTTCTAAGCTTTTGCTTAACAGGCTTATGCCATATTTGTTGGTGTCCGGAGGGATTTACCATGATTTACATTTTCCATCTTCCTAGCTATCTTGATCATTAACTGCACAAGTGCAATACCAAAACCCTCAGTCCTACAGAGTGCAGAGGCATAAACGCTTGGCAGTAACTCTCTTATGAGATCGCAATAGGAATTATTGTTACTCCTTCAGGTGGTGTTTCATCATTTCGTGCGGACTCCTGGCTTGTTGCCCGGTCTGTCCACTATCTCGAATTAACAATTCCATGGCATTAGTGATTACTCATATACATTGGTCGCCTGTTGCGCACCGTGTTCTTACTGATTCCACAGTATTGGTTCACATGGCATCCACTGTTGCTAGCTTCGGCTCATGCATCTCTATCATTTATACAATGGTTCCCCATGTATTTGGCAAATACAACATATGGTATTACTTTATTTCTCTGAGCTCGCTGAGCATCATTGGTTTTATAACCGGTTATTCCTTGGTTGTCAACAATTGCTGTTGAAGCTTATTTCACGTTGCTTGACAATAATTGTATGCTCAAGCTTGACTACATTAGTAGTTCTAAGAGGGGTATATTTCCCGACAGTTATTGATGATATCCCCTTCTTGGGATCCACGTGTTCACCGCCCTTGCGGTTTCACATTTATGAGGGGCGTCCTCGTTCATCGATTGTTACTCTTTCATTGGTGCCGTCCTTGACAGCTTCCCATATGGTTCACAGTGGGTTTTGCAACCGTTGGGTTGTGTGTGGTAATAGTTTCATGGCCTACTAGCCATGTTGCCTAGAGCTCTGCTCATCATAGGTCGTTCTCGAGTGGTTACTTCTCTGTAAGCCATCGCTGGGCTTAGAGGTGATACTGGGCTCCCTAATAAGATCATCGCATCACGCTTCCGTTCGTTGGAGACCCTTTTGTGTCCTGGTATTGATCGATACCATTTATTGATTTGGGGTATCCCCTGTATGGTGGGATCCCTTCGGTGTTCTAACCGTATGTTCGTTCCAATTGTGGTGTTCTTACCACGATATCTCATTCAACTGTTGACTTGATACCCTTTATGGATTGCTCCTGGGTAGTACCGATTATATGGTAGCATCTGGCTGGCATTTATGAGTATGTTCAGTTTGTTATCCCACCTTGCGGTTCTGGATCTGAGTTATCCGTTGAGGGTTATAGTGTCTCCCGTTCTTAGGGTAGATCACTGGTGTTTTTCCTTATGTTATAACGGATTTGATTCCTTCCGGCGATGAATGGTATTTCGGTACCTTGCCACATCACCCTGTGTGTTTGTGGTAGTTGTTCTGGGAATCTCATCCCGTTCATTGAACACTGATGTGTTAATGTTAGGCATTTGCCTTACTGTGTTTAGACTGGGTATTCCTTCCAGTCATCATGTTTTACTTTAATATATTCAAGACATGTCCAATGTCTTTATTCAGTTGTTAGTGCTTCTCGCACTTTTAACTCTTAATCATCTTCCTGTAGTAGGTTCTTGACTCCTTAGCTTGTAAGCTTATCTGAGTTCCCTTTGCTCGTTTGAGGTATCCAACTGTTCTGTTTTGAATTTGCTTATGGTCCGTAGAACAGAGTTGACTACTTCCCGTGTTTCGTACACTACATGTATACATATGTGGGGGTACCTTCTTGGCACGTTACCACTTACCCAACTATCTGTCAGGCCCGCAAGCTCCTTCGGAGTGCGGTCGTCCCACATCCTGTATTTGGGTACACTCGTAGTGCTCGTCACACGCCTAGGTGAAGTATTCTATTGTCAACACCTCTTGTATCATTCTATGATACTCACCGTAATTCCGTTGGTTTGGTTTTAAAAATCCAAGGTTTAAAAGAAGGGTTCGTAGTCTTGAAAGAAAAATTTTGGGTTTTGAAATAACGGTTCGGTGTTAAAAGAGATTCTCCATGGTGTTGCCATGATTTAGGTCTTGACCCAGTTCAGCTTCTTGCTGACCGGTATACTCTTAATACAATGGTCGGGCCGTTAGGCCTTTCCAAGGTTTCATTATTTAAGTACTTAGGATTGGTGATCCCATTTTTGCTCCATTCGTCATAGCGGTACTTTAGCAAGTATTTGCGGGTTGTTAAAAGTCTTCCAACCGTCCTGTAGTTACTGCACTAGCCCTGGGCAAGTGCGCGGGTAGGTTATTTTTCGGTTAACGTATATCGATTGCGGTATCGTTTCCATCCATATTTGGTGGTCTTATTAGATCTTCCTTTGATCTTTTGATCTTGGTGATCGGTCTCCTGAGTCGTTTCTCAGGTACTTGACATGGTTGTCGTCCATCCGGGTGTCTCACACCTTCAGTGTGGTTAACGAGACTTGATTTATCCTTAGGAACCATGTTGCGGTCCTATAGGTGTCTGTGTTATGATTTCTTTCATAGTTATCTGAACTATGTTCAGTTATTACAGCCTCTTGGCATGTAGGTTTGGTATTAATCCAACCTCGACTAATTCCTTAGTCGGTTTGTATACCGTTGTTGGTATCATCAAAGATTACAGTCCGTAGACTCTCTTGTCTCGGCTTGTTACTACATCTTCCTTGTTTCATTGCACGATTGTGCTTCTCTTCTTGTTGGCTACTCGTGGTTCTCGTGACTGCGAAGCATGTCGCCCCATGGTGCCATAAATCCCATCACCTTGTGTTTAGGATCTTCATTTCCCCGCCATTAAGTGCGGTCCTTGTTTCAACGGGAACCGTCTTCGGGACTTCCAGTTCTTGGACTCTACCGTATGACAGGTTCTTTTCCTAATAAGGTTTACTTGCAACTGCCAGATCGGGTGTTACCCGGTGAGAGGTCTTTCCATCTCTCTGGCGTTCTTCCATCTTAATACCGTGGGTTGCGGAGGGCGGGGTATGGTTGCTGTAGGTTTCCGGTTCACACGGAAGCTCCTAACTAGCGTACCTACGCTAACACTCAACCCTTAGCCCTAAGTCTCTACTTCCTAACTCGGTATTTACCTAAACTCGGTATTTCATCCATCAGAGTGATACTTCGCTCTGATACCACTTTTGTAACACCCCTACCGCTAATACCGTCATTACCGTACAATGCTTACCTGCGCAGCGGATATTACTTACTCAACGGCGGGTGTACAATGCCGTTAGTCACCCACGTGACTAACAAGGCGGATTACAATACTGCATACTATCGGTCTGATGAACATGAACATACCGATTCTACACAATACAATACTTCCCCTTGCATACTAATCCATAATTCGATACAACTCCAATACAATACTATACCGAGTATACTATAATCCTTAATTACCGATACAGTTTGGACTTCCAATTTCGCAATACATTACAAATGCAATCCCTATCATACGACTACCCCTGCTTACATAGCAGTCCCCGTCCTACTCTCTCGAACGGTGGTCAGCTTCAAGTACCTGCACACTAAAAACGTTCCTCCTAGGGGGTCAGCTTACGCTGAATATGAATTTCGCATATACCGCGTGCTAACCGCGGTACATCGACTACTTTGGTCGGATATACATGGAGTTCATTTTACATGCATACATACATACTCATGCTACAACAATACAAACAACAATACCTACATACACATACAAGTTCAATACTTACTAAGGAAGACAATTCTATAGTCAACCGTTCGTACTAGTTATTTATTCAATACTCTTTCGTTGCGTTACTCATTACTGTTCGTACTATATTCGATATTCGCTACTCTACTCATACTCACTCCTTACTCTTGCATACTCACCACTCCATGTTCAGTACCTTACTCGTACACGATCCTTACTCTGTACTCGTTACTATACTTGTGTATACTTGCTACTCAATACTCCATACTTACTCATACATACTCAATACTCGATACTTACTCATACGTACTCAATACTCGGTACTCATTACATACTCATACTCGCTTCTTACTCAATACTCATTACTTTACTCATACATACGCAATACTCATTACTCATTACTTTGGTCTCTGGGCGGAGTCATACACAAGACTCGCCACCGGACCTACAATACGAGGGCTATACGCTTAGCTCCTCAAATACTCAAATGTCCGTTTTCATCGGACTACTCAAATTCCCGACACTCTTCTCTCAGAGTATATCACAATCTCATGGATTAGCCTAGAAGTATCTCTCTCGATAACCTCTGCTAGCTTAGGGAATTACCACCGTCTAGTATCCTCAGAATTAAGGGTTTCCCCAACATATCGAATACTCTCTCGTTCGGGGCATACTTACATCAGTCGGGTCCTCTCATAATGGGTCGACTAATTGCTAAGGGGTTTGGAGATCCCTCATCATCCTTCACTACTCTCATGGTTCATGTCTTGCACCAAGATTAATTCCTCTAATAGAGGTTACTTATATACTTCCACTACTTTTTGTTTGTGGATTATTCATTTCGTTTCTCCTACCGTTATCGGAAGGTTATTACTCCCGTGCACTCTCTCACATTCTAGTGAGTTCGTTGGGTTGCGTTATCGTTTATTGATTCGATAGTTTAGTGCGTTGCTACTGTTCCATTTGTTCACGACATGACTTTTACTACGAGTCACCACACAACAAGACTCATCTATGAGTCGATCTACGCACTAAGTGAAGCCACACAATCAATCAAGAAGGGTTAGCTCATGCAACATACAACAAGACATACAATGAAAGACAATAAACCGTTTTCATGCTTTAGTCTTGATTAGCCGGCATACAGCACACAAATCAACGTAACTCGGTTAGCATATGGGGCATGAGAAAATCATACCTTTCACCGGAGTTAGCTTAACCATGTGTTCCCTTGTACCTTGTTTCACTGGTAATGTTTTAAACATTGTTATTAATGCTATGCTCATACGATACATCAATAATTACTACTCCCGTACTTACCCCGTTGTCCCGGTATACTTAGTTTTACTTATGTGAAATTATGTTCTTACTTCTCACTCACTTACTACACTTGTTTACACTTCTTAGGGCCTTGAAATATCACCAAACAAGGCCTTAACAACTTCTAAAATCATTCCCAATCACTTCCCCATCATTCAGAGGCTTAAAACCACTTTCTGTTACATTTTTAGCCTGGTCCGGGTTTGTGTCCGGGTTTACAAACCCGGACCAAGTCCGGAAATAAGTTTCTGCCTACTTTTATGTGTGGTCCGGGTTTGTGTCCGGGTTTACAAACCCGGACCACCCCCTGGGATGGCCTTCTGCCTAGTTTTTGCTATCGTCCGGGTTTGCGTACCGATTTGTAAACCCGGACCACCCCTGGAACTGTCAAAATTTACAATTTTCCATCAGTTTTCAACCCCTAATTCACCTCTAATCATTTCCTAATCTTTCCACATGTTTAAGTATCCTAAAACATGCCTTAATCCAGTCCCAAACCTCCTCAACACATTAGTCAAATCCTTACCCAATACTTGCTCCATTTCTACAGATTTTTCTTCCTCTCTGTTACAGTTAGCACACTTGTGCATTTCCTTTACTCCTCTTTGCATTTTGCATCTTGTCCCAACTTCATCTTACCATTCCAATTCCTTTCCAATCAACTACACTACCTATACCAAAGTCCAACTCTCTTTTACCAAATCTTGCACACTAATTCTTCTTAGTTTCTACAATGCATTTCGATATTCTTTGCTACAGATTGTTACCTTCTTATTCCTCATACTACAACTACCATTCCATAACTACTAAACATCTCTACTTACTCCAATACACATCTTGGTTCTCCCATTCACCTAGACATCCCTTAATGCACAATTTCCTACCAAAATTTTGCCATAGTTCACCTATAATCCTTACATCCTCAAATACACATTCTCTCATCAAATTCAACCTAAAGCTAGCCACACCCACAAGGGTCCTACCAGCATATAAGGTTCATACAAAATTCCTCCAAAGCATATACACAATTCTCCAAGCCCAATACATTGCATTAACATAAATACATGGCACTTTGGCCCTTACTTTGCAATTCAATTTCACAACTTTCTCCAATACCAAGCAAGCAAATTTTCTCACATGTTTTGGGTTCATTGATTCATTTACCCATCCCACTATCCTAATACATATAGATAGTGCATTAAGATAGGTTTTTCTTACCTTGAGATCACAATTCTTCTTTTAAGTTCTCCACCTCTCCTCTTCTTCATTCTCGGTCAAGTTGAGCAATGGGGTTACCAAACCCCAAGCCAACATTCAAGAACACAAAATAGATACAATTAAACTCCTTAACCCATTGGATAACTTTAATTCAACGAAAGGGCTTAAATGCCATTAGTTAGGGTTTTACCTTGGAGCTTTTAAGAGGGGTTTCAAGCCTTGAATACAAGGGGGAGTTCTTCCAGCATTGGGGAGTTGAAATCAAGCTCAATTCAAGAGGAAAAACAAGGCATTACTAAGAGGCAAAATCGGTCAAGAATGAAGAGTGAAGAAAAATTGATTTTTCTTGAAACTTTTTACCTTAGGAGGAAGAGGAGACTCCATGCTTCGAAATGGTATCATTTATTCTCCAAATGCTCAAAACCCATGGAGATGAAGTTTCTCATTTTCGGATTTTGAAAAGATAGAAAGGTAGATCTTGATGAGGGGAGCAAGAATATATGATTTGTTTTTTATTTGGAGTTGTATTGTGGCTTGGGCAAGCTTGGAAGGAAGAGAAGCCATGGATGGGGCTTCAAGATCGCTTCAGTACAGAGAGGGAGGAAGAGAGGAATCGGAAGGAGGAAGGAGGGGGAGTCTCACGCTGGAAAGGAAAGAAATGAAGAGAGAGAGAAGGTAAAGTGCTTTTACCTTACTTTTTGCTTTTTACTTTTCACTTTATTTCTTTCTCTTTTTATTTCTAGCTAGTTTAAGTGTGTGAGAGAGATAGTTACTCTCTTAAAAACCGGCCCACTAATATACATGAGCTGGGAGCGTTTTTCATCTTTTACAGAAAACGCTCGTTAATTTACCCGGTTTAGCACTATTCACTAACCGGGCCCGTTTTCCGGAATTTTCTCGTTTCTTTATTTTTATTGGCTATTAAGCTTCCATTAATGCTTAATTATTGTTATTTAACGATTTATAATTTTTACGGGTTCGTTTGACCACTTAGAATCACGTTTTCGGGTTTTCTCAAAAAACGTGCGCTAAAGCTCTATTAGCGTTTTAATACCTTATTTGGATCCGGTTTCTTCGGGAATCATTCCCGTATACTAATTAGGCATGAATAAGCCTTAGGAATCCTTATGATACTATAACCGAGGTCTCGTACCTCCTATGGTTATTTAACGCTCATTTTAGCGGTTTCCGCTTTCTAAGCGTTTTTCTCATTTTTTTTGGATTTATTTTCTTTACCAAAAATTACTTAGGCACTATTAGGCCTTTAAATACCATATTAAAATATTCTAATCACCATATTTAATTTCGGGGTATTTCAGCACGTCATCAAGAAAGTCCGAAGTGCTTAAGTTTGAAAGGTCAAGATACCCGAAGTGATACAGTCACACGAGCCACAGCCGAGGATTATCACAACATACACACATTTGGGAAACTTGGGGAAGTACTGCATGGGAACAGGTCTCCCCTCGTCTGCAGGATAAGGTGTGTCTAAAGTCCAAATTATTCACTGACTACGCTATGTCATGTATGGGTATCCATAAATACGGGATCCTCTATGAATTTGTAGCGACATTGAGCTTTAAAGACACCCGTGGTGCAGAGGAATCGTGGAGAACTGAGCCCATGCAATCTTCATGGTAAGGCATAAGGGTGGTCAGACAGATGTCAAACAAGGGGGTGACTACCCATAAAACCCGTCCTAGACACTGGACCAGGCAGCTAGACACTGAAGGCTCATAGCTGACTATATGCTGGCTTTGACTCGAAAAGGTATTTGAAAGGTTCCTGAGACTTTCAGAGTGGAGACACTACGGCCGTACCACCTTGTGGGCTTTATCCTTAGCTACGAAGGACCCACACTCAGAGGGAATCAATTGTGGACCAATTGTTTATCCCGACCGCAGATATTTAGGGTGACATAGAGGAATGCATGTCCTAAGCTACTCAATGCACCCCCCATCGGGACTATTCCTAATAGTACAGTATCACAACCAGAAAGCGGTAAATAAATGTGCACGTAAGGAGAAGGAAGAAGTTGGACCCCTAATGGGCCCACCTACCTGGAGTTCCTGCAGGTTAGTCTAGCATAATCACGCAATTATGTAGCACACATGGCAAACAAGGCTGATCATAAACTCTCCACTTATATCCTTGTTATCCTCACCAATCACACTCTAAGTGTGGAGTAGAGTAATCCTAATGGCTTTCGAAATGAATCTCTTGAAGGTTTTGAAAGAAGTGGGGAAGTCCCGACAATTTTGAATGGAGTTCAGTCTTCCTTGAGTTTGAGAAAAACTTACTCAAGTTTTCCCCAACAGAGTCATCATTCTGTGAAGGGTGATTTTTCGGTATGAGGGGGTCTATCTAAATATGATCTGTCAAAAAAGTCGAGATCCTAGAAATTGCCATTCTATGGAGGGTGAAATCCCGTTATTCATGGCAGCCCTCAAACCTACTAAATCATCCATCTTTCCCAGAAAGCATAAGGGGAATGCTAGTGAGCACTACACCCGTTCTCAGTGGGCTCCACACGGACTTATGCCTCTATAAGGCGTAGTTAACTAGAGTCGCCACCTAGTTTGACCTAAGGAACTAGGAAGGGATGAATGGCTTCAGCGTGGTTCCAGTACAGTCGGATGGCTCCGACATGATTCATGACCCCATTGTGAGCAACGGCTCAAGGATGGTTGGTGGGTTTTGATTTGGATTGATGGTTTTCGGGATGGTTGGTGGGTTTCAATTTGGATTAAGATTTTGGGTCGAGTGGCGGGTCAATGTGATTTGTGTACTTTGTTATGGTTGACAATTTTTTGGTTGTGGATGAATGGTTTTGGTATGGATTTTGAATCGAGTGGTGGCTCGATGTGGTTTACTGTGGTTGACAGTTTTTTTTTTGTTGCAGATGAATGGCCTTGGTATGGTCAGTTACGGCTTCAGGTTCTTTGAGATGGCTCTGGGATAGCTCAGGATGGCTCTTGGGAGGATACGGGATGGCTTCATTTAATGATAGTGGGGAACAAAAGGGGAACTTTCACTTGTGAGGTGGTCGCACCCTAAGCGGGCTGCCTACGTACTCAATTCCGTATTGAGATCAGACCAGACAAAGTTCGAATCTCTTTAGGCAAGGCCCTGGTGACAAGATGGCTCCGTTATAGATTTGAGGTGGCTACCGTATTGTTCTCGGACTATTGGGATGACCCATGTGTAGTTCCAAGGATGTTTCAATGTCAGATGATGGCTCCCGCATGGCTCCAGTTTGGTTCTGGATACGGTGTTGATGAGGCTCAAGCATGATGCAGGATGGCTCCGGAATTGTCTTCGTACGACCTTGGATGGCTTTAGCTTGGTTAGATATAGCTCGAGGATAGCCCAGGATGGCTCCGAGATGGTTCAATGTAGCTTGATAATGGTCTGGGATGGCTCCAATTGACGTCTTTTGATCTTAAGTTATGCTTCAACAACTGCAACTGAAGTCGATTTTCAGCGAGACTAGGAAGAGCTCTTACCAGTCGGATGTTGAAGGTGAAATGGTTATGATACATGCAAATACTAAGTGCTATATGAGATGCAAGATGCGTATATAGTTTTTTTTGGAGAGAAGGTATGGCTCTATCTCTATTGCTATGAGGTTTACGAATATAAGACATCTTTGGTTCGATCTTGAGTGACTGTTGAACTGAAATGCATGAATCGTTTTTAACTGTTGCTTGAGTAACATAATTTCCAACCAACATAAAGCGCAAGGGGCAAGTGACAATGTTGTAAACAACATAATTTCCAACCAACATAAAGCGCAAGGGGCCATTAGTTATCTAAGAGTAGCTGAGTTATATAAATTTCCAAACCCAAGGAGTAGCCGTGAAGCCCAAGGCTGCCAGCTCGAATAACGTGCAACGCCCAATGTCACTCCAAACCACACAAGCCTAGTTCAAACATCATAGCCATGTCTAATTAATTATGTGTGTTCCTTAGTCAAACCCAAAACAAAAGCTAAGTCAGGATAAGTTCACCAGTCAAATGAATTTCCAAGCTGATAACAAGCGATAGGAATTTAGTGTTTAGGACTCCAACCCACCATATTACCAAAGAGGCCCAAACGCATTAAACATTACAAATTCAGAATCAATTAGATTAAATGCCGATAATTAAGAGAAGGCTCAAGGGTATTAAACTTGTGAACCCTATTAATCACCGAATCAACAAGCATATAGGGTTAAACTCATAGAAGCTCCACCAATGAATTTCTCAAACCGTCAACGAATAACAGCAGGTCGACTCAGACCAGATCAACGACAAAATCGAAGAATTAGGACTGTCAACAACATTGATTCGCGACTGGATCAACAGATATGCGAACAAAATGGGCATAATCGTATAGTAACGAAAAATCTGGGAATGAAACATCCAAAGTTCCAAGAAACTGAGTCCCCACATAAAATAGGGAGGAGACATGAACGATATTACCAAGGTTTCTGTGATTAATCCAGCTCTATATGGGAATGGAAAGAAAGGTAAGGAGAGCTTCGAATCAAGGTGAAGCCGCATTCATATGCCAGCAAACATTTGGTTCTAGCCTTGAATAAGTCATTTGTCACTCACACCCTTAAGGCCGGCAGAGGGGGCAGTGGAAATCAGTCATCAAGTAAGCTTCGCAAATAGCGGATTCCAATAAACATAGACGACGAAGCTTCGGGTTCATTTCAAGAAATTTTCAGAGATTAAGGATGATAGAGATGATATCGGTGCCAGGGTTTTCTGGGTTGCGAGGTAAATGGTGAAGAAGGAGCTATGGCCGACGAAGGGAGGTCGAGGGGCATTAGGATTCTTTGGTAGGTCAGAGAGGAGGCTAGTGTTGCTAAATTACTAAACGTGGAGAAATTGTAGAGTGGTGCATAGGGGTATGTTTCATGTTCACCAGTTTGTGTGCAGAATTACCGTCTAGCGCAGAGCAAATGCTCCGTTGGAAGAGAAGAGAGTGAAAAGAGGATGGAGGTGTTCTTCGTTCGCCAATTTGTTTGCAAAAACCATGAGTGAAGTGATGGAAGAAGGCACAGAGCATGCGTGACGTCTTGTTCACCAGAGGTGCAGAATCGACAGTGGGGAAGGACATGAAAGAGGCGGTGGAGGATTATATTCCTTGGTTGTCAGTGGGTCACAAAATTACCGCAAGTTAGAGATTAAAGATGGAAGGAGATATGGGAGAATGGAAATCGACAGATGCGATCCTTGTGGCTCATTGAAGGAGAAGAAAGTGATGGCAGCCGAAGACGAAGACGAAGAACGAAGAACGCAAGGAAGAAGAAGAAAGTGGACTCTCGGCTGGGTTGTAGTAGAGGGGAAAAGAAAACAAAGGTTGGTCCCCCTGGAAAACGGAATCAATCTGGCTACCTAGGGTTTTGATATGGGCTTGGGTTTAGGATGCCAGATTTGGTTGAAGATTGGGCTAAGTTTTGGGCTGCTGGGTTTGATTTGAAGACTGAACTAAGATCAAGCTACCGAAAAATGAGAAATGAAAAGAATCACTACAACAAAACTTCATATAAAACTAAGGGAAAGAAAATAAAAGCTATAAACTAACATGAGTAAAATCATCAGAAACGTTAATGTCTTTTTTTAACAAAAAATTAACAAAAGGGTTTAATCAATAAAAATGAAATGTTTTCATTACAAAATAACAATATGAAAAAAATGACAAAATAATAAGCAAAATAAAGTAAATGAAATGCCCACGACTAAGGAAATAAAACTAAAAATAACTAAATCGATCAATTAAAAAAAGGTAAGTCTAAAACAAATTATTGTTTGAAAATTCACTTTCAGAAAATTGGGTTTTTCTAAAACATTTGAAAATTGGTTTAAGATTTATCGTAAAATGACAGTTTGACTTTGGCACACGCATAGCAGTACATTTTTGAAAAGAAAGGTGACAACCCCTCTATTTTATTTATTGGTCTGAATTTTGCTCTATGGGGTGAGAAATTTTTGTGTCTACAGATGGCTCCCCTTGATTCAATTCTGCAATAGAAGGCTTGTAAAATTGGATCAAGGTTGACGGGGCGCCAAAAATTCTCACCACGCCTTATGATTTGCTCTTATGGGTGCGGGTGCACGGGGACTTATGACGGGCCCCAGATTACGGTGATTGATGGTATGAGGACTAATGACGGGCCTCAACTAGATCTCGGTATCTAGCTCTAGGACTAATGACGGGCCTAGAATACGATCAATCGACCTATGCATGAGGACTAATGACGGGCCTCAACTAGCTCTCGGTGTCTAGCTCTAAGACTTATAACGGGCCTATAATGCATCTTCGAAATGTATGAGAACTAATGATGGGCCTCAACTAGATCTCGGTGTCTAGCTCTAAGACTTATTACGGGCCTAGAATACAATCGGTATATGGGTTATGCATGAGGACTAATGACGGGCCTCAACTAGATCTCGGTGTCTAGCTCTAGGACTTATGACGGTCCTAGAATGCATCTTCGAAATGTATGAGGACTAATGATGGGCCTCAACAAGATCTCGGTGTCTAGCTCTAAGACTAATGACGGGCCTAGAATACAATCGGTATATTGGTTATGCATAAGGGCTTATGACGGGCCTCAACTAGAACTCGGTGTCTAGCTCTAGGACTTATGACACGCCTAGAATGCATCTTTGAAATGTATGAGGACTAATGACGGGCCTCAACTAGATCTTGGTGTCTACCTCTAGGAAAAATGACGGGCCTAGAATACAATCGGTATATGGGTTATGCATGAGGACTAATGATGGGCCTCAACTAGATCTCTGTGTCTAGCTCTAGGACTTATGACGGGCCTAGAATGCATCTTCCAAATGTATGAGGACTAATGACGGGCCTCAACTAGATCTCGGTGTCTAGCTCTAGGACTAATGATGGGCTTAGAATACAATCGGTATATAGGTTATGCATGAGGACTAATGATGGGCCTCAACTAGAACTCGGTGTCTAGCTCCACGACTTATGACGGGCCTAGAGTGCAATTGAATGTACAAGGACTTATGACGGGCCTCAACTAGACCTCTTGACATCTAGCTATAGGACTTATGACGGGCCTATAATACTTTGATTGAGGTGTACGAAACTCGCTGTGGTGAAAGCTTGATCTGATGTTGTTTGTGGTGGTAGATTGATTTGAGGATGACTTTGATTGTGGAATGATCCGGGATTGGATGTTTTTCGGTTGTTTTAAGAGGGATATGATAGTCAAATGTTTTCTGTTGATTTGGCCCTTGACTTTGTCAGTGCGGGACTTGTGTTTTGGCGTTGTTCATGGTGTCTCCGGTATGGCTCCTAGGTCTTTGTTTCGTTTTTTGTTTAATGATTTTGTGGTCGGATTTCGAATGGATGGTTTTGTGAATGAGTGACTTTGAGAAATCAATGGTTTTGATATGATTGAATGGCTTCGATAAGATCAGGTGGCTCCGGTATGATCGGATGGCTCCGGTGCGGTCGGATGACTCCAGTATGATTCATGACTCCATTGTGAGCTACGGCTCTAGGATGGTTGGTGGGTTTTGATTTGGTTAGAGATATTCAGGGTGGCTGGTGGGTTTTGATGATTGACGTATTCAGATGTGGTAGGTAATTTCTTAGTGGTGATGAATGGCTTCAGCGTGGTTCCAGTACGGTCGGATGGCTCCGACATGATTCATGACCCCATTGTGAGCAACGGCTCTAGGATGGTTGGTGGGTTTTGATTTGGATTGATGGTTTTCGGGATGGTTGGTGGGTTTCGATTTGGATTGAGATTTTGGGTCGTGTAGCGGGTCAATGTGATTTGTGTACTTTGTTGTGGTTGACAATTTTTTGGTTGTGGATGAATGGTTTTGGTATGGATTTTAAATCGAGTGGTGGGTCGATGTGGTTTACTGTGGTTGGCAGTTTTTTTTTGTTGCAGATGAATGGCCTTGGTATGGTCAGTTACGGCCTCAGGTTCTTTGAGATGGCTCTGGGATAGCTCGGGATGGCTCCTGGGAGGATACGGGATGGCTTCATTTAATGATAGTGGGGAACAAAAGGGGAACTTTCGCTTGTGAGGTGGTCGCACCCTAAGCGGGCTGCCTACGTACTCAATTCCGTATTGAGATCAGACCAGACGTAGTTTGAATCTTTGTAGGCAAGGCCCTGGTGACAAGATGGCTCCGTTATAGATTTGAGGTGGCTCCCGTATTGTTCTTGGACTATTGGGATGACCCATGTGTAGTTCCAAGGATGTTTCAATGTCAGATGATGGCTCCCGCATGGCTCCAGTTTGGTTCTGGATATGGTGTTGATGAGGCTCAAGCATGACGCTGGATGGCTCCGGAATTGTCTTCGTACGACCCCGGATGGCTTTAGCTTGGTTAGATATAGCTCGAGGATAGCCCAGGATGGCTCCGAGATGGTTCAATGTAGCTTGATAATGGTCTGGGATGGCTCCAATTGACGTCTTTTGATCTTAAGTTATGCTTCAACAACTGCAACTGAAGTCGATTTTCAGCGAGACTAGGAAGAGCTCTTACCAGTCGGATGTTGAAGGTGAAATGGTTATGATACATGCAAATACTAAGTGCTATATGAGATGCAAGATGCATATATAGTTTTTTTGGAGAGAAGGTATGGCTCTATCTCTATTGCTATGAGGTTTACGAATATAAGACATCTTTGGTTCGATCTTGAGTGACTGTTGAACTGAAATGCGTGAATCGTTTTCCGGACTTTCCAACCCTTACAAATTCCTCACTTGCATTGGGGTAGGCTGTTTATGATTTGGTGCTCAGACTGGAGATTCACTCACACTCAGAAGACCTCACGGGGTGAGGTCATACTCATTCTCTCATGGTCCCTTTGGTATGATGGGACATGTTGTTAACAAGTACGAAACTTATGATTCATGTTTCAGATCCGATACTTTTAGTTAACGCTCATCAACTAACGAGTCAGAGGTTTTTTATTGGGTTACAACGGTGCTGAGGAGTATAGTGTATGACACATGGGATTGGAGGATTTATTTAGGAATCGTGGAGCTTTTGTGCAATAGAGGACATCTACGGGACATCATTGGTCCTTTGGATTTGGATTTCTCCTTCTTGCCTCTTCTGGTGTATGGTTTGAACTTTCTTCTCATTTTCTTTTGTGAAATTGCATTTGGCTCATCAATTTTCTCAAACATTCTTTGCTTTGTATTTTGGCTTTCAGCTTTGGAGTTGCATTGACTCGATGATTTCTTTGAACACTTTATTTGTTGTTTTGTGAAAGATGATGGGGAGGGGCCATGGCTCCGGCTCCTTCGAGCTCCTCTATTGCAAGGGTAAGTATGCATATGTCAGGTGGCATGTTGTGGAGTCCGCAGAAAAAGGTTTATCGTGAAAGGCTCAGCGTGGCTCACTAAGGGATTATGTATAGGGGAGTCAAAGCTTTTTGGTTTTATGGAGATTTTTGTTCCTAAGTGCCTCGTCATTCTCATTAGTCGATGATTGTTTTCCTACTACTTCTTGGATTTTTGCATGAATCACAGTTCTTATCTTGTTATCGACACTAATCTCACTTTGAATTATGCCTCTCCATGTGATGAAGGAATGCACATGTCGCTCGTGGTTTTACCTTGATTGGCTCTCTCTACCTTCCCTCGTCACTCACTGGATTGTCCAAAAATGCTCGCTTGAAATTCAAGAGAAAATACCGCTCTTTGCGAACTTCTCACTTGGTTTGTGGTGCTGATTTTTATTTGACCCTTGTGTAAATTAAAGGATCGGGAGTTCAGTGATTCAAACATTCGATTCAACCAATCTCTCAAGATTTTTCCCAAAGATGTTGTTCCGATATGGAAGTATGCAAATGCAACTATCTACCATGCTATATGTTGTGGTAACATGGAATTACTACGTATAGGATGCATGAAATGCTGAAAATGATGAATGGAGATGGTTGACTGAATATATTTTTTTGCTTTTGTTTTGTTTTTGGATGCAATGCATGGGTGGTAAGGCTACACCTAGTCTCGCTTGAGTCAAATTCAGCTCATGGTTCATGAAGCTCATCCCATTACTATTGGCCTTGAAGATGGTCTAGCTGTTGGGGTCGCTGTCATGGTAGTGACTCTCAAGTGAAGCCGGGTTGGTGATTGGTTTCTGGATTTTTAAATTTTTAGGGAGTGACAACTCCCGCATGGTGGCCCCACAGTATGACACATTGTTTCCCTTTTAGTCACTGGCGCACATGGTGATTCTGAGTGGGAA
>CM041783.1:41495619-41536049 GCA_023374045.1 Limonium bicolor | reverse complement strand
GATTTTTCTTTGAGATTCCTTACCTAGGAGCAAAGGAGATCAATAATATGTGGAAAGACAAGCTCAAGCTCCATCAATGGTGGAACTCCATGGCACCAAAATGGTGATCTTGAAATTTTGAGAAGATAGGAATGAAGGTTTGATGAGAGGAAAAGAATGGTGGTGTTTGTTTTTGATTTGGTTAAGTGAGCTAGGTTTTACAAGGGTTCAAAGATGGAAAATGGTGATGGTGTTGGTGTTGCTGTAGCAAACGTGAATGGAGAGCAAGAAGAAAGGAAGAAGACGTGTGAATTGAGAAGGGAAAGGAGAAATGAAGATAAGTTTGCTTTTACAAGATATTTGTGTTAATAAGTAACTTTCTTTTTTACTTTCTTTTCCTTCCTTCCTTTAATTGATTTTTACATGGTGGTGACTCACCTTACTAAAAACCGGCCCCCATCATATACTTAGGGGTAGTTTGGTCTTTGTTGACTCATTTAATACTTAACACAACATATGTTACAAACTAGCTTATAAAAATCACTATTCACCTAAACAAGGCACTTAGAAGTGAAATTTTTATTTCCCATTAATATAGCCACCCAAATGTGATACTATATAGTAAATGTTAATTAAAGAGTAATGATGGACATTTAGCCATTCAAAGCTCATTTACAAGACAATTTTTCAAAAACGTGCTTTAAGACTCCTTAAAGCACATTTTGTGTTTTAACTTGTTTTCAAGCTTGGTTTTCTTTGGTAATTGATTTAATATGTTCATTAACATATTTATAAGGTATAGGTATGACCATTAGGTCTTATACAAATTTATTCCAAGCTTAGAGCACATTTTGCTCTTATTGACTTTAAGGTATTTTCTTGTGTTTTATTTGGTTTAACTGCCCACCAAGATTTCCTAAGGACTTATTTAACCTTATTAAATCATAATTGAATATTATTAAGTCTTGGTAGGCTCTTTGGGTCCTAACCAAGTTCACTCATAGCTTAGAGCATGTTTTTGCTCAAACCGTGTCTTAATGCTTTATTGCATTTTACTATGATTAAAATTGTTCACTGATGTTACTAAGGCACTTTTTAGCCTTTAGATACCGTAGTTTGATATTTAAACCACATACCAAGGTTTGGGGTATTTCAACTACGATGCGTACTTCATTTATTCTGCTCTTAAACCAAACGCTAACACCTGCTGATGAGGGATAGTATGTTAAGTAAATTTTTATTTTGGAAACTCTTTCTGATTTACTACTCTATTTTGCTTCTGAATTAGTTTTGACCTGAATTAGTCTGGAACTGCGGAAACTCATTAAATCTAAAGATGCTTGGTACCTGATAGTCCTGCTTAAGTTATCACTTTGACACTGTTTTGACATAATGGAGCTTGTTTAAATGTGGCTTTTGTACTGAGATACTAATATGGTGAAATTTCTGCTTAGATAGCGGACTATACGAGCAATTTTTAATCTAGATTGTAGTTCATTTTTTGCATTTGTTCATACTACTTAGACAGTGCCACTTCTTAGCAGTTCTTAAAAGATAATAAAAGAATGCCCATACCTTATCTATATTTGCTGCTTGCCCTTGGTAATTAATAAAACGGCTCATTCTGAGCACGTCTTCTGATAACAAACCAACTAGGAACTGTGATACAAATTAAATTCATCTGTTGCAATTGTTTGTTACATTCTGCATCAGAGGAACTGTATTACACTCATTTAACTGTTGTTTTGGTATTCCCCTCTAGAGGAAGTCTTTTCTCTGCTGAAATTGTGGTCTGAGTGAAAGTACGGCAAGATACAAAGGCCTGTTTGAGACTACACTTTCTTTGCTGTTTTACATGAACACTAGTGCAATGTTTCTACATTAAATTACAATTACTGCATGATAAGATTTTGACGATAACTAGACAGTAACTGCTGCTGCAATACTAGACTGTTTTATCAGTTTTTGGCTGATCAATTTCTCATAGCTTTCTAACCAATGAATTATGTTTTATATGGTGGCCTGAGGGGCTACCGATCCTGGCAAGATAATGAACTAAAGAGCACCGTCGTCATCCAGAAACCAGAAGAACAAGAAATTAGAGGAAAGTTCCGCAAATCCGATGACCCTCCAGAAGCAGACAACAAGAATTGATTGCACATATATCTCAAGGCAGAAGCGGGCAGAGAAGAATGCATTCTTAAAGAGCTTATCCATGGTAGGCGGCAAGAGATCCCGAAGACCTGGTAAATCATTACCTTACCGGTAGAACAAGTAAGGATAAAGGTCGATCGATACCCTATCAGAAGTAGGCAGTACCCAGAATATTTCCCAAAAAAATATACAAGGATTGCAAAGATAAGAATGTTCTTCCGAAAGATTTTGAGGCCTAAAGTTCAAGAATCCGATTCGAAACTGGGAGAAGGAAACCCAAATTTCCAGAAACTTCAGTGTAAGAAGGTGTTAGTCACGTCTGTGTTCCAGACTTGCGGTATAGCATGACCAACGGAATGCCAACCAGAAAATGGGTGTCGGTAGGGAAATCAAACTCAGAACGAAGCTTGATGTGGAAAGATACAGTTGCGACCGACAGCTGATGGAGCTCTCGGGGACGACCTTGTTCAAACTCGGTCATGTTGAGCCCAAATTTACGGTCTTCGGAAGGGGGATTTCGTCGTCCAAAGAGCAACCCAATAAGAGACCTGGGAGTCAACGCAAAAAAAAAAGTCTATGAATAGGTTAATTCAGCAACAATGATGAGGCTTCCGATAGAAACTCTGAACTGTGGTACTCCTAAACAGCAAGGGATGTTTCGGTGGCTACGGAAGAGAATATTCGCCCGATAGAAGTTTCAGTCCGACAGAGGAATGCCAAAGTTACCGAGAAATGTCGGAGGGAATTCTCTGGGCACCAGGGAAATATTAATCCGATTATGCTCTAAATCGTTCCACCGGTATAAATATTTTTGCTTTGCTTACGGAAGAGCTCGTCGACTCAAGCTTTGCCGCCCAGTGATGTTAGTCCTTCGGAGTTGGAAACGGGTTCGCAGTCTTACGGAGGGGTATCGAGTACTCTGCAGAGATTTGCAGCAGTGAAATATTCAACTCCGTCGGTAAAGCCATTTTCTGCGTCCGGAAGCGCTACCGCTTTTCATCCCTGATTACCTCTGGTAGATTCAGTGAGCTACAGGCACAGGAGGTACGCCGCCATGGAAACTAAAAATTCATCAGGGTTGTAAGAAATTGAGATCGAGAAACAAGAGGCAGGGGCGAATGATTTCGGACACGGGGGATTTTCCACTTCTTCTCTAAGTCACCATCTACCGATAGACCAGCCGCGGGCAAGTGGTGGACGTATTGGTTTGCGGCAAACCAGTTGCCAATAGGAAGGACTACGAAAACAACATCGGACCAACTATCAAAAATCCTGTATAACAGTCTTCCGAAAGTCTAAACCCGGTATTTTCAATCAAGGTCCGGACACAATCTTTGAGCTACTAGTGGGACTTTCGGTCACAAGCACCTCCGGTAAAAGCATTGAGCTGAAATACGCGCGTATGCGGTAACACTTCACCACTCGAAGGAGTCTTGTAGTAACTCTTTTCATCTCCGGAGAAAGTCTACCAGACGAAATCATATTTTGGGCGCAAAGGTTGGTGGGCTCAGGGGCATGAAATTTTCTACTAAGCAGGATCTGCCCAAATACATCGGTAAAGCCAATCCACCGGTAATATCATTCGACCGGTAAAAAAGAGGTACCAAACTTTTTGATACTTCATTATAAATGTTGTTTCGCCACTGGAAATTTACAAAACTTTCCCTAGAGGATTGATCACCCTCTAGTTTTCAAAAAAGAGATATTTTAAAACAATTTCTGATTTACTTAAAACGAAGACCAGCGAATCTTGAAAAAAAAGAGAAAGAAAAACAAAGGCAAAGAATGTATCCGACGATCTCACCATTGGCCATGGTAGAGTGTTTTGTATCCGACGATCTACCATCAACGATGGTAGTGTAATTCATCCGACGATCTCACTGTCAGCGTCCTGCCAGTAGAGTGTTAATCCGACGATCTCACCGGCTCAAAGTCGGTAGAGTGTTAAACCGACGATCTCACCATGTGTACAGTGGTAGAGTGTGAAAGCATAAAAGTGTAACTAAGGAGTTACCAAAAGAGATCTTGGCAAAAAAAAAAAAACAAAAAGAGCAGTCTAAAATTCTTCATTATAAGAATCTCCAACTTTTGGGAAGCAATAGAATTTTTAGGAATTACCTTTTTGTTCAACTCAGACTTGTGCTATCCATGTACTTAAAAATGCTGCTCTAAGCAACCTATAGGCTGTATATTTGGGTTTTTTATCCCCGTGATTAATATACTCTAACTAACAAAAAACTCTTGGGAAGTCCGGTCGCTCCGGGCAGCCCAAAGGACAAACATCTTGTAATCTGTTAAATTTAGATATGCAGGTCCAAGGAATGAAGTGATTCAAGCAGCAATCTGATTATGAAGTAATATCCCATTATTATTATTATCTCGGACTTCTTGAGATTATTATGGTCTTCTGGAATTATTATGGTCTTCATTTATGGTCTTCTGGAATTATTATGGTCTTCTGGAATTATTATGGTCTTCTGGGATTATTATGGCCCTTCGGAATTCCAGATCTTTGGATTTCTTATTATGGCACGTTCAAGGAGCGGAAACCTCTTCTCAGGAATACAAGTGGGACTTCATCACCCCCGGAACCTGTGGGACTTCTTTGTTTCCGGAAGACAAGCTCTTACATAGGCTAAAGTTTCTAAGTTCATTTCCTTTTTAGGCAAAAGAAAAAGAACTTGTGGGACTAGGAGACATATAGTAGAAAAGAAAAGAGTACAAAGTGTAAATTTTATCTTCCTTTTATAAGTTCCACTTTTTAGTGCTAAAAAGTAGAACTTGTGGGACTGATGTAATGGTATGAAATATACCATGCGGAAGGTTAAAATATCTACCGAAGGCCTGCTAGCGGAAGGACTACTACCGGAGGCCAATTGTCGGAAGGCCTATCGTTGGAAGCCCTACTACCGGAAGGATTATTGTTATAGTGACGGTCCGGAAGAGTTAGTCCAAAGCGGAAGCGGTATTCCAGTCCGGAGAGACTACCCGTAAAGGGACTGATAGCTATATTTATGTAATACTACCACATGTATATGGGGCAAAAGGGTAAACCTAGTGATAGAAAGTCTATAAATAGGAGTGGAGGGGCTCATTTGTAAGGGACTCAAGTTAGAAAAGAGAGAGCCCACCCCAAAAGGCTCTCTAGAGTTGTAAACCAAAGAAGGAATAATAGCTCTGTCTAGAAGTGGACGTAGGCCGGATTATTGGCCGAACCACTATACATCACGGTGTGGAAATTGTGTTGGGAGAGTAACTTCTGTTACATCTTCACTAACTATAAATCAAACTCAAATTAAAGTTATGGAAAATATCAACAGACATACAAAATAACACATACTCGATACTTACATGAAAAATATGAGAAACATCAACAGACATACCAAATAGCATACGCTCGATACTTAAATGATTGTTATGGAAAATAACGACAGACATACAAAATAACACATGCTCGATTAGACAGAAAGATTTCAAAAAATCACAATAACGAAATGATATCATGAAAGCATAAAACTAATTACATAAGAGATTACAATGACCAAATGATTACAAACCATTATTAAAACCAATAAAAAATGTTAGTTAAAGATAAGCCGCTATGGGGGGTCACATTGACGCCGCCTCACTCGAGCTGATAGGGATCCAAAGAGATGCACCAACCATTTTCTGAAGACTGGGGAATTACCCAAGTAGTCTGAGCGAAAATGCTGCTTTCCTAGTCTTAGTAGTTTCCAGTTCCTCAATCCACAATGCACATGTCATAGAACACAGACAAAGAAACACGGGATAAGTTAGTAATGAAATGTAAGAGGGTTGGGGTGTCTGCAATGGGGTCATACGGCCCTTCTCAATGGGAGGGAAGGGGGCAATTTAATCATCTCCCACACCCCAACCTTGAACATAGAAAAGAGTTTCAAAGTGCCAGCAAATGCTATGAATTGTAAGATAAGTCAAACAAAGATGTTGAAACTCAAATTAATTCATCATCCTAGATTGTGACTCAAACTAAAGTGTAGTATCAAAGGGATAGATTGTGAGCCACGTGGGATCATAGCTAGATCCTAATCACTTCCCCCTAAGATGAAGAATTAATGAGAGATGTCAAACTTACGAATGATTTATCTAACAATTATAGCACTAGGTAACTATCTCTCAGATCTATGTTTTTATCTAAGCGCGAGGGTCAAATAGTGCTAGTTTCAACTGACTTTCCAACCCGATATCAATGCGTAAAGGACATGTTCAAAGCCGAATAGATTCAGTTTCCAAACCAAATTACAGGCACGACAAGAGAAATAAGCAAGCACGCTTGTGATAAGAAAGCTGACCATCAGGGTTTTCAAACCCATGAAGAGTTTCCAAGCCCAAAGCCTATCAACATATCGATTTGCAAAATGTCACCGGTCATTCCTAAGCCAGGCACATCCAAGCATATCCAATCCAAGTCTCATCGGTTTTGTATGTACCTCAGCAAACGTATAAGCAAAGTAGTGAGCAAGTTGAGTCAAATAACTGACAATAATCAACAGATTCTTGAATCAAATTCACAATCGGCATTTTATGAATAAAGGAGCAGCTGGGTTTCCAAAAGCAATGTAATTCATAAACCAACATGAGTGCGCCAAAAGGAGCAAAGTAAGCAGTGCTAGAGTCACATAATTTCCAACCAACATAAAGCGCAAGGGGCAAGTGACAATGTTGTAAACAACATAATTTCCAACCAACATAAAGCGCAAGGGGCCATTAGTTATCTAAGAGTAGCTGAGATGTATAAATTTCCAAACCCAAGGAGTAGCCGTGAAGCCCAAGGCTGCCAGCTTGAATAACGTTCAACGCCCAATGTCACTCCAAACCACACAAGCCCAAATCAAACATCAGAGCCATGTCCAATTAATTACGTGTGTTCCTCAGTCAAACCCAAAACAAAAGCTAAGTCAGGATAAGTTCACTAGTCAAATGAATTTCCAAGCTGATAACAAGCGACAGGAATTTAGCGTTTAGGACTTCATCCCACCATATTACCAAAGAGGCCCATACGCATTAAACATTGCAAATTCAGAATCAATTAGATTAAAGGCCGGTAATTAAGCGAAGGCTCAAGGGTATTAAACTTGTGAACCCTATTAATCACTGAATTAACAAGCATACGGGGCTAAACTCACAAAAGCTCCACCAATGAATTTCTCAAACCGTCAATGAATAACAGTGGGTCGACTCAGACCAGATCAACAAACAAAATCGAAGAATTAGGACTGTCAACAACATTGATTCACGACTGGATCAACAGATATGCGAACAAAATGGGCGTAATCATATAGTAACGACAAATCTTGGAATGAAACATCCAAAGTTCCAAGAACATGAGTCCCCACATAAAATATAGAGGAGACATGAACGGAAAGGTATCTGTGATTAATCCAGCTCTGTATGGGAAAGGAAAGAAAGGTAAGGAGAGCTTCGAATCGAGGTGAAACCGCATTCATATGCCAGCAAACGTCTGGTGCTAGCCTCGAATAAGTCATTCGTCACTCAAACCCTTAAGGTCGGCAGAGGGGGCAGTGGAAATCAGTCATCAAGAAAGCTTTGCAAATAGCGGATTCCAATAAACACATAGGACAAAGCTTCGGGTTCATTTCAAGAAACTTCCAAAGATTAAGGATGATAGAGATGATATCGGTGCCATGGTTTTCTGGGTTGTGAGGTAAATGGTGAAGAAGGAGCTATGGCCGATGAAGGGAGGTCGAGGGGCATTAGGATTCTTTGGTAGGTCAGAGAGGAGGCTAGTGTTGCTAAATTACTAAACGTGGAGAAATTGAAGAGTGGTGCAGAGGGGTGTGTTTCATGTTCACCAGTTTGTGTGCAGAATTACCATCTAGCGTAGAGCAAATGCTCTGTTGGAAGAGAAGAGAATGAAAAGAGGATGAAGATGTTCTTCGTTCGCCAATTTGTTTGCAAAAATCATGAGTGAAGTGATGGAAGAAGGCACAGAGCATGCGTGTCGTCTTGTTTGCCAGAGGTGCAGAATCGACAGTGGGGAAGGACATGAAAGAGGCGGTGGAAGATTATATTCCATGGTTGTCAGTGGGTCACAAAATTACCGCAAGTTAGAGATTGAAGATGGAAGGAGATATGGGAGAATGGAAATCGACAGGGGCAATCCTTGTGGCTCATTGAAGGAGAAGAAAGTGATGGCGGCCGAAGACGAAGATGAAGAATGAAGAACGCCAGGAAGAAGAAGAAAGGGGTCTCTTGGCTGGGTTGTCGTAGAGGGGAAAAGAAAACAAAGGTTGGTCCCCCTGGAAAACGAAATCAATCTGGCTTCCTTGGGTTTTGATATGGGCTTGGGTTTAGGATGCCAGATTTGGTTGAAGATTGGGCTAAGGTTTGGGCTGCTGGGTTTGATTTGAAGACTGAACAAAGATCAAGCTACCGGAAAATGAGAAATGAAAAGAATCACTATAACGAAACTTCATATAAAACTAAGTGAAAGAAAATAAAAGCTATAAATTGACATGAGTAAAATCATCTGAAACGTTAATGTTTTTTTTAACAAAAAAGTAACAAAATGGTTTAGTCAATAAAAATGAAATGTTTTCTTTACAAAATAACAATACGAAAAAAATGACAAAATAATAAGCAAAATAAAGTAAATGAAATGCCCACGACTAAGGAAACAAAACTAAAAATAACTAAATAGATCAATTTTAAAAAAGTAAGTCTAAAACAAATTATTGTTTGAAAATTAATTTTCAAAAAAAATGGGTTTTTCTAAAATGCTTGAAAATTGGTTTAAGATTTATCGTAAAACGATAGTTTCACTTTGGCACACGCATAGCAGCACGTTTTTGAAAAGAAAGGTGAAGACCCCTCTTAGTTTATTTATTGGTCTGAATTTTGCTTTATAGGGTGAGAATTTTTGGTGTCTACAGTTAGGGGAGAAGAAAATCAGAGGAAGAGAGGGTAGTGCAGTACATAGAGCATGTGAGGAAATGAGGGGAGTAGGAGAGAGAATTGAATAAAGTAGCAAGTTACTTTTTGCTTTTATTTTTGCTTTTTGTCTTTTGCATATAAGGGATAATTAAGGGAGTGTGAGGGGGGGGGGGGGAAAGGAAATCGGCTCACACTCAGCCCTCTTAAGGGTTTTAAAATTTTATTTGCAATAGTGGACACACTAGATTGGTTTATTTACGCTCTCACCCTACAACTTCCCGTTTTTGACAGTTTCTACTATTTTCTCGTTTAATTGATTTCATTGGCTCTAAACCTTCCCTAATGTTTAATAATGACTATTTGGTTGACCAAAATTATTACGAGTCTATTTGACCCGCTTAAAGTCGCGTTTTCTCGGTTTCCTCGAAAAATGCGCTTTAAGGTTCATTTGTGTTTTTAATCCGTTTTAAGGATCCGTTTTCTTCAGGATTTGTTCCCTCATGATTATTTAGACATAATTAAGCTTCTAAATTACTTATTAGCCTAATAAATCACTATTTTTAATTACGGGGTATTTCAATCTACCCCCTTAAGGAACTTTGCCCTCAAAGTTGCTCTAGGTTAATGGTTTTATAATTCTACTCATTAGGCAAACAGATTGCCATAATGTGTCTTACTACCACCTATAAGGTGTTTACTTTCTCTACATTACAAGCATACACAATCATGCACAATATGCAATTCATATACACAATACACCATTTCCATACACATCATATCCACATTACACCGATACACAATACATTATACATACACATCCATACACTACACATTACACATACATACTCAATACACTCGCACTACATGTGCCAATCCAAAAATACTACCATACATACACACTAATGCAATGCTAACCCGAAGCAATGCAAAAGCAAAATGGCTCTACCCCCCCTTAAAAGGGGTACGCCCCGTACCCGTACCCGCTAAGTGCTAGATGTTGGGGTAAAACCTAACGGTAAATTGTGTTGGGGGTTTAACCTAACGGCAAGTGTACCGGTCGATTATATCAAGTTTAAATCTCGGAGTATTCCCTGAGTATCGAATCCAAGGAGGCAGTGGCTAGTTTAATTTCTACTTACACACAAAACAAATAACAGGAAATTGGGGGTTTTTGTATGTGATGGTGAATGTTGTAAATAGTTCAAAAAGCAATAAACAATAGGTAAATAATTGTTTTGATTTTGTTTGATAAAGGAAATTCCGGTTTACTACTTCTCTCTAGATTGCAATTTCTTCCCCTAAGTGATTTCTACAGTATTCTGAATAAAACCCTAGAATAAGGATAACTCGTATTCGGTCTCCCGCTCCACGAATTCTAATTAGCAAAGACCGAATCCTAACTCTCATTATGAATCCACTGTTTACTAATTGATTTAATTGTAGTCTAGATTAATGGTCAGCTAGTGTTTAGAGGAACTACCATCTCTATACTAACTGGTTCTTTCCCTGTAGTCAATTGATAGCCGCAGTTCTCACTTATAAGCTAACAAACTGATAAACTCATTTAATTGATCAGATTAACAAGTCTAGGAATTCATAAGGGAAAAGAACTTTACTCTATTGTACTGCAGAATATCACAAAGGTTCAGAAATAATTATCCTAGAGATACATAGTAAACCGAAATTTAAAGCGACTACTCAGCCATAGACAAAATAATAATGCTCAATATAAACAGCATAAGGATAGAGGGATTTAGTAGAAAAACTGATTTTAGAAGCCGTCGCCGATTCTGCAATGTCCACACTCGTCTGTGTCACGTCCGGCTATCTTGGGTCGGACGCAGATCCAGACGCCTTGTCCTGGTTGTGTCCGGATCCGGACGTCAATCCGGACGTGGGTAAATGAAGCCCATGAGCAGTTTTCTGTCTGTGGTTGAGGGTAAAGAGTTACGGAGGAGATTTATGAATGGAGATGAGCGAGTCGTGGATGAGAGGATATGTAGAGAGGATGAGAGTGTATTGCTTAGACTCTGAGAGTCTGGGACGAATTGGAATGAAGGCTGAGTGACTGCTTAAATAGGCTTAGCAAATAGACATAGGTTAGTGGAAGTTTGGTGTGCTCGACATTAATTGAGCATGGCTGCTGCTTAATTTAAGGGAAGTATGGGCTTAGGCTGATAATTGCGCCGAAAGCCGATTATCAGTGCAATTGCATTTTTATTTTTCATCTCTGTGTGACGTCCGGATCTGTGTCCGGATCCGGACATGACACAGAACTTTTAGATCTGAAACTCGGAATATATCCGGATCTGTGTCCGGAACCGGACAAGACAGAGAACTCTCGGATTTGGATTTTAGGTCACGTCCGGGTTGCGTCCGGATCCGGACATGAGACGTCCGGATTTGCGTCCGGCCAAGTTGATCCGGACGTGACCAATCTTTGCCTCTTTTTCAGGATTTGTTCCCCGTTTGTTGTGTTGCAATCCTTATGATGTAAAATCTTCATTTCTCTGGGTTTTTCCTATATTTAGCATATAAAATGCACCAGTTCATATCAAAACATCAATCTTAGGAAAAACATAGAATAAGTGGGAAACATTGCTTAAATTGTAGCAGATTATAAGGTAATTAAGCCCTTAAAAGCCTATATGTTTCACACTGATCACTAGACTATCTAGTCTATGAATAATTGTGGGTACTTCACCTTCATGGCGTCTTCTAACTCCCATGTTGCTTCTTCGACATCATGGTTTGACCATATGACCTTCACCATTCGTATTGACTTATGGCGAGTGTCTTTGGTCTTCCTATCAAGGATTCTAATAGGAGTCTCGACATATCTCATGGTCGGCTCAATGGATAGTCACTCGGGCTCTAGGACATGAGAAGGATCGGCGATATACTTCTTGAGTTGTGACACATGAAAGACATCATGGACACGCCCCAAGTCCTCAGGTAATGCTAACCTATAGGCTACAGATCCAACTCTTTCGGTGATAGCATACGGCCCTACAAATTTTAGGCTCAGCTTGCTCTTCTGGCCAAATCGGAACACGCCCTTCATAGGTGAAACACACAAGAACACTTGGTCGCCCACGACGAACTCAAGGTCACATCATCGCACATCCGCATAGGAATTCTGTCTATCTTGGGCTTCTTTCATGTGAGCTTGAATTTGTTGCACTTCCGCTTGGACTTGTTCTAAATACTCTGGTCCTATGTTGACCGCTTCACTTGACTCATCCCAACACAAAGGTGTACGGCAAGGTCTACCGTATAGGGCTTGGAAAGGAGACATCTTAATCGAAGCATGATAGCTATTATTGTACGAAAACTCGATAAGATGATGCTTATCTAACCAACTCCCCTGAAAATCTAAGGCACATGCTCTAAGCATGTCATCCAGTGTCTGGATGGTCCTTTCTGTCTGACTGTCGGTCTGTGGATGGAAGGCGGTACTCAGCTTCAATTCTGTACCCAACGCTTCCCGTGTAGCTCTCCAGTATCTCGAAAGAAATCTGGAGTCGCGGTCAGATACTATAGTCTTCAGGACTCCATGGTGTCTGATAATCTCCTTGTCGAATAGCTCTGCGAGCTTCACTACCTTCCAGGTGTCCTTCATCAGTATGAATCGGGCAACCTTGGTGAGGCGATCGACTACTACCCAGATCATGTTGAGTGCTCCCCTGGCAGGTGGTAGTACTACAATGAAATCCATGGAGATATCATGAAATTTCCACTCCGGAATTGACATCAATTGTACCATTCTGCCCGGTCTACGATGTTCAAATTTTACTGTCTGGCATGTTAAGCACCTCAATACATACTATGTCACATCTGATTTCATTCCTGACCACCAGAAGTACCTCCTCATGTCTTTGTACATCTTGGAGGCTCCTGGATGGACTAACAATGTAGAACTGTGTGACTCTTGCAGGATGCGATCCCTTAGCTCAGCATTGCTTCGGGGGACGCATAGTCTGCCATTCAGCCGAATCAGACTATCTTCATACAACTTAAAATCATATTTCTTCTTCTCAAATGTACCATATGTGATCTTCTATCTGATTTTGGTCAGGTAAGGGTCGCTCAACTGAGCATCTCGCACCTTGTCAACCAAGCTAGAAGAAGCGAGTAGCGAATGGAGCGAGTGTGCTCGACGACTCAGGGCGTCGGCTACAACGTTTGCCTTCCCCTCATACTGCAAGTCGATGTCGTAGTCTGACAGAAACTCCATCCACCTTCTCTGTCTCAAGTTCAGTTCTTTCTGCGTGAATACATACTGTAAGCTCTTGTGGTCAGAATAGATGGTGACGCTTACCCCATAGAGATAGTACCGCCATATCTTCAAAGCGAAGACAATGGTGCCTAACTCTAAGTCGTGAGTTGGGTAATTCTCCTCAGCTTTTTCAGCTGGCGGGAGGCGTAAGCTACAACCTTGCCATGCTGCATGAGTACACATCCCATTCCCTTGCCTGATGCGTCGTAATACACCACAAATCCCTCAGTGCCCTCTAGAAGTGTAAGGATGGGCTCTGAGGTCAATGAGTCCTTTAGGCTCTGGAATGATACTTCACACTCGTCTGTCCATACAAACGCTGCATCTTTCTTCATCAGCGTAGTCATGGTCTTAGCGACTTTCGAGAAGTCCTTTACAAATCTCCGGTAGTAACCGGGTAGACCAAGAAAGCTCGAAATGTCAGTAATAGTCTTGGGTCTAGGCCATGATCATACAGCTTCTATCTTAGAAGGGTCAACTGAAATGCCTGCGCTCGAGATGACATGACCGAGGAATGATACCTGATCTAGCCAGAACTCACATTTGGAGATCTTCGCATAAAGCTCGTTCTCACGCAGTGTCTCAAGTACTTTCCTCAAATGAATTTCATGCTCTTCTGCTGATTTTGAGTACACAAGGATATCATCGATAAATACTACTACTGAAGTGTCCAACTGCTCACTGAATAGTCGATTCATTAAATCCATGAACTTCACTGGTGCGTTTGACAAACCGAATGGCATGACTGTGAATTCGTAGTGGCCATATGTGGTGCAGAATGCCGTTTTCTAAATGTCTTGCTCTCTGATAGCAATCTGATGATACCCAAAATGGAGGTCGATCTTGGAGAAGACTGAGACTCCTTTCAGCTGGTCAAATAGGTCATCGATGCATGGCAATGGGTATTTATTTTTGACTGTGACCGCATTCAACTCGCGGTAGTCAATACAAAGTCGGAGGCTACCATCCTTCTTCTTCATGAAGAGGACCGGTGCTCCCCAGGGTGATACGCTCGGGCGTATAAACCCTTTTTCGAGAAGATCGCGTAACTGTGAAATACCCCAAACCTAAGTATTCTAAGTAAACATCAAGTTATGATGTAATAAGGCTAAAACATGCCTTAGAAACATTGATAGACAATTTAAACCAAAGAAAACACAAGAAACCGCCACAAAGGCAATTTAAGCAAAAATGTGCTATAAGCTTGGAGTGACTTTGATTAGCACCCAAATATCATTATAATACATTATTAAAATGCTAATAGACATGTTAAATCAATTACCAAAGAAAACCAAGCTTAAACACAAAATGTGCTTTAAGACTCCTTAAAGCACCTTTTTGAGAAATTGTCTTAGAAATGAGTTTTTAGTGGCTAAATGACCATTATTACACCTTAATCAACATGTGTACTAATTAGTATCACATTAGGAAGCCTAACTCAATGAGAAATAAAACATTTCTCAAATTTGTGCACTAATTTGTGAATAGTGCCAAATAATGCCTAGTTTAAGCTTTAGTCAACATAAGTCAATAAGTTGGTCAACCAAGACCATAAATATCTTATTTATAAAGGGGGGAACGGTTTTTAAGATTAGAAAAGAAGAAGAAAAAAAGAGAATAGTACTATTTACCTTTTTATGACAAATATCTTACTTTTAGCCTACCTTCTCTCTTCTTCTTCATTCATTCTCTTCTTCCACAGTTTTCTTCATCTTCCTCACCCTCTCAAACCGTGAGAACCAGCCCCATACTTGCTCCACCTTGCTTTGTCCATAACTTGCTCATTTTAGCTACAAAATCAAAACAAAATACATATTATTCTTAGTTAGCTCAAGCTCTTGCTTCCAATATTTTCAAAGTTGGAAAAGCTTCATTTTGGAGCCATGGAAAATTGCCATTGGAGGAGGAAAAATGAGCTTGAAGAGTTCATTAGCTTCTCCAATCATTCAAGGTTAGGAAAATGTAAGAAAAATCATCTTTCCACTCATGGGGCCTTGTTTTTATGCCTTGTTCTAGCTTGTTTTAATCACCAAGGACTAGTGGAGGTCTCCTTTTATTCATTGCCCAAGTCTACTTTGAGACTTCAAAGGTAATCATCCACTTTTAAGCTTTAAAACACATATTTTAACCTAAGAATGAATTCTATGAGTTTAGGCATATTGCTTAGTGCTCATTAGATTGTTTGAATATGAATTAGAACATTGGCAAGAGGATTGAAGTCCTTGCCGAAATTCAATCAAGAAAACCTAAGGAGGGAAGTAAGAGAAGCTTGAGAAAAATAAGGTAAATTGCTTACCTAATGGTGGTTTAAGTTTTAAGGGATGAGGTTTAGATAAGTGCTAATGTAGCTTAAAGCTTACATTATGTAATGGGTTATATAACCTAGGAAAAAGAATTCAAACAAGCTTGTGAACTTGTGAGTAAGAAGCTAATGAGAATGAGTTAGTAAGATAAGTATAAGGTGAATTATGAGAACACTTATATTGCTATGGGAGCATTGTTCTGTGTATTTGCAGGTTGAAAGCTTTTATATGTGGGAAATTCAGTGTTTAAGTTTAAGTCATTTAAGGGCCTAAGAGCCATGTCATTTAAGAGCCTTAGTGCTATGCAATTTAAGATTATTGCACTATACTGCGTTTATTATGAATGAGTTGATTTGGGTGAGAAAAAGATTTGATGTGTGTGAGACGATTGAATGAGAAAACAATGCATTTGGGCATGATAATATACTAGAGGAGCTATGGCAAAATTTGAGTAGAAAACGAAGTGTTTAAGTGGTGGTTGTGAATTGATATGATCTAGGGTTTACTAGGAGACATTAAAAGGAATTTGAGTGGAAATGAGTTAACTAAGGAGTTCTTGAGTTTTAGAATGACCTAGAGTTGTCTAGGAGGAATTAGAGGTTAGGTGGGTGTATTAAACACACCAAAGTCATGGTATGAGGAATGTTAAGACTTGTGCAAAAATCCAGAGGCAATGGTGTATAATGTTTTAAGATGAATTAGGTGAACTTGAGAATATAACAATGAGAAGTTTTGGTAGCTTGTGTAAGTGGTGAAGATGCTAGTAGTGGATTAATAAGGTTATAGTTGGATGGTAATGAGTGGACTTGGGTGATGGAAGTGAAAATTGTAGGAGAATGTTGGAAATTGTCAAGGAAAAAGACTAAGAATGTATAAGAGTGATTAACCATGAGAATGGTGAGTAAATTGAGAAAAGGAGATGAAGATGTCTAAGGAGGGTGTAGGATGGTCAAGGTAAACGAAGAACAAGGTTAAGGTGCTAAGAGGATGGAAAGAGATGTTTAGGTATGTTCAAGAGTTTATGAGTGATGAGTAACAAATGGAAAGAAGAGAAATTGTGCATGAAGATGCAAGATAACCTTGGGAAGTTTAGCAAAGCAAATATGAATGAATTAAAGATGTTTGAGGAGTGTTTACACTGATGGAAAGGAAATATTTTGTTAGTTGAAGTCTTAGGTGAATTATTTGTTGAAAATGTAAGGAATTAAATGTTAAATGTTAGGAGTTTTGTAAGGATTGAGTAAATGATTAAGAGAATCTTTGGTGGGTGAATTAATGAGTTTAGAGGATGTTTAAAGGTGATTTTAAGTGCCTAAATGATGTTGGAACACATTAGAACACTTGTGGTGAGGTTTGGGGTGAATTTAACACATAGAAATAAGTTTCTGGAGCCGACCTACCTTAGAACCGACCTTGGCAAGGTCGGTCAGGCTCAAAATACACACACAGGAAACTTTCTGGAATGGACCGACCATGGACAAGGTCGGTCGGGGCAAAATTTTCAGACGGTAAAATGTTACTGGAATGGACCGACCTTGGCAAGGTCGGTCGAGTAGGAATTTTTCAAACCAGAATGTCTCTGGAATGGACCGACCCTGGGTAGGGTTGGTCGGTAGGGTCGGTTGGCCCATAAATATATATATATAAAAAAGAAATTTTAAGAATGATAAGAGGTATTAGTAGTAAGCCATTAAGAGGGCAATGATGAAAAGAAAGATAAGAATATAAGGACATAAGGGATAGAGTTAAGTAAAGGATTTAAGTGTTTAAGGTTAAGATTATAAGAGCTTAAGTGATGTTAGATGGGGGACATTAATGGTTAAGTAAGTTAAATAACATGGAAGTAATTAATGATCTAAATTGGATTAATGTTTTAGGACTTGAGAATTGGACTCCGAAGAAGAGTAAGCAACCGAACAACCGACGGCATACGATATGGTTTTCTTGTGACCTGTTTGCGAACGAGGTGTCCCTCGGCTTGTGTGCTACTTGTTTATGTGTGCCGACTAAACAAGATAAAGCATGCAATCGGAATATTATGTTTGTTGTGTGACTCTGATGCACTAACACAACCTACCTTGAGAACTTACTAACAATGTTTAGTAACGAATTGTGTGAGAATAAGGAACACTCCCAAATATTGTTTTCTTAGTAACCGAAAGAGGTTAACTAACAAACATTGACTTTGAGACTTCTACTAACTAGAACTTGGGGGGGGAGTGAGCAATCCGGAATGGTACCGGCACATGTGTATTGGGGGAGGTCGGTATCCTTATCGAATACCGACTTCCAAATATGACTTGTCTCCGGACTCGTCGCCTAGAGTCGACATATAGACTCGACCTCCTCAGACTTCTTGTTTTAGGAGGGAGGCATACTGAGATGGTGTGGTAGGATCTACCTAAATCCCAAATTTAAGAAATATTGTTTATTTAACCCAATGGAGCTGATAAGTCATTGGCTAGGGTTACTTTTGACCCGACAAAGATAAACAATGAACTAAGGAACTACCATTATAATTAAAGAATGGTTGACTTAATTGAGATAAGAACTGAGATAAGATTGAGATAAGGTTTGAAATAAGATACAACCATTTTTATTTAAAAGAATGGTTTGTATTCTAAGACTGAGATAAGGATTAAGATTGAGGTAAGATAAGGTTGGACTGAGATTAAGAGGAAACATAACTTAAGGAGTAAAATGATTAACTCACTAATTAAGGGAACGCTTTTAAGTCGTTCATTGTGTTTGAACTTTGATTGTTCATATGTGGCTTGTTGTTTATTTCACTTTCTATTATGTTGTGCATCGAATCAACCTCCATGCTATCGACAATTAGTCATCGTAGCCACGTTAGCTTGGGGGCCATGAGAGGATCGTACCAGCAAAGGTGTTGACCCCCTCGAGGGCTACTGTTTATATTTTACAGGTGAATGTCAGAAGGAGACCGTCCTAAGAGTAAGATGGGGTAGACGTACTACGGGTTTAAGTGTGACCTACGAGTTGTGCATGTACACTTGTATGGTAATTTGAGTTAGTAAGCTGTATAGGATGTAAGAAGGTTGTAAGAGTGTTATGTATTTGGTTAAGGCTTGTAAGTATTAATGTTCGGTATATTCGGGTTCATCAGACCGTAGCTAGATCTTGGAGATTTTAGTATGCCTAGTTGGTCACGTGCGTGACTAACGGCGGTAACACCAAATGTTGTAAGAAATCCGCTATAAAGTTAATATAAGTGAATGGAGGTTTATGAGATAAGTATGACTTTATGAGTTAGGGTGTTACAAACTGCTCTTTCAACTCTATCGTTTCTGCAGGTTCCATATACGGTACGGTGCCCTAGCAATGGGACCAGTACCTGGCAGGAGATCCATTTCAAATTCTACCGCTCTCTGAGGTGGCATACCAGGCAGCTCCTTAGGGAATATGTCAAGGAATTCAGATACAATTGGTACTTCGGGATTGAACTCTGGATCTCTCTCCAGGTCTTGTACATAACACAAATACTCATCCTTTCCCTTTCTGAGCTCTCGGTACATAGCCATAGCGGAGATGACTGCGGTCGAAGGCTCTCTCGGTCTCTGGCGGTAAGATACAGTAACCCCAAAGGACTCTTGAGTAGCAATCTATGCTTGGTGCAGAGGATCCGCCCCTTGTGCCGGTTCAACTAGTTCATTCCGATTATTACGTCGAATCCCAACCCATTAAACTCGATGAAGGAGATGGGAAACGCTTCACCTTTGATTTGGATCGTGGCTGACTTGTAGTATTTGGCACATCATACTCGCTCCTTCGACGGGAGAGTAACCAAGAAGTTTGGAAACTCATCCGCATCTAGCCCCAACCTTTTCACAAAAGATGGTGATACAAAGGTGTGAGAAGCGCCAGAGTCGAATAATACTGAGGCTTCAATGCCGTTCACTTGAAGGGTTCCCATTAAGATGGTGCCGCTTTTACCGGCTTGTGCTTCGGTGAGGATACTCAGGTTACCTTCGGTACCGAGTCCACAACCTATTGAAGTCACAAGTTCGTAAGTAATGATGGTGGACACAAGTGGAATTTAAATCAACACTGCTCTTTATTGATAAACCAACCATCATACATATCGCGTCTCTAATACACGTTACTAATACATTACATGATACTACGAATTTAATACTTTCTAAAGGGAAGGTTCAGGCCTCCTTTTTTTCATCTGTGTGGCATTGATTATTGCCGGCGGTGCCGTATTCAACTTGATCTTGTTGATCCCGTGATACAGCATCCTAGATTTTCCACCCATGATTAGGACATCTCCTGATCTCAATACCAGTTTCTCTGCGAGGTCCACATGCTTCTGCTCGCTATACAAAAATACGGCGTCATCACCAATGGACCAAGACATTACGGGCACTCCTTGTTCAAGAGATTCCGCTGTCTCATCCTTGTCTTGGTGTAACCCAAGTCGTCCTTCTTTCTCATAGAAGTTGATGATACAAAGGTCCGCTTTAATTGCGGGGATCGGATCATTTTCACATTGCTGTGCAAGTTCTACTACTTGTGTGACATGTGTCTGAAATTCGAGGGGTATTGTCAGCTACGTCGCTCCGTCTTGCATCCGTGTCTTTTGGTATGTCTTGGTATAAGGATTTCAGTCCTTTCCTAAGCACATCATCTTCAGCTTCATCTTCGCTCCACCGGGGAATTCGTGTATGTAAAATCCTACTAGACCCGTTCCTAGCTCATTGCATCGTCGGATGATTGAAATTTGTGCTTCGGGTGTCAGGTCTCCCTTTAATAAAATCATACCTGGTCGGATGACCTGACACTGCTCGCTGGAGTAGTGGTATGTGGTGATGTCGGTCTCTTCATGGAGCGGGTTTGAAGGTATCGGGTAGCAGATATTAAAACTACCTATGGTTGTAAATTTCATCTACGGTGAGTACTAGTCTCAACTACTTCTTTTCATGCTCAATACATACTTCAATTCATTTACTCATGCATTCATTCAAACAATCACTCTAATACTTAGACATACTTCTCAAGGATTCAAGGTTAAGTTGATTACCTAGGCCGGACTTAGAACCGGTCCCATCTCGGTTGATAATGTGCAAGGCAGGCTACCACTGAGTTGCGTCCCTCTGAGGACCTCGGGATCCCTGTCCCTGCGGCACCTGCTGGGCTGGTGCATCGCCAGATGCAACCTGCTTGCCTTCCCTCTGCTTGTAGCTCTGGAAGTTCCCTTTAGGCTTGGCATTTTCCGGGCACATGTTGGCTTGATGTCCCGGTTTCTGACAATTGTAGCACTGGATTTCTCTCCCTTGGCAATCCATGTCGGGATGGTCTTGGTTACATTTCCTGCACACATAGCTGCGGCCATCGGAGTAGTTCTTGTTGTACCCGGAGCCAGAACCTAAGGCTTAGAGTGTTAACACATTTGTGCGAGAGTACTAGGTATGATAATTATACAAATACGAGTTTTAGATTAGAATTTTAGCCTTAGGTGGGTGTGATCGCAATGGCTTCGCAGCCACCGGCGTAGTATAACCTAGCTGAAGAGGCTCAGTTGGTTTGCCCTTCTCAGCATGGGCACTGCTCTCACTCGGGGAGTTCTTCTGCGATTGCTGGAAGAACTTCTCCTTCTTCTTTTTCCAGCTCTTGCCTTGGTTCTGCTCCTTGGCACTAGTGTTTTTGCTGTTGGCCTTGCGCTTAAGCGCGGTTTCCTCATCCCTCAATTGGCATGTGATCTCAACGCGAGATGCCGCGTGATAGCACTCCTGATGTTTCAAGAATTATATGGGATTCTTACTCAGAAAAATTGAAATACCCCAAAGCTTGATATATGGTTTAAATATTAAACTATGGTATATAAAGGCTAAAAAGTGCCTTAGAAACATCAGTGAACAATTTAAACCATAGAAAAATGCAATAAAGCACTAAGATATGGTTTGAGCAAAAACATGCTTTAAGCTTGGAGTGAACTTGGTTAGGACCCAAAGAACCTACCAAGACTATATAATAGTCAATTATGATTTAATAAGGCTAATTAAGTCCTTAGGAGACCTTGGTAGACAATTAAACCAAACAAAACACAAATAAATGCCTTAAAGTCAATATGGGCAAAAATGTGCTCTAAGCTTGGGATAAATTTGTATAAGACCTAATGGTCATACCTATACCTTATAAATATGTTAATGAACATATTAAACCAATTACCAAAGAAAACCAAGCTTGAAAACAAGTTAAAACACAAAAAGTGCTTTAAGGAGTCTTAAAGCACGTTTTTGAAAACTTGTCTTGTAAATGAGTTTTGAATGGCTAAATGTCCATCATTACTCTTTAATTAACATGTCTACTATATAGTATCACATTTGGAAGTCTATATCAATGGGAAATCAAAAATTTCACATCTATGTGCCTTGTTTTAGTGAATAGTAACTATTATAAGCTAGTTTGTGACATATGTTATTATAAGTAATTTAATGGGTCAACTAAGACCAAAACACCCCTAAGTAACTAAAGGGGGCCGGTTTTTGTAAGGTGAGTCACCACCATGTAAAAACCAATTAAAGAAAGGAAGGAAAAGTAAGTAAAAGAAGGAAGTTACTTTATAACATAAATATCTTCCAAAAGCAAACTTAAAACTCATTCTCTAATTCCTCTCTTGTTCCCACCGTCTTCTACCTTCCTTCTTTCTCTCTTTTACGATTTGCTATAGTTCCACACAAGAACTCCATATTTGAATGCTTGTAACTCTTAGCTCCATGGTCCAAATTCAATTTCAAGACCACCATTCTTCTAGTTGGAGCAAGCTCTACACTTCTATCTTTTCAAATCTTCAAAGGCCTCATTTTGGTGCCAAGGAGATTCACCATTGATGGAGCTTGACCTCATCTTTTCACACCTTGTTGTTCTCCTTTGCTTTTAGGTAAGGAATCTCAAAGAAAAATAATGTTTCCTCCATGTTTGTATGATGTCCGAAAATTCACCTCACAATGGTATCTTTATCTTGCTTGTTTTAGCTTCATTTGAATCTTCCAAGGGCTAGGAGGAGTCCTCTCTTGATACTTATTCAAGCTATCTTCCAATTCCAGGGTAAAACAATTACCTTAATGTGTTAAGACAATATATATAACCTAGGGTTTATAATGAGATTAAGCTTGGAGCTTGAATACTCATTTCATTGTTTGTATAATGTTTAGAAGTTGACAAGCAACTAAGCTTAGCCGATTTTTAAACAAGGAAACAAGAAAGAAGTTTGTGAGGAAAAGAGGTAAATATGCTATCTCAATGTAGTTTAATTGCCTTAGGAAAATGAGCTTGATATGCTTAATAAAATACCTAAGGAGCCAATGGCAAATGAGCTAGTAAAATGCTCTCAAGGAGTTTATTAAGGGCATATGTATTGTTGGGTGTATTTGCAGGTCAAAGGCATTATTTATGTGGGAAATTCAGTGTTTAAGGTTTATGTTATTTAAGGGCCTAAGAGCCATGTTATTTAAGGGCCTAAGTGGCAAGCAATTAAGTTTATGCACTATATTGTGATGTAGTGTAAATTTGGTGAAGTTTGTGTGTGAGAAAGTTCTTGGTGGACTTAAGTGTTCTTAAATGGAATAAGGTAAAAACCTAAGTGTTTGGATGTGAGAATATACAAGAGAGGCTATGGCAAAATTTGGAAGATGTATAAGAAGTACTAAGTGTTTTAAATGAGTTTTGGTGAACTAGGAAGTGTTAAAAATGAACAAGTGTTTTACAAGGGAAGGAAGCATGTATTAAAGTCTTGGAGAAGTTTGTTTAAGGTTGAGGAATGTTGATGAAAAAGGAGGAAATGATGTTTAGGTAGATGTGAAAAAGGAGATTTGGTAAGGGGTTTGTGGAATGATAAAGATGGTTTTGGTGTGTGATTTAAGGAGTTTAGTACATGGCTAAAGATGTGTTTGAAGTGCCAAATGTGATTAGAACATACTAGGGCACTATGAGGTGAAGTTTGGAGTCAAATGGGATTTTAGAAACAAAGGTCTGGAGCCGACCGACCTTAGGGACCGGACCTGCAAGGTCGGTCGAGCTCAGTTTACACTACCGGAAAGAGTTTCTGGAACAGACCGACCTTGGGGACCGGACTTGCAAGGTCGGTCGGGCTTGTACTTTTAGTACGGATTAAGTCTCTGGAATAGACCGACCTTGGGACCGGACTTGCAAGGTCGGTCGTGTCTAAACTTTTGTACGAGAATTGTTTCTGGAATGGACCGACCTTGTGGACCGAACTTGCAAGGTCGGTCGGGGTAGAATTTTTGACGGTAATGTGTTCTGGAATGGACCGACCTTGTGTAAGGTCGGTCGGTAAGGTCGGTCGGACCAAAAACATTGTTTAAGGTTATAGGATGATGGGGATTATTGAGTAATGATGTTATAAGATTGTTGAGGACATGTTAAGTGAGTTATGATGACAATATAGTGGGGGAAAAGTTGTATCAAATGTAAAAGTAAAACAAGTTGAAATGTGAAGTTATTTAACTAAGTTAACGGGGATAAGTTATGAGCATTAGACTTTAAACGAACATGTTGCCCCGATGTTAATAAAAGTACATGTAATATTATCAGTTGTTCGAGAATTGCTCGAGGAACATAAGTGGACATGATAGAGTGGACTCCGGTGACAGGTATGGTTTTCTTGCAACCTGTATCCTACCGGATTACACCGGCTTGTATGCCAATGTGTTTTGCTGTGTGTTGCCACGTTATAAGATAAATCATGAAACGAGTTTACAGTCATTATTGTTGTTGTGTGTTTACGTGCTGATACCGGTAACCTCGAATGCGCATGATGGGCTAGTTAACCACTATTAGGTAAACGTAAGAGAACAGTATCAGGTGATAACGTTTCCAACCTAAGGAACGTTCTAACCATGGCAATGGGTGAGTTAGTCATGTGATGTTTGTGTGTGATGTTGTGTGTGAATGTATGACTCTTCCTTCCCTTGTGTATGTGTCTAACAAGACTTAACCCAATGTTTGAGATTCGTTATTTGAGTACAATGTTGAACTACTAACAAGTGCTAACGGGGGAAGTGAGGAGTCCGGTCTGTTCCGGCCACGTGTGTGAGTATGGGGGTCGTTGTCATATCAGGTTCGATCCTCTCTGTATGTTATGGTTGTTTTCCAATTTGGTTTCCAACCTTCCCTTTAGCTTAACCAAGACTATTTTACTGACTCACGTCAGGCCACAGGGGCATACTATGTTATGTTTGTTCGGTGTGCTTGGATTACTATATCCGAGGCACCTTGTGTTAAGTTATCCGTTCATTTAACGAGACGGTAACGAGTTATGTAACGAGCTTATCATGAGACTGGCAACATTCTCTACGCTACAAGTGAACTGACTATGTTTGGGCCGGTTCATAAAGGGAACCGCTCCCGTTATGTTATGTGTTGTTGTTGTAATGCAATTTCTATTGCAATGTTGTTTTGTGCACGTTGAAACGTGAAAAGTGTTGTTATATGATGTATGTTATATGTTGTAAGATGTGGAGTATGTGGATCATGGATATGAATCCCAGCTTGTAATACGAGGCGTTTAAGGATAACCCGATTATGGGTAAGTGTCGTCTATTAAGGAAGTAGCTCCATTAGAGGAGAAACACTCTAGGGATAATGAATACCATGAGTGACTTATCAAATAAGGATGTATTATCCGTTCGTTGAGCCCATTGAGGTGAAATGTTATGTGTTGTGTGTTTACAGTTGCATGCATGATTTAAATGTAATCAACCGCATGCTAAGACGACAATTAGTTGTGCGTGGCCCGGTAGCATGTGGGCTGCGGGATTACCATACCAGCAAAGGTGCTGAGCCCCTTGGGGGCCACCCTTTCTCTTCTTTTCCTGTTTTAGGTACAAGCAGCTGGAAGCCGTTCGAGAGTAGGACGGGGTAGTAGTTGTACATGGGTAATCATTTAAGTTGTATATATACAGTAGGTGTAGTAAGACTGAAATTGTTATCGGCATTAGTTTGTGAATATTCGGTACAGTTGACAGGTGTATGTTGTTTCTATTGTTAATGGAAGGATCAGTAATGTGTAGTCGCTTGGGAATCTAGTCCATCAGACCGGTACAATGTATATGTAATAGCCTTGTTAGCCACGTGGGTGGTTAACGGCGTGTAACACCAACGAGTTAAGTTATGTGATGAAGTATATTTTCCGCTGCAGATTGTTGTTATGTGTTTGTTGTTGGATGGGGTGTTACAAAAAGTGGTATCAAAGCAAAGTATCGCTCTGATGACTGAATTACCGAGCTTAGGAAGTACCGAGTTAGGATTTTAGTACTTTGGGTTAAGGGTTGAGTGATAGCGTGAGAGATACGCTAGTTAGGAGTAACCAGTGTGTACTGGAAACCTACTATATCCTACCCGCCCTCCACAATCCCTGTTTTATAACTTGGGAAACAACGCCAGAGAGATGAAAGTCCTCTCATACTCGGGAATACCCGATCTGGCTGTTATTAAGTACCTCTAAAGGTACGGAGAACCTGTCATACGGTAGATCCCAAAAGGTGGGAATCCCGGAGACGGTTTCCATCTGAACAATGTTAACCGCATTAAATAGCGAAGAATGAGGAATTTTGTGTATAAGAGAATAGAATTTCCGGCAACCTGGGTCGACATGCCGAGCAGTCGAGAATAACCAGCTTGCAACGCACCGACCGTGCAACAGGCAAGAAGTGGATTAATGAAACCCGAGACGAGTGTCTACGGGACCACAGTAGTTAAATGATACACCAACGGTATACCAACCGACAAAGGAACTACAACGTAGTGCCCAAGCAAGAGACAAGTCTCAGTAACCACGACAAATACGTGGAATGGACTACGAAGGAGGTACAATACTAAGTAAAAGGGGACTCCATGAATGGGGAACACCCCAGTTAATGATTATCATGTGAAGACAGTGAGAAGTACACCAGTCAGCAAGAAGCTAGATTTGGTTAAGGCAAGAAGGCGTTGTGAAACCATGAGAATTTTTCTTTCAACTCAGTTTTATTCCAAACTCTTTTCTTTCAAAACCAGATTTTCTTTCAAACCAATACTCATTTTCTACCTTCTTTTAAAAACCAAACCAGAGGACCTACGCTGGCCTCAGTGCCACACGGTAGGTAAGTTATACCCAGTTTACTTTTGAATAACCGGAAAGGAAACCGGTATACCCAAGGGTAACAACCCGAGGGAATGGATTGAAGTCATGGTAATACAACGGTGGAGAGACCTTCCCTTAATTAAGTTTGGGAAGCTCGGAACGCATATTGTCACAGGACAATATAAGGGAGTTGACAACAGAATACTTCACCTAGGCGTGTGACGGACACTACAAGTGTACCAACTGTAATGTGGGACGACCGCACTCCGATAGGAGCTTGTGGGCCTGACAGACCTACTTATGGATTAGTTGGGTAAGTAGCAATGTATCAGCATGGTACCCCACATATGTATACGAGTAGAGTCCGGAACACGGGAAGTAGTCGACTCCGTACTACGGTTAGCAGTATAAGTCAAACAAGAGCTAAGGATTACCATGAATGGTAAAAGTAAAGGAACCTAGTCAAGTTAATGAGACTAAAAGAATTAGTGAATTCCTTTCAAGGAAATGTTTAAGAGTCAGGAGGTGCAAAGTGCACTAACTGTAATGTAAAGACATCGTATACGTCTTAAGGATCCTCAGGGATAAACATGATAGCTGGAACGATGACCCAGCCTGTACATGGCAAGCAGATCCCTAATGTGGACACATTAATGTGCAATAAACGGGATGAAACTCCCAGAATGAGTACCTACACTATCAAGAAATGTTGATCTTCACAGAAGAAGATAATAAACCAGTTAAGAACGCAAACGACGGGGCTAACGGAATATACCAATAAGTGTGAACCAAATGTAAAGGCATAACTTAGCAACACCCAGGAGCAATCCTTAAAGGGTGTTAGCATCAACAATTGTTGCACGAAATGGCATGACAGAAGCACAAGGGTTGAAACTAGCACCCAGGTTAGACATAAGTTGTCAAGAGACGGACTGACAAACCTAAGGGGGGCATCCCATGAAAGGAAACGGAATGCAACGACCTTGTCATGGAGCTCAATATAATATCCAACCATGTAATATTGTACAGAGAAGTACATGTGTGTGGACAGCCTACAATGAGCGCAGCTCAAGGCAAATAAGGCTTATAGGCCACAAATAAAATGTGTTATGTAAATTAGATTGATTGCAGGAGTTTATGTTATATAAGTGAATAGAGTGGAGAACGAACCACTGCATTAAGAGTGGGGTTACCTCTCGATATTGTGAGACCGCAGGAGCGGTAGTTATATGTATCAAGTCCAAGAAATATGTTAAGGATTGACCATGTTGATATTGCGAGAGAATAGTTAGTTTAGTAGCTTGTGAAGCACCCGGCTGAATAACAGCGGCTTGTAACTCGAGTGAGCTACGCTCCAGGGGCATATAGTAGTCATCCAAATGAATGACGAACCATAATGCGAATAATGTAAGTTTATGTGTGGAAGTTAATATGACAGTAAATACCATATAAGTTGGTGTTATACAATAAGTAAGAGCACGGTACGCAGCTAGCGACCGTTGTATAAGTGTTGTTAAATAATGATATGGCAGATAAGAGCAGTTATGAATTAAATTTAGTGGTGATGCAAGGTAAGTGATGATAAACAAGCTAGGCAGTAAGCCAGTATTACGAGATCAGAATCTCAATGAAACACGGTGTGAATTCCGTTGCGAATCGCATGAGAGATTTGCTGCCAAGAGTTTACGCCTCTGCACTCTGTATGACTGAGTGTTTTGGTATTGCACTTGTGCAGTAATGATCGAGTGGGATAGCTAGGAATTGGAAACATGTTAATTGTGGAGGAATAATGTTATAATCGCCGATGCATAGGAAATGCAAGGCCGCACCAATGAAAGAATACATGTACAGAATCAAATGTGGAGGCATGATTAACAGTAAGTGACTACAGTAGCACTAACTGCCAAATATCGGTATGGAATATACCCCAAATGTTTGAAATAGCTGAGAGAGCACTACACACTAGGTAGTAGCTCAATCTCAACCGACAGTAAGTCGGAAGGGAACAAGTCAATCATTGTGAAATACATAGCAGTTTACGCAGTAAGTTATTAGAGAAGTGGATGGAAGTTTTGTAACTCACCGAGTTCGCTAACGGTAAGAGATACCACGTGTCGGTTGAGAAACCATTGTTACCAAGATGAAGGTGACAATTGGGGATGTACAATACAGTAAGAATAACAAATGGGCCAAATTAAGCTCTACAGTTATTAGAGTTTCGCAGCAGAAACTAGTGTGCCAGAGATTCAAGTGTTGAATGTACATGGTGAACATGAGTGAATGGCTAATTATTAATGCCTAGAAGCCTCACAGGACAGAACCGAAACCAGTTAAGAGTTAAAGCAAACTCCAATGAGAATTCTTGGTTTAGGGACTAAACCGCTAATATGGTTAAGATCCTCTAATCAGAATCCATTGTATAATAGACCGCGTGGAAGTTAAAACACTTCACGACGGTAGAACATTTTAAGCCAATGTTTAGTGATTGATTACGTGGGCGTAATCCCTTTTAAGGGGGTAGAGCGCAAAACCACTTAGTGTGTATTACCGTACAAGTGTACGTGACTTATGTTGTGCATAGCATAAAATAATTGTTTTGATGATTGGTGTGTGTGTTACGTAAACATACACATTCATTCATGGTTTAATAGTGGTAATCGCGCACAGAAGATGCGAATACCATTGTGATAAGTGTGTTGATTTGTTAACAGTTGTGTGTGATGGTACAAGTGTGGGGAGTAGAGAAACTTCTGGGGAACAAAAGCCCCGACAGTGTATAAATGTGAAACTGTGTGTTGTATTTTGATAAAATATATGTGTATATATATACTATATAGTGATTCATGAAAGGGTATGAAACCGACATAGAACCTAGTGAGAATAAGATTTCCTAGGCAACAGGATTAAAGTGAATGGAGGTAACTGATAGACGGAGTTCTATCCCTTGGAGATGTTATGATCATGATTAGAATGATTAAAAAAGATAGAAAATTGCAAATGAGTGATTTATTTGATGCTTGAGAATGAAGTGGGAAGTGGAACTTGATTTGCATGCGATCAAGGGAAGCCGAACACAAAGTGGGGTGGAAGGATAGTTCAACACGGATGCTGATCACATCAGGGTTGGATGATTCTTGAAGCTCCCCTTAAGTGGTCACAAATAACCACGCTAAGAAAAGAAGCAAAGAGCATAAGTTGGACTTGGAGTTGTGTGTGTTTTCAAAAGGATTTTCAATTGGTATTTATAAAACGTTGATAGATACTTTACATAATTAAAGTTCTCTTACTTAACCTCACAAGGAAAAAATTTCAAATTTAAGTGATTGTTTTGATCTCCCAAAGGCACGGGGACGGAAGGTGTCCATCGCGACCGAGTTCTGAGGGATCACAGTGTATATCAAAGATATTTTTGATTGTTGTACATGCTATGACATGGTGTGTGGTATGTGTAATAAATATTATTTTAACCTTGAGTTCCAAAAGTGTATGTTATTATGACCTATGAGTCTAAATGTTGTTGTGTTACATAGACCTATGTGTCTAAAGGCTGTTATGTTATCAAGACCTATGTGTCTATATGTTGTTATGTTACCCAAGACCAGAGAGTCTAAGGGTTGTTATGTATGTGTAAATGTTGTTAAGATACCCAGACCATTGAGTCCGAGGTTATCATGTAAGTATGTTATGTTATGTTATGTATGCATGTGAATATGTTACCCGGACCATTAAGTCCGAAGTTGTGATGTAAAGTACGTTTGGTTATGGAAGTTTATTTCCAAGTGATTCCTACGTCATAATCCAAATGATGTGTGGGAAGTGTGAACTTCGAGGACGAAGTTCTTTTAAGGGGGGTAGATTGAAATACCCCAAACCTTGATATGTGGTTTAAATATTAAACTATGGTATATAAAGGCTATAAAGTGCCTTAGAATCATCAGTGAACAATTTAAACCATAGTAAAATGCAATAAAGCACTAAGATACGGTTTGAGCAAAAACATGCTTTAAGCTTGGAGTGAACTTGGTTAGGACCCAAAGAACCTACCAAGACTATATAATAGTCAATTATGATTTAATAAGGCTAATTAAGTCCTTAGGAGACCTTGGTAGACAATTAAACCAAACAAAACACAAATAAATGCCTTAAAGTCAATATGGGCAACAATGTGCTCTAAGCTTGGGATAAATTTGTATAAGACCTAATGGTCATACCTATACCTTATAAATATGTTAATGAACATATTAAACCAATTACCAAAGAAAACCAAGCTTGAAAACAAGTTAAAACACAAAAAGTGCTTTAAGGAGTCTTAAAGCACGTTCTTGAAAAATTGTCTTGTAAATGAGTTTTGAATGGCTAAATGTACATCATTACTCTTTAATTAACATGTGTACTATATAGTATCACATTTGGAAGTCTATATCAATGGGAAATCAAAAAGTTCACATCTATGTGCCTTGTTTTAGTGAATAGTAACTATTATAAGCTAGTTTGTGACATATGTTATTATAAGTAATTTAATGGGTCAACTAAGACCAAAACACCCCTAAGTAACTAAAGGGGGCCGTTTTTTGTAAGGTGAGTCACCACCATGTAAAAACCAATTAAAGAAAGGAAGGAAAAGTAAGTAAAAGAAGGAAGTTACTTTATAACATAAATATCTTCCAAAAGCAAACTTAAAACTCATTCTCTCATTCCTCTCTTGTTCCCACCGTCTTCTACCTTCCTTCTTTATCTCTTTTACGATTTGCTATAGTTCCACACAAGAACTCCATATTTGAATGCTTGTAACTCCTAGCTCCATGGACCAAATTCAATTTCAAGACCACCATTCTTCTAGTTGGAGCAAGCTCTACACTTCTATCTTTTCAAATCTTCAAAGGCCTCATTTCGGTGCCAAGGAGATTCACCATTGATGGAGCTTGACCTCATCTTTTCACACCTTGTTTTTCTCCTTTGCTTCTAGGTAAGGAATCTCAAAGAAAAATAATGTTTCCTCCATGTTTGTATGATGTCCGAAAATTCACCTCACAATGGTGCCTTTATCTTGCTTGTTTTAGCTTCATTTGAATCTTCCAAGGGCTAGGAGGAGTCCTCTCTTGATACTTATTCAAGCTCTCTTCCAATTCCAAGGTAAAACAATTACCTTAATGTGTTAAGACAATATATATAACCTAGGGTTTATAATGAGATTAAGCTTGGAGCTTGAATACTCATTTCATTGTTTGTATAATGTTTAGAAGTTGACAAGCAACTAAGCTTAACCGATTTTTAAACAAGGAAACAAGAAAGAAGTTTGTGAGGAAAAGAGGTAAATATGCTATCTCAATGTAGTTTAATTGCCATAGGAAAATGAGCTTGATATGCTTAATAAAATACCTAAGGAGCCAATGGCAAATGAGCTAGTAAAATGCTCTCAAGGAGTTTATTAAGGGCATATGTATTGTTGGGTGTATTTGCAGGTCAAAGGCATTATTTATGTGGGAAATTCAGTGTTTAAGGTTTATGTTATTTAAGGGCCTAAGAGCCATGTTATTTAAGGGCCTAAGTGGCAAGCAATTAAGTTTATGCACTATATTGTGATGTAGTGTAAATTTGGTGAAGTTTGTGTGTGAGAAAGTTCTTGGTGGACTTAAGTGTTCTTAAATGGAATAAGGTAAAAACCTAAGTGTTTGGATGTGAGAATATACAAGAGAGGCTATGGCAAAATTTGGAAGATGTATAAGAAGTACTAAGTGTTTTAAATGAGTTTTGGTGAACTAGGAAGTGTTAAAAATGAACAAGTGTTTTACTAGGGAAGGAAGCATGTATTAATGTCTTGGAGAAGTTTGTTTAAGGTAGAGGAATGTTGATGAAAAAGGAGGAAATGATGTTTAGGTAGATGTGAAAAAGGAGATTTGGTAAGGGGTTTGTGGAATGATAAAGATGGTTTTGGTGTGTGATTTAAGGAGTTTAGTACATGGCTAAAGATGTGTTTGAAGTGCCAAATGTGATTAGAACATACTAGGGCACTATGAGGTGAAGTTTGGAGTCAAATGGGATTTTAGAAACAAAGGTCTGGAGCCGACTGACCTTAGGGACCGGACCTGCAAGGTCGGTCGAGCTCAGTTTACACTACCGGAAAGAGTTTCTGGAACGGACCGACCTTGGGGACCGGACTTGCAAGGTCGGTCGGGCTTGTACTTTTAGTACGGATTAAGTCTCTGGAATAGACCGACCTTGGGACCGGACTAGCAAGGTCGGTCGTGTCTAAACTTTTGTACGAGAATTGTTTCTGGAATGGACCGACCTTGTGGACCGAACTTGCAAGGTCGGTCGGGGTAGAATTTTTGACGGTAATGTGTTCTGGAATGGACCGACCATGTGTAAGGTCGGTCGGTAAGGTCGGTCGGACCAAAAACATTGTTTAAGGTTATAGGATGATGGCGATTATTGAGTAATGATGTTATAAGATTGTTGAGGACATGTTAAGTGAGTTATGATGACAATATAGTGGGGGAAAAGTTGTATCAAATGTAAAAGTAAAACAAGTTGAAATGTGAAGTTATTTAGCTAAGTTAACGGGGATAAGTTATGAGCATTAGACTTTAAACAAACATGTTACCCCGATGTTAATAAAAGTACATGTAATGTTATCAGTTGTTCGAGAATTGCTCGAGGAACATAAGTGGACATGATAGAGTGGACTCCGGTGACAGGTATGGTTTTCTTGCAACCTGTGTCCTACCGGATTACACCGGCTTGTATGCCAATGTGTTTTTCAATGTGTTGGCACGTTATAAGATAAATCATGAAACAAGTTTACAGTCATTATTGTTGTTGTGTGTTTACATGCCGATACCGGTAACCTCGAATGCGCATGAAGGGCTAGTTAACCACTATTAGGTACGTAAGAGAACGGTATCAGGTGATAACGTTTCCAACCTAAGGAACGTTCTAACCATGGCAATACGTGAGTTAGTCATGTGATGTTTGTGTATGATGTTGTGTGTGAATGTATGACTCTTCCTTCCCTTGTGTATGTGTCTAACAAGACTTAACCCAATGTTTGTGATTCGTTATTTGAGTACAATGTTGAACTACTAACAAGTGCAAACTGGGGAAGTGAGGAGTCCGGTCTGTTCCGGCCACGCGTGTGAGCATGGGGGTCGTTGTCATATCAGGTTCGATCCTCTCTGTATGTTATGGTTGTTTTCCAATTTGGTTTCCAACCTTCCCTTTAGCTTAACCAAGACTATTTTACTGACTCACGTCGGGCCACAGGGGCATACTATGTTATGTTTGTTCGGTGTGCTTGGATCACTATATTCGAGGCACCTTGTGTTAAGTTATCCGTTCATTTAACGAGCCGGTAACGAGTTATGTAACGAGCTTATCATGAGACTGGCAACATTCTCTAGGCTACAAGTGAATTGACTATGTTTGGGCCGGTTCATAAAGGGAACCGCTCCCGTTATGTTATGTGTTGTTGTTGTAATGCAATTTCTATTGCAATGTTGTTATGTGCACGTTGAAACGTGAAAAGTGTTGTTATGTGATGTATGTTATATGTTGTAAGATGTGGAGTATGTGGATCATGGATATGAATCCCAGCTTGTAATACGAGGCGTTTAAGGATAACCCGATTATGGGTAAGTGTCGTCTATTAAGGAAGTAGCTCCATTAGAGGAGATACACTCTAGGGATAATAAATACCATGAGTGACTTATCAAATAAGGATGTATTATCCGTTCGTTGAGCCCATTGAGGTGAAATGTTATGTGTTGTGTGTTTACAGTTGCATGCATGATATAAATGTAATCAACCGCATGCTAAGACGACAATTAGTTGTGCGTGGCCCGGTAGCATGTGGGCTACGGGATTACCATACCAGCAAAGGTGCTGAGCCCCTTGGGGGCCACCCTTTCTCTTCTTTTCCTGTTTCAGGTACAAGCAGCTGGAAGCCGTTTGAGAGTAGGACGGGGTAGTCGTTGTACATGGGTAATCATTTAAGTTGTATATATACAGTAGGTGTAGTAAGACCGAAATTGTTATCGGCATTAGTTTGTGAATACTCGGTACAGTTGACAGGTGTATGTTATTTCTATTGTTAATGGAAGGATCAGTAATGTGTAGTCGCTCGGGAATCTAGTCCATCAGACCGGTACAATGTATATGTAATAGCCTTGTTAGCCACGTGGGTGGTTAATGGCGTGTAACACCAACGAGTTAAGTTATGTGATGAAGTATATTTTCCGCTGCAGATTGTTGTTATGTGTTTGTTGTTGGATGGGGTGTTACAAAAATAAAGGTAAAGTATCTACAATGGTAAAAGGGTTTAAACCAATATTTACCTGAAGGGAGGTAAATCTGGTGTAGCCCATGTCGTACCGAAGGCGATGGCTCAGACCGCCATAGAAGCGATTGACCAACACCTGGCCGGTGTACCCAAGGTCGGGTAGAAGACGAAGGAGGGAGGTGAAGGTGCGGTAGTACTCATCCACAGACATCTTGTCTGTCATTCTCAAGGCATCAAGCTCTAATCGTTTCTTGGTTTTGACATGTTCCAGGTAGTATTTGGATCGGAGGAGTGCTGTGAAGGATTCCCAGTCGAATGTGGGGTCATTGACATGCTCGTTCTTGACTAACTTCCACCAATCCATGGCTGCATCCTTAAGGTAATAAGCTGCTACTCTAACTTGAACTCCAGCAGGAGCTTCGAGGGTTTCAAACGTCGTCTCCATCTCGGAGATGTAGGCTTCTAGCTTTGCCGGATCACTCTCGCCTCGAAAGCATGGAGGTCGGAGTTCCGCTACAGATTTTACCCAGTTTGCTTCTCTGGGTGGAGGGGTGGGATTGGTCCCACTTGTGTTTGCGGGTTTTGTTGTGTTTGCTGCACCGCTATGATTACTTGAGGTAGCATCTGCGCTACCGTGGCCGCGATAATCTCTGATATTGTCTGCGGGCCCGGTCCGTCATTGGCCCCTCCTCTGGGTCGGCCTGGACCTCTTCCTGACATCTGAACAGGTAACACTTACATTAGGTATTGTAACACCATGACCAGTGTAGTCCCTGCCCGAAGGTCATACCTAACTCGGTAATCCCTATGCTCGGTAATATTAGGACATCAGAGCGTAACTACGCTCTGATACCACTTTTTGTAACACCCCTACCGCTAATCCTTTACTTACTGTCTAATCATCCCAATTATACTACTACTCGTAGCGGAATTACTACTACTACGGCGGGTGATACAACACTGCTAACCGCCCAAACGGCTAGCTAGGCTTACACTACTTACAGTAACGGTCTGATGTCTAAATAATACCGAGCTACTACATTACATGCCAATTACAAGATATCATGTCCTTACAAAGTGATTACCGAGTATCCAAGTGTATTCAATTACATCCTTTCACTAGCTTTCAAAAATAAAGAGTTTAAACAAACTACTCATCTATACCAAGTTATAATTCCCACAATATCCAAAGGGGTGTACCCCATGGTACACCGGCTAAACAAAAAGGCCTATAGCCATGTACAACTTGGTACACCTTTCCAAATCAATTAATTACAACAAAAGAAATCATCTTTATCTCATCAAAGTCTTCACCCTTCACGAGCACCTGTAAAAGATTAAAAAGAGTGCCCCAAGGGGCTCAGCAAAAAGCTGCATATAAACTTCACATATACCGCATGCTAACTAGGGTACGCCGACTATTTTGGATCGACTGTACATGCAGTTCATTATTACCATACATACATGCTTTACATATACCACGCAATCATACACAATCCGATACACAAGCCAAACAGTAACACAATTGCATACACCATACTTACCTTCTCAAGGGTTAGCCAATTACACATCCGGGTTAATCAGATACTTATTACTCTTTTACTCATTACACATTACTTACACAATCATGTTCATACTTTACTTACTTACTTCTCCATACTCATTTACTTACTCTTACTTACTTACTTTTACTCATGTTAAGTAAGTATGACCTTCGGGCAGGGACTACACTGCCCCACCACCGGGCTTTAGGTGGCTCACTAATCCAGGATGCTACCCATTTAAGGGGTTTGGGCCGTGGAAAAGATTAAAGCCAGGAATTGGATCCAACCTCTTGTGTCTCCGCCTCCTGTTATACCCAAAATTTCACCCCCTCGGAAGGGAGTCTCCACTAATAGGCTAGTTTGGTCAAGTAGCGAGGGTTCCTAGTTCGATCGGCACATTTCAGAGTACTAGGGACAGCCTGGTCATCTCAAGGGCATTTTCGTAATTTTTCAAGGCTCCTAGCCTAAGCGGCTCTCCTACAAAGAAGGTCAATAAATTCAAAATGCTTTGAAATTTTAAACCCCACGATAGAGGATGACATTTTGGGCATAATGGCGGTTAGAATTTCGATTTTTTTCGAGTTTCCAATAATTTCTAGCGATTCTGATTGAAGCTGACAAGAAATTGAATTTAAAAATATTCCAATATACAAAAAATTTGATTCCACTTTAGAAAAATCAGAAATAGATTCCATGTACCCATGTGAAAAATTCATAGTCAAATGTTCTTTTTGGGAGCCTCTTGTGCTAAAGCGTCGGAAAATCTCGGTTTTTTACCGGATTTTTTCTATCTTTAAGGAAGCCTATAAGGAACCTTATCCCATGATCAAATCAGAACCTCAAGACCCTAGACTCTCAAAGGAGGCAGCCGTCTCATTCTCTTCACGTTTTTACACATCCAAGCACCAAAATCACATCAAAATCCCCCGAAATCACCATCTAAACACATTTTTCAACTCCAACAACAAGAACAATCATCAAAAAAACAAACCAAACCCTCCAAAAACGTGAAGAACACCTTCAACAATCAACAACCAGAAGGTTGGGTCAACTCAAAAATTCGGAACCGGCACCACGGAGCCTCGCAAGAATCCCGACGTGAAGAAGACCTCTTGAATTCGAAGGTAAAACAGGTACATTTACTTTTCAACTCCCCAGTCCTTATTAACTCTCTGTCAAATTTGGGTTCAAACATACCTTTTTACGCTTCTGTATGATATTGCTTTTGTTTCTTGTTACTTGTTCATCAAGTTCGTGCATAATTCGGCTTTCAAATTGAGCTTTCAATTACTAACGTCTGTATACCTTTCAGGCTACACGTGCATAGAAATTTTGGAGCCGAAAACACCTTCGGGAACCACCATAAAACCCTTGTCCGTGGGTGGTCCGGACCTCAGATCTATGGTCCGGGGCCACGGAGGGTTGTCCGTGGCCACGAACACCACGGACGGGGCGGGATTTTAAAAATTTAAAAAAATTAGGTTGTGCTAAACTATGTCCGGGCCTACGGACATCCTGTCCGTGGCCCTGACTTTCAAATTTTGTTTTCTGTTTAATTCGACTTTATTTCCACGTAGGTTAACTGGGGTCCGTGGTTACGAACATTAGGTCCGTGGCTACGGCAAGGAAAACAAATTTGGACCTATTGCTCCTAAACCTACTTTAGGTAATTGCAACTTTCACTTTATTTCTGTCAAAAAATGCTAAAAAACACAAAAAAACAGAAGCTCGCGCACTTAGGTTAAAACAACTCGTAACAAGCCGTAATTAAACTAAGTAGAGGAAAAACGAACTTCTAGGGGTAATGAAAGTAATTGAACCCTAAAAAGTCAAATATCAAGCCCCCGAACCCGAACTCTCCTTCCTAATTTGATCTAGGTAAAAATAGGGGCGACTCACAATAGGTTCCATGAGCTAGCTTAGGTTTTAATAATTATTGTTATTAGGACATAGTTATTAACCTTAGGTTATAAGTGGACAAAACCGACTAGATCCTAATCAATTAATCAACACAGGATAGGGTTTAAAATCGAGGATCACACCTCCTCACACATGGCCGAAACTATATCGGACTTGTACTCATTCCAATTTACCAATTTTTTATGTTTGATTGGTTAGCTTGTTAGGAATTAGTTAGAAGTCCCTCACAATGTCATTCGGTCACCACATAGTACATCAGGCATACACATACTTCATTATCATCCATACATTTCAGAATTTAACCAAACTATGATTTAAAGATAATATTCAACAAGGAACAATAAATACCCAAAGACAGCATAATAGTTCTAACTTCGTGCGTTTATCGTATTAGGTGATCAATTAGTACACAAGCACACAAATCAGAGTATCCAAAGTAGCATACAGGACATGAGAAGTTCATACCGTTCACTGTTGTTCTTGTAACCGACTGTTCTTCGGTGTCACAATCAAAGTCCTATGACATAAATACGATTCGAGTGATTAATTTAACTACAATTAACTTAACTCAGTTATCTCTTACGTTTCCTAACTCATACTTACTATGTCTTTACAATTCTTACAGTTACACTTGGTTTACTTACTCTCATTACCTTTAAAAATTGTTTATACGCTTAATGACCTTTAAACATCATATTAGGTACTAATTATCTTATACCATCATTACCATCCTTTACCTATCTTAAAACCACATTTTTAACTTACTTTAACAATTGGGTTGGTGCCAGGACCTTGTGCCGGGTCTAAGTCCCGGACACCCCTGTGGTATGAACTCTCGGGTTCAATTATTGCATGGTCCGGGTCTTCATGCGGACTTGAGTCCCGGGCCAGAAACTAGCCAAACTCTCGCCAGTTTTCCATGGGTCCGGGTCTTGCACTGGACCAAGTCCCAGACCAATATAGGCGTTGAACCTCGAACAGAATGGGGTGGTCAGGGTCTTGTATGGGTGATAAGTGTCTAAATGAGCATGTTTTATGGGTGTATATTCATATATATCACAGCACTTTTCTGCTCAGTTATCACTTATCGTATGTTTTCCTCTAGTTTATGTTTTATTGTTAATCTCACGAATTTATTGGTTAAACATGAGGAAAAACCAAGCTAGGAGCAAAGTACACAAAGAGACGAACGCATAGGCGCAGACGACTCGTAAAACGGAATTATAACGAAGAATATGGGGCGAGTTGAAGATTGCAGGAAATTTATATATATATAGCCCGCATTCACAACCGCGTGAACCTGGGCGGTTGCCTGGGCGGACGTGAGTAGAGGCGTCCGCGTGAACCTGGGCGGTTGCCTGGGCGGACGTGAGTAGAGGCGTCCGCGTGAACCTGGGCGGTTGCCTGGGCGGACGTGAGTAGAGGCGTCCGCGTGTGCTTGGGCGGTTGCTGAGGCGGACAAGAGACAAGGGAGAGAACCGCGTGTGAGACGTCCGCATGAAATAAAGCGGCAACCAAGGACGTGTAAATGTCCAGAAATTAACGCGACAGTTTTCTTCTTCGCCGACTCTCTGCAACTTGCTTCCGCCATATCCATCTACTCCGCACCGCCTACCTTAAATCTCTCACGCGTGAGCTCTGTCCCCTGCAATTAATGAAGCAATAAATGAGCAATAAATATGCAAATCGTTCACGCGCGTCACGCCCAATCCTCTCCTAATTTCCTCACGCGGTGGTTCCTTGGTTCCCTCTGTCTGTTTCCTCTTCTTTTCTTCTATAAAACCCACGTCTTCTGCTCAAATAAAAATCATCCCTTCCTCATACTCTCCATACAGATCACACCGCATTCCAATCCCGTATCTCCACGCCTCCATGTCTAGTTTTATTCGTCATTCCACACACAGCAGAAGCACGATAAGAAGAACAGAAG
>CM041783.1:41230534-41495119 GCA_023374045.1 Limonium bicolor | reverse complement strand
ACAACGGTTATATGCAAACTTATCCAAATGTGACTTCCGGTTGGACAGTGTGACATTTCTAGGCCACATCATTACAAGAGAGGGCATATCGGTTGACCGACTAAGGTCCAGGCAGTGAAGGAGTGGCCTAGGCCGAGTAATTTGATGGAGGGTACATAGTTTCCTAGGCCTGGCAGGATACAATAGAAGATTTGTGAAAGAGTTCTTGAAGATAGCGAGGCCGCTCACCAACCTTATGAAGAAGGTGGTAAAGTTACAGTGGGATGATGATTGTGGGAAAGCATTCCAGACGTTGAAGGAAAGATTAACTACAGCTCCAATATTGACCTTACCTTCGGGGACCGAAAGATTTGAAGTGTTCAGTGATGCATCCAAGTATGGAATGAGATATGTCTTAATGTAGAATGGGAAGGCGATGGATTATGCTTCAAGACAACTGAAGATGCATGAGACTCGATACCCGACGCACGATCTGGAATTGGCTGCAATAGTATTTGCACTCAAAATTTGGAGACATTACCTTTATGGTACCTCGTGCAAGATTTTTACAGACCACAAGAGTCTCAAATACATCTTCACGCAAAAGGAACAAAATATGAGGCAGAGGAGGGCTTGGAAAGTCTAATTTGGTGGTTGATGCCTTGAGCAGAAAGAGGAGCCACTCAGTGAATTCCATGTGGGTCCTCCCAGATGAATTGGTTTGTGACTTTCAAAAGCTGAATCTAGATGTAATGGAGTTAGGCAGTATTAATTGGAAGGTGAGGGTGTTCCATATGAGTGTCACTTCTGACATTTTTGGAGAGATTCTTGAAGGACAACCTAGAGAGTCAAACTGGAAAGGATATGAGAGAAGATGAAAGAGGGTAAAGTTGTTGGTTTCGCAGTTCACAGTGACGAGAGCCTCAGATTTAAGGGCAGATGGTGTGTGCCTCAGAAGTGTGTGGAGTGAAAGAAAAGTTGATGAGGGAGGCTCATAACTCTCCTTACTTAGTTCACCCAGGCGGTGATAAGCTATATAAGGACTTGAAGAAGCAGTTCTGGTTGCCAAAGATGAAAAGGGAAGTGTCTGAATTTGTATTTAAGTGCCTTACTTGTCAGAAACTAAAATTTGAACACAAGAGGATGGGAGGATTTCTGCCACCTTTGGATGTTCCTAAATGGAAATGGGATTCGATTTCCATGGATTTCGTGATTGGATTACCACCAGCGAGAGGTGGAATTAATTATATGGGTAATTGTGGATCAACTTACCAAGTCTGCCAGATTTATACCTATGAAAAGCGCTAGGTCAATGAGTCAGCTGGTGGACGCCTACATAAAGAACGTGGTGAGATATCATGGTGTACCAGAATCATTTATTTCTGACAGGGACTCAATATTCTTGGTTCACTTTTGGCAGCAATTTTAGAAGGCTACGGGCACTAAGTTGAAATTGAGTACAATTTTCATCCAGCTACGGACGGGCCAGACAGAGAACCATCTAGACTTTGGAAGATATGCTCTGTGCATGCATAATGGACTTTCAGTGTTCGTGGGCATATATGTTAAACCTGGCAGAGTTCTCCTATAATAATAGCTACCATGCTAGCATTAAGATGGCTCCTTACGAAGCCTTGTATGGGAGGAAGTGTAGAACTCTGTTGTGTTGGAGCGACATCAGTGAGACAATTGTGTTGGGACCCCAGTTGATAGAGGAAACTATGGAGCAGGTTCGAATCATTCAGATCTGTATGAAAGCAGCTCAGGATAGGCAGAAGTCCTATGCAGATCTGAAGTGGAGGCCAATAGAATTCGAAGTGGGAGATGAAGTATTCCTGAAGGGTCTCCTGTCAGAGGGGTAACCAGATTCTTGAAGAAAGGGAAATTAAGTCCCTAGTTCATAGGACCCTATGAAGTTCTGGAAATGATTGGGAAAGTAGCCTACAGATTGGTACTACCTTGTGAACTGGAGAAAGTACACAATGTCTTCCATGTGTCTCAGCTGAAGAGATATAACCCTGAGCCTTCGCATATTTTACAGCCAGAGGTATTGGAATTGGAACAAAATCTGTCATATGAGGAGTACCCTGTCAAAGTCCTTTATACCAAGACTAGGGAGACCTGATCAAAGTCCACCTGAATGGTCAAGATCTTATGGTACAATCATGGGACATAAGAGGCAACGTGAGAGGTTGAGTGAAATACCCCAAACCTAATTATGCTAAGTAAACATCAAATTATGATGTATTAAGGCTAGAATATGCCTTAGAAAGATTGGTAGACAATTTAAACCAAGAAAAACACAAGAAAGTGCCTTAAGGGCAATCAGGGCAAAAACGTGCTCTAAGCTTGGAGTAACTTTGATTAGCACCCAAATACCATTATAAGACTTTAGTAATATGCTAATGAAAATTTTAAATCAATTAGAAAAGAAAAACAAGCTTGAAAAAAAGTTAAAACACAAAATGTGCTTTAAGAAGTCTTAAAGCACATTTTTGAGAAATTGTCTTAGAATTGAGTTTTGAGTGGCTAAATGTCCATCATTACTCTTTAATCAACATGTGTACTAATTAGTATCACATTAGGAAGCCTAAATCAATGAGAAACCAAAAATTTCCCAAATATGTGCACTAATTAGTGAATAGTGCTCAAATAGTGCTAGTTTTGACTTAAGTCAACTTTAATTAGCCAAATGGCCAAACAAGGCCTTATGTATCTTGTATACCAAGGGGGGGACGGTTTTTAATGGTGACTCGCCATTAGTAGCCAGCACATTAAAGGAAATGAGAGGAAAAGTAGTAAGTTCACTATTCACCCTTTTATAAGATAAATATCTTCTTTAGCTTACCTCTCTCCTCTCTTCTTCATTTCCCTACTTCTTCCACGGTTTTCTTCTTATTCTCTCTGTTCTAAACCGTTCCCAAGCAGCCCCATTGTTGCCTCACCTTGCTTTGCCCACCAAATGTTCATCCTTGCTCCAAATCAAAAACTAAGTATAGATTTCTCTTAGTTAGGCCAAGACCTATCTTTCTATCTTTTCAAATCTTTCAAAGCTCAAGTTTGGTGCCATGAGAAAACTCCATTGATGGAGGAAAATCAAGTTTGAAGAGCTCATTAGCTTCTCCATTCTCTTAAGGTAAAGAAAATGTAAGAAAACCATGTTTCCATCATTTCTTCTACATGGCCGAAAATTTCTACTCATGGGGCCTTGTTTTTATGCCTTGTTCTAGCTTGATTTATTCACCAAGGACTAGTGGAGGTCCTATTTCATTCAATGCCAAAGTCTACCTTGAGACTTCAAAGGTAATCATCCACTTTTATGCCTTAGAACACATTTCTAACCTAGGTTTTTATTCCTTGAGGTTAGTGTATTGTTTAGTACTCATAGAGTCATTGAATATTTATTAGAACATTGGCAAGGGGAATTTAAGTGGTGGCCGAGATTCATGCAAGAAGAAGGTCTAAGGATTAAGTTAAGATAAGCTTGAGAAAACAAGGTAAAATGCTTACCTAATGGTGGTTTAAGTTTAAGGGATGAGTTTAAGTGGATACCAATGTGGCTTAGAGCTTACATTGTGTATTGGGTTATATAACCTAAGAAAAAGAACTTAAATAAGCTTGTGAACTTGTGACTAAGGAGCCAATGGGAATGAGTTAGTAATATAAGTTTAATAAGGATTTTAAGAACATTATAACTACTATGAGATTGATGGGTGTATTTGCAGGTTGAAAGCTTTATATGTGGAAATTCAGTGTTTAAGTTTAAGTCATTTAAGGGCCTAAGAGCCATGTCATTTAAGAGCCTTAGTGCTATGCAATTTAAGATTATTGCAATATATTGAGTTTGTTGTGAATAAGTTGGTTTGGGTGATGAGATAGGATGAGAAGAACTCGATGTGTGTGTGATGGTTGAATGAGGAAAACAATGCAGTTGGGCATGATAAGATGCTAGAGAAGCTATGGCGAAATTTGAGTAGAAAACAAAGTGTTTAAGTGGTAGTGGTGAGTTAATATGCCCTAGGGTTTACTAGGGAGCATGAAAAGAAAATTTGGGTGGAAATGAGTTAACTAAGGAGTTCTTGAGGTTTAGAGTGACCTAGAGATGTCTAGGAGGAATTAGAGGATTGGCGAGTGTACTAAACACACCAAAATCATGATATGAGGAATGTAAGACTTGTGCATAAGTTTTAAGGAAAGGTGTATAATGCCTTAAGGAGATTTAGGAATGAACTAGAGAGTAAGACAATGAGAGTTTTGAGAACCTTGTGTAAGTGTGATGATGTTAGTAGTGGACTAGTAAGGTTTAGTTGAATGGTAATGGTGGACTTGGGTGATGGAAGTGAAAAAGGTAGGAGGATGTTGTAAGTCATCAAGGAAAATGACTAGGAATGTAAAAGAGCGTATGATCGTGAGAATGGTGAGTAAGTGAGTAAAAGGAGGTGGAAATGTCCAAGGAGGGTGTAGTATAGTTAAGGTAAAGAAGAACAAGGTTAAGGTGCTAAGAGGATGACAAGAAATGTTTAGGTATGCCCAAGAGTTTAGGAATGATGAGTAAAAATGGAAAAGAGAGGAATTTGTGCATGGTTATGTAAGATGACTTGAGGAAGTTTTGGTAAATGAACTGAAGATGGAAAATAATGTTTATGAAGTGCCCAAACTGTTAAGGAGGGAACACTTGGGTTGGTTGAAGTTTTGGTAAAGATACAAGTTGGTAATGTAAGGAATTATATGATAAGTGTTAGAGTGTTTGTAAGAATTGAGCAAATGTTTGAGAAGATCTTTGGAAGTTGTTTTAATGAGTTTGGTGGAGGTTATAAGGTGTGTTGATGTGCCAAATGATGTTAGAACACATTAGGAGGCTTGAGGAAAAATTTGGAGAAAGTTTGACAATGTATGGGAAGTTTCTGCAGCCGACCTACCCAGGGGACCGACCCCAGTCTGGGTCGGTCGGGCTGAAACTGTGAAGTTGGATGTTCTCTGCAGCCTACCCAGGGGGTGGGTCGTCGGTCGGACCATAAAAAAAAAAAGAAAGAAACCCTAAGAGAGTTTAGTGGTATTAATGGTACCCCATTAAGGGGGCAATGATGATTAGAGGTATAAAGACCTAGGGATTAAGTTAAGAATAAACTTAAAAGTTTAAGATTAAGTTTGCAAGATTAATTGTAAGACTTAAGAGGTGTTAGGTGGGATCATTAAGGGTTAAGTAAGTTAAGTAAGTTAAGTAAGTTGAATTAAGTTAAGTGATTAACAACCTAAAACTGAATGAATGTTTTAGGACTTGGGAGTTTGGACTCCGGAAGAGAGTAAGCGCCGAACGACCAACGGTGAACGGTACAGTTCTCTTGTGACCTGCTTGCTAACGAGGTGTCCCTCGGCTTGTGTGCTATTTGTTTTGTGTGCTCACTAAACAAGATAAAGCATGCAACCGGAAATATTATATTTATTGTTTGTTGTGTGATGTTTGAAAACTAACACAACATACCGTGAGAACTTACTAACCAATGTTTAGTAAGGAATTGAGTGAGACTAAGGAACGCCCCTAATAAGGGACGATATGAACCGAAAGAGGTTAACCAACAAATATGGTCTTGAGATTACTACTAACTGGAACTTGAGTGAGGAAACCCGGGACCGATCTCCGGTCATACATGCTAAGGAAAAAGGGGGACGGTATCTGAATCAGATCCGCCCTCCGCTTAAGGACTTGTCTTCGGACTTGTAGCCTAGGGCCGGTTGCCGGCTCAGCTACGCTGGACTCCCGTCCAGAGTAGGTGGCTTTAAGATGGTGCGGTGGGATCACCTAAATCCCAGGTTCGAATTAAGCTACAACCATTCCCCTCCAGGAACGGTTGTATACTGAGATTAAGTTAAGTTTGAGTTAAGGTAAGGTTAAGATAAGTTGCAACCATTCCTTTTTAAAGGATGGTTTGTATTGTTAAGTTTAAGACTAAGGTAAGGTTAAGATAAGTTGCAACCATTCCTTTTTAAAGGATGGTTTGTATTGTTAAGTTTAAGATTAAGGTAAGGTTAAGATGAGTTGCAACCATTCCTCTTTAAAGGATGGTTTGTATAATTAAGATAAGATAAGTGACATCCACTCCTTATTAAAGGATGGTTGTTTCTAAGATTAAGATAAGACTAAGATTGAGGTGAGATAAGGTTGGACTAAGATTAAGAGGGAACATTACTTAAGGAGTTAAATAATAACTCTCTAATTAAGGGAACGCATTTAAGTCGTTCATTGTGTGTGAACTTGATTGTTCATATCTGAGTTGTTGTTTACTGCACTTACTATTATATTGTGCATCTAATCAACCTCCATGCTATCGACAATTAGTCGTCGTAGCCACGTTAGCTTGGGGGCCATGAGGGGATCGTACCAGCATTCGTGCTGACCCCCTTTGGGGGCTGTTTTTACTACACAGGTACATCAGGAAGCGGCCGTCACGAGAGTAAGAAGGGGACAAGTGTTACGGGTTAAGTGTGGCCTACGAGTTGTGCATGTACACTCGTATGGCAATTGAGTTAGTAAGATGTAGGATTGTAAGAAGGATATGTAATTGGTTAAGGTTGTTGTACTAATGTTCGGTATATTCTGTAGTCAGACCGTGGCAAGGTCCTGGATTGTAAAGAATTCCGCTGTGACATGTATATATATACTGTTAAGTTGCGAGACCACATTGGATTGAGTTGGGGTGTTACAAAAAGTGGTATCAGAGCGTAGTTACGCTCTGAAGACAAGAAATACCGAACTTAGGAGAATATGAGGTTGAGATTGAGTTATGGGTTAAGGGTTGAGAGATAGAGTGAGAGGTGCGTTAGTCAGGACTTCCCGGTGTTTACCGGACATCCATAGTACCTAGGCCCGCCCTCCACATCCCTAACCCTGAATATGTGGAACAAACGCCAGAGAGAAGAAAGCCTTCTCTTACTCGGGGAAACCCGATCTGGCAGTTAGCTAACAGTAAGCAATACGAGAACATCTTGTTGCAAACAGTTAGGAGAACTTGGAGTTTTTAATGGAGCGAATAGAGAAACAGGCGCTACCTATGGAACTATCAGTAAGGGAACGGAAATTACCGGCAACATGGGTCGACATGCTACGCAGTCGAAATAACCCGCATACCAATGTAAGGAAAGCACTAGGTGCAATAGAAAGGAAAAGGAAGCGACATGAGTACCGGACAGTGGTCCGAAGGAGCATAACAGTAGGATAATACAAGCAAGGATTGAGATTACTGGAAAGTCCAGTTAGAAACGGGAACTCCAACCCCATACAATGAAAAGGTTACAAACCTGGCCAACATAATGCGGACGATAGGAACCATATAAATTGTATACCGAAATAGGACTACGAGTAGTGCCTAAAGGAGAATCATTACTGAGTAACCACAACAAAATGTGTGGAGACAGAGCGAGGATTAAGACATAAGAAATATTAAGGGGTTCCCTCAGAAAGAGGAACGCCCTGGTAGATGACAGTACTGTCAAACAACAAGGAAACTGCCGGATGGACGGTTATCCAAAATAAGAGATTATCGAAGGAGTCCCGAGGACTACCAATTACATGGAAATTAGAAGGAAGTGTCACTACCGATGTACCTTGTACCAATAACCCATCCTGCATGGCGCACTTGCCATAGCAAGTGCTACCACGGTTAAGCTACACGAAAAGCCATCAAGGCGAGATAGGAGAACGCTACAGTTGTAACATATTAATACCGGATTGTAAATCCATAAGAACAGAAAAATAAGACCTTGGAAAGGCCCGATGGCCTGACCATGATGAGATGAGGGACACCAGTCAGCCGGGAGCAGAACTTGGACATAATATTAGACCATATGGATGTTAGCAACAGTACAACAACAACCGACAGTGCGGTAAGAACATCAATCCCGAACTCAAGGGGAAAAACCTAAGAGATCGCTCGGTAATGCGAGCAAAAACACTATATAAGCAATGATATACAAGGGATGTATTATAAGATACTATTGAGACTGTTGAAGCATCGACTTACAACGAAAACGGGATAAGACTCCCAGAGTGACCATTAAGGATACCAATAACAACATTCTTCAATGAAGATGTTGGAACCCAGAAAACAAGGAAAAGAAATAAACGTAAGCTATAACCTACTAAGGATTAAAGTCGTACAACCCTGGAAAAGGAAAGCTCAGAGGACTACCCCCACAGAGCGGGCATAGTCGAGCCGAACAACTGATGAATGACAGTTAACACTGTTTGTTTAACTCATTAACACCCAAGTATGATTGATCATCAACGGGTGGCATAGTCAACGGAAGTTGAACGAAGCGTTGAGATGGGAGTATAAGATAACAGGATATATCCAACTTGGACACCTTAAGGCGAACGCCTAATACGAACCTAACCTTGACTATTAAAAGACATAAGTCTAGTAAAATGACAGCATTGTCAAAGACATTAAGTAACCTCAGATCACCTGAACAACTTCCCTAGCAGGAAGCAGGATGCACAACTTATCATGAAACCCGATACTACATTTAGTATGTAACCTAACGGTGGATAGTGCTCAAAGAACCAGAATCTTATAGGGATGACCTGCAGATGAGTAAGAGTACAAATAATGAACTGAGACATTAAGCATTAAGAGCCTACGAGCCAAGGATGTTAACCACATCAGAGCCCGAGGCGCATAAGTTATAAGAGAGCTTGTTTAAGCCACGAAGGGACTACAATTTGTAGATATGAACGGTTACCAAACCTATAACTTAGATTGGGAAGAACATTACCAAGAAAGGGTACCAATGAGAATATTGAGATAATGCTAAGGACAGGAGCGGAGAACGAACCATGCCTTTTAGGGTGGGGATACCTCTCCTTGTTGTGAGGCCATGAGTGGGAATGAACCCCTCAAAAGGGCTTTCACATATTAGAGATAAAATACACTTTATTTAGAAAATGGAAACTATGAACTTGAGATACCTTAGAACATACCAGATACACTTGAGTAATAAGGAAGGTTGCACAGATAGACCCCATATCCAACACCCAGGATGTAAGAATTAGTAATGGTCAGAGATAAACATTGTGACTGCACATTGTGGCACGTCAATTAATCAATGCTCAGAAGAGCTTGTGATTCAGTGGATGACTTCTTCAGTAATCAGTTAAACTACATGGTAGATAACATCACTAAGGATGAAAGAAAGCGAAAGAAATTAGCCTACTTACGAATCTGAGATTGGAGCATAACATCTTCATATCAAGAGTCAACTATTTTACAACACGGTACGACAACCGCCAATACCGGAATGAGAGAACTCCCAGTGTGTTTACACCAAGAAGGGATTGATTATAAGGTAAGACATTAGAATAATGAGTAAGAGGTTGCACCATCAATGGGCAACATGGTAAGGCCAACTACCACGGTAGTAGTGGTCGTGAGTACAATAGTTAGAAAGGTGGATTAAGTCATGGTGCGCGGTAAGGCGACCATTATGTATGAGCCGTCAAATATTGACACTGAGGCAATTAGATTTATGAGTTAAGACCAGTATAAGTAAGAAAATAAGATGGTAGACGAGCTGCATTGATGCCAGTAGTCTGGACCGTTAGGTAAGATTTCACAGGAAGCACACTACCCATTCCTTAAGGAACTGGAAGTGCATTCCTAGTAGCATAAATATGAGAAACAAGATAAGAGGCTCTACGGAAAGAGACCTCAATATTAAGTGACCGAATCAATACGGAATACAGAAGGAGCTAGAGCATACCATACCCAAGAACACAGTAAATGGACTTCCCTTGATTAACTTCAAGAAGAACAATAAATGTTATTATGGAACGATGAAAGAGGAGATCGACAACAGAATACTTCATAATTAGCAATAGCTAAACGTGTGACGGACACTATGAGTTTACTAAAACGAGACGTGGGACGACTGCACCCCACAGGGGCTTGCAGGCCTGACACGCTCATTTATGAGTTAGTTGGGTAAGTAGTAATGTACCAGTAAGGTACCCCATGCATGAACAAGTGGTGTAAGGAACACGGGAGGTAGTCGACTCCGTACCACGGACAACGACACAAGATCAGACAAGAGCAGCATTACCACAAACAGTCAAAGAGAAGAATTCAGTTGAACCAGCAACGCAAGGGAATCAGAGAACAAATAATTAAGGACTATGAAGTGCGAGAAGCACGGATTGTTAAGTATAGACATGGACATGTCTTAAGATGTAAGATTAAACTGTAAAGCGCAATAGCACTAAACAGTAGTTTCAGATTAGGAATCATCCTCAGACCAAAGGTCAGTTGGAGAGAACGATTTAGACATTCGAGAAAACACTAAGAGTATGAACATAGATCTCAAGGAGATGGATAGACGCTACAACTCATCAAGGCCGTGTATATATAAAGATAACACGTGTCCATTGAGAGACTAATATTCCTAAACTGTAAGGACGCAGAAGGATATACAATACTAAAAAGCTAAGTGAGGCAGTTAAGCCTAAGAACATCAGAGTGGTGCAGCGGAAGCTAGCAGATCACTACCTTTGAGATTAGACCAAACTAAGTTAAGGAAACGGTATAAGTACCGTTAAGAATCCTCGATACAGAGACTAAGTATTTCTGATCGAATTCTAAGTAAGATAGATGACATGGAAGCTAGAATGCTTGGTAAGAATTAGACATCTTGAACTTATGTTCAAGATCATGTAATGTTGATTACGTGGGCGTAATCCATTTTAAGGGGGTAGAGCGAAAACCGCTTAGCGTATGTTTGTGTACTGAGTACATAAACTACGGTGTGCATAGCACAAAATAATTTGAGAATATGTTTTACATAAACATTTTGAGATAAATTATGGTTATTGCACACAGAAGATGTGAATACCATACATATTAAGTACCTATCTTGTTAACTCCGGTGTGAGTACAAGTTAAGAGAATTAAGGAAGAGGTTTAAGGAGACTTAAGGAATAAGGAATATATGAGGTATGAGTCGATATGAGACTATGTGTGAGATAAAATAAGATAACATTATGAGATACAATTTGACATGAGCATGAGGAAGAAGATAGTAATGCTATGAGATATAAGATGGTGAGAATTGGTATGGGACAGTTATAGAACTTAGTAGGAATTTAAATCTGAGGTAATTACTAAGAGATGAATCGGGAATGTTCGATGGACTGAGTCCACACTTTGGAGATGTATTGATTATGATTAGAAGAACTAAAAGATAGAAAATTGGACATGAGTGAATTATTTGGATGTTTGAAAATGACGTGGGAGGTGGAACTTGATTTTCTAGGGATCAAGGGAAACCGAACACAAATTGGAGTGGAAGGATAGTTCGACACTGATGCTGATCACATCAGGGTTGGATGATTCCTGAAACTCCCTACCAGTGGTCACAATTAAATCACACTATGGAAGAGGCCTTAGGATAAAATGGAATTGGAGTTGATTGTATTTTTAATTAGAGGAATTATTCCTCACATGACCTCATTACCTTTTTACTGAGTCTCGCCCATGAAGTCGAGGACGCACGAGCCTTTGTCTTCGGACCGGTGACATGGGGAGAGCAGCGTGTTTTGTATTCTGGCCCATGGTGACGAGGACGAATGAGCCATTGTCTACGGACCGGTGACATGGGAGAATACGTTGGAAGTTATGTGAATGTTTTAATCATCAAAAGGAACAAAAAGAATTTTGAGTGCTATACATGCGTAAGCATTGTGTGATATTTAAGAATAAGAATATGGGGATCTAATGATCCAATGAGATTAAGTATACATAAGTATGATCTATATGATCTAAGGAATGAGGTAAGACATGTATTCTAATAAGATAAGATGCATGGGAACTTTGGGGACAAAGTTCTTTTAAGGGGGGTAGATTGAAATACCCCAAACCTAAGTATGCTAAGTAAACATCAAATATGATGTAGTAAGGCTAGAATATGCCTTAGAAAGATTGGTAGACAATTTAAACCAAGGAAAACACAAGAAAGTGCCTTAAGGGCAATCAGGGCAAAAACGTGCTCTAAGCTTGGAGGACTTTGATTAGCCCAAATACCATTATAAGACTTAGATGCTAATGGACATTTTAAATCAATTAGCAAAGAAAACCAAGCTTGAAAACAAGTTAAAACACAAAATGTGCTTTAAGAAGTCTTAAAGCACATTTTTGAGAAATTGTCTTAGAATTGAGTTTTGAGTGGCTAAATGTCCATCATTACTCTTTAATCAACATGTGTACTAATTAGTATCACATTAGGAAGCCTAAATCAATGAGAAACCAAAAATTTCCCGAATATGTGCACTAATTAGTGAATAGTGCTCAAATAGTGCTAGTTTGACTTAAGTCAACTTTAATTAGCCAAATGGCCAAACAAGGCCTTATGTATCTTGTATACCAAGGGGGGACGGTTTTTAATGGTGACTCACCATTAGTAGCCAGCACATTAAAGGAAATGAGGGAAAAGTAGTAAGTTCACTATTCACCCTTTTATAAGATAAATATCTTCTTAGCTTACCTCTCTCCTCTCTTCTTCATTTCCCTTCTTCTTCCACGGTTTTCTTCTTATTCTCTCTGTTCTAAACCGTTCCCAAGCACCCATTGTTGCCTCACCTTGCTTTGCCCACCAAATGTTCATCCTTGCTCCAAATCAAAAACTAAGTATAGATTTCTCTTAGTTAGGCCAAGACCTATCTTTCTATCTTTTCAAATCTTTCAAAGCTCAAGTTTGGTGCCATGAGAAAACTCCATTGATGGAGGAAAATCAAGTTTGAAGAGCTCATTAGCTTCTCCATCTCTTAAGGTAAAGAAAATGTAAGAAAAACCATGTTTCCATCATTTCTTCTACATGGCCGAAAATTTCTACTCATGGGGCCTTGTTTTTATGCCTTGTTCTAGCTTGATTTATTCACCAAGGACTAGTGGAGGTCCTATTTCATTCAATGCCAAAGTCTACCTTGAGACTTCAAAGGTAATCATCCACTTTTATGCCTTAGAACACATTTCTAACCTAGGTTTTTATTCCTTGAGGTTAGTGTATTGTTTAGTACTCATATGAGTCATTGAATATTGATTAGAACATTGGCAAGGGGAATTTAAGTGGTGGCCGAGATTCATGCAAGAAGAAGGTCTAAGGAGGAAGTTAAGATAAGCTTGAGAAAACAAGGTAAAATGCTTACCTAATGGTGGTTTAAGTTTTAAGGGATGAGTTTAAGTGGATACCAATGTGGCTTAGAGCTTACATTGTGTATTGGGTTATATAACCTAAGAAAAAGAACTTAAATAAGCTTGTGAACTTGTGACTAAGGAGCCAATGGGAATGAGTTAGTAATATAAGTTTAAGAGGATTTTAAGAGCATTATAACTACTATGAGATTGATGGGTGTATTTGCAGGTTGAAAGCTTTATATGTGGGAAATTCAGTGTTTAAGTTTAAGTCATTTAAGGGCCTAAGAGCCATGTCATTTAAGAGCCTTAGTGCTATGCAATTTAAGATTATTGCAATATATTGAGTTTGTTGTGAATAAGTTGGTTTGGGTGATGAGATATGATGAGAAGAACTTGATGTGTGTGAGATGGTTGAATGAGGAAAACAATGCATTTGGGCATGATAAGATGCTAGAAGCTATGGCGAAATTTGAGTAGAAAACAAAGTGTTTAAGTGGTAGTGGTGAGTTAATATGCCCTAGGGTTTACTAGGGAGCATGAAAGAAAAATTGGGTGGAAATGAGTTAACTAAGGAGTTCTTAAGGTTTAGAGTGACCTAGAGATGTCTAGGAGGAAATAGAGGATTGGCGAGTGTACTAAACACACCAAAATCATGATATGAGGAATGTAAGACTTGTGCATAAGTTTTAAGGAAAGGTGTATAATGCCTTAAGGAGATTTAGGTATGAACTAGAGAGTAAGACAATGAGAGTTTTGAGAACCTTGTGTAAGTGTGATGATGTTAGTGGTGGACTAGTAAGGTTTAGTTGAATGGTAATGTGTGGACTTGGGTGATGGAAGTGAAAAAGGTAGGAGGATGTTGTAAGTCATCAAGGAAAATGACTAGGAATGTAAAAGAGCGTATGATCGTGAGAATGGTGAGTAAGTGAGTAAAAGGAGGTGGAAATGTCCAAGGAGGGTGTAGTATAGTTAAGGTAAAGAAGAACAAGGTTAAGGTGCTAAGAGGATGACAAGAAATGTTTAGGTATGCCCAAGAGTTTAGGAATGATGAGTAACAAATGGAAAAGAGAGGAATTTGTGCATGGTTATGTAAGATGACTTGAGGAAGTTTTGGTAAATGAACTGAAGATGGAAAATAATGTTTATGAAGTGCCCAAACTGTTAAGGAGGGAACACTTGGGTTGGTTGAAGTTTTGGTAAAGATACAAGTTGGTAATGTAAGGAATTATATGATAAGTGTTAGGAGTGTTTGTAAGAATTGAGCAAATGTTTGAGAAGATCTTTGGAAGTTGTTTTAATGAGTTTGGTGGAGGTTATAAGGTGTGTTTGATGTGCCAAATGATGTTAGAACACATTAGGAGGCTTGAGGAAAAATTTGGAGAAAGTTTGACAATGTATGGGAAGTTTCTGCAGCCGACCTACCCAGGGGACCGACCCCAGTCTGGGTCGGTCGGGCTGAAACTGTGAAGTTGGATGTTCTCTGCAGCCGACCTACCCAGGGGGTGGGTCGGTCGGACCATAAAAAAAAAAGAAAGAAACCCTAAGAGAGTTTAGTGGTATTAATGGTACCCCATTAAGGGGGCAATGATGATTAGAGGTATAAAGACCTAAGGGATTAAGTTAAGAATAAACTTAAAAGTTTAAGATTAAGTTTGCAAGATTAAGTTGTAAGACTTAAGAGGTGTTAGGTGGGATCATTAAGGGTTAAGTAAGTTAAGTAAGTTAAGTAAGTTGAATTAAGTTAAGTGATTAACAACCTAAAACTGAATGAATGTTTTAGGACTTGGAGTTTGGACTCCGGAAGAGAGTAAGCAGCCGAACGACCAACGGTGAACGGTACAGTTCTCTTGTGACCTGCTTGCTAACGAGGTGTCCCTCGGCTTGTGTGCTATTTGTTTTGTGTGCTCACTAAACAAGATAAAGCATGCAACCGGAATATTATATTTATTGTTTTGTTGTGTGATGTTTGAAAACTAACACAACATACCGTGAGAACTTACTAACCAATGTTTAGTAAGGAATTGAGTGAGACTAAGGAACGCTCCTAATAAGGGACGATATGAACCGAAAGAGGTTAACCAACAAATATGGTCTTGAGATTACTACTAACTGGAACTTGAGTGAGGAAACCCGGGACCGATCTCCGGTCATGCTAAGGAAAAAGGGGGACGGTATCTGAATCAGATCCGCCCTCCGCTTAAGGACTTGTCTTCGGACTTGTAGCCTAGGGCCGGTTGCCGGCTCAGCTACGCTGGACTCCCGTCCAGAGTAGGTGGCATTAAGATGGTGCGGTGGGATCACCTAAATCCCAGGTTCGAATTAAGCTACAACCATTCCCCTCCAGGAACGGTTGTATACTGAGATTAAGTTAAGTTTGAGGTTAAGGTAAGGTTAAGATAATGCAACCATTCCTTTTTAAAGGATGGTTTGTATTGTTAAGTTTAAGATTAAGGTAAGGTTAAGATAAGTTGCAACCATTCCTTTTTAAAGGATGGTTTGTATTGTTAAGTTTAAGATTAAGGTAAGGTTAAGATGAGTTGCAACCATTCCTTTAAAGGATGGTTTGTAATTAAGATAAGATAAGTGACATCCACTCCTTATTAAAGGATGGTTGTTTCTAAGATTAAGATAAGACTAAGATTGAGGTGAGATAAGGATGGACTAAGATTAAGAGGGAACATTACTTAAGGAGTTAAATAATAACTCTCTAATTAAGGGAACGCATTTAAGTCGTTCATTGTGTGTGAACTTTGATTGTTCATATCTGAGTTGTTGTTTACAGCATTTACTATTATTGTGCATTAATCAACCTCCATGCTATCGACAATTAGTCGTCGTAGCCACGTTAGCTTGGGGGCCATGAGGGGATCGTACCAGCATTCGTGCTGACCCCCTTTGGGGGCTGTTTTTACTACACAGGTACATCAGGAGCGGCCGTCCGAGAGTAAGAAGGGGTACAAGTGTTACGGGTTAAGTGTGGCCTACGAGTTGTGCATGTACACTCGTATGGCAATTGAGTTAGTAAGATGTATAGGTTGTAAGAAGGATATGTAAATGGTTAAGTTGTGTACTAATGTTCGGTATATTCTGTAGTCAGACCGTGGCAAGGTCCTGGATTGTAAAGAATTCCGCTGTGACATGTTTATATATATACTGTTAAGTTGCGAGACCACATCTGGATTGAGTTGGGGTGTTACAAAAAGTGGTATCAGAGCGTAGTTACGCTCTGAAGACAAGAAATACCGAACTTAGGAGAATGATGAGGTTGAGATTGAGTTATGGGTTAAGGGTTGAGAGATAGAGTGAGAGGTGCGTTAGTCAGGACTTCCCGGTGTTTACCGGACATCCATAGTACCTAGGCCCGCCCTCCACATCCCTAACCCTGAATATGTGGAACAAACGCCAGAGAGAAGAAAGCCTTCTCTTACTCGGGGAAACCCGATCTGGCAGTTAGCTAACAGTAAGCAATACGAGAAACATCTTGTTGTAACAGTTAGGAGAACTTGGAGGTTTTAATGGCGAGCGAGAAACAGGCGCTACCTATGGAATACCAGTAAGGGAACGGAAATTACCGGCAACATGGGTCGACATGCTACGCAGTCGAAATAACCCGCGATACCAATGTAAGGAAAGCACTACGGTGCAATGGATAAGGAAAAGAAGCGACATGAGTACCGGACAGTGGTCCGAAGGAGCATAACAGTAGGATAATACAAGCATGAGGATTGAGATTACTGGAAAGTAGTTAGAAACGGGAACTCCAAACCCCATACAATGAAAGGTTAAACCTGGCCAACATAATGCGGACGACGATAGAACTATAAATTGTATACCGAAATAGGACTACGAGTAGTGCCTAAAGGAGAATCATTACTAGTAACCACACAACAAATGTGTGGAGACAGGAGCGAGGATTAAGACATAAGAAATATTAAGGGGTTCCCTCAGAAAGAGGAACGCCCTGGTAGATGACAGTACTGTCAAACAACAAGGAAACTGCCGGATGGACGGTTATCCAAAATAAGAGATTATCGAAGGAGTCCCGAGGACTACCAATTACATGGAAATTAGAAGGAAGTGTCACTACCGATGTACCTTGTACCAATAACCCATCCTGCATGGCGCACTTGCCATAGCAAGTGCTACCACGGTTAAGCTACACGAAAAGCCATCAAGGCGAGATAGGAGAACGCTACAGTTGTAACACATATTAATACCGGATTGTAAATCCATAAGAACAGAAAAATAAGACCTTGGAAAGGCCCGATGGCCTGATCATGATGAGATGAGGTGACACACCAGTCAGCGGGAGCAGAACTTGGACATAATATTAGACCATATGGATGTTAGCAACAGTACAACAACAACCGACAGTGCGGTAAGAACATCAATCCCGAACTCCAAGGGGAAAAACCTAAGAGATCGCTCGGTAATGCGAGCAAAAACACTATATAAGCAATGATATACAAGGGATGTATTATAAGATACTATTGAGACTGTTGAAGCATCGACTTACAACGAAAACGGGATAAGACTCCCAGAGTGACCATTAAGGATACCAATAACAACATTCTTCAATGAAGATGTTGGACGACCCAGAAAACAAGGACAAAAGAAATAAACGTAAGCTATAACCTACTAAGGATTAAAGTCGTACAACCCTGGAAAAGGAAAGCTCAGAGGACTACCCCATAGAGCGGGCATAGTCGAGCCGAACAACTGATGAATGACAGTTAACACTGTTTGTTTAACTCATTAACACCCAAGTATGATTGATCATCAACGGGTGGCATAGTCAACGGAAGTTGAACGAAGCGTTGAGATGGGAGTATAAGAACAGGATATATCCAACTTGGACACCTTAAGGCGAACGCCTAATACGAACCTAACCTTGACTATTAAAAGACATAAGTCTAGTAAAATGACAGCATTGTCAAAGACATTAAGTAACCTCAGATCACCTGAACAACTTCCCTAGCAGGAAGCAGGATGCAACAACTTATCATGAAATCCGATACTACATTTAGTATGTAACCTAACGGTGGATAGTGCTCAAAGAACCAGAATCTTATAGGGATGACCTGCAGATGAGTAAGAGTACAAATAATGAACTGAGACATTAAGCATTAAGAGCCTACGAGCCAAGGATGTTAACCACATCAGAGCCCGAGGCGCAATAAGTTATAAGAGAGCTTGTTTAAGCCACGAAGGGACTACAATTTGTAGATATGAACGGTTACCAAACCTATAACTTAGATTGGGAAGAACATTACCAAGAAAGGGTACCAATGAGAATATTGAGATAATGCTAAGGACAGGAGCGGAGAACGAACCATGCCTTTTAGGGTGGGGATACCTCTCCTTGTTGTGAGGCCATGAGTGGGAATGAACCCCTCAAAAGGGCTTTCACATATTAGAGATAAAATACACTTTATTTAGAAAATGGAAACTATGAACTTGAGATACCTTAGAACATACCAGATACACTTGAGTAATAAGGAAGGTTGCACAGATAGACCCCATATCCAACACCCAGGATGTAAGAATTAGTAATGGTCAGAGATAAACATTGTGACTGCACATTATGGCACGTCAATTAATCAATGCTCAGAAGAGCTTGTGATTCAGTGGATGACTTCTTCAGTAATCAGTTAAACTACATGGTAGATAACATCACTAAGGATGAAAGAAAGCGAAAGAAATTAGCCTACTTACGAATCTGAGATTGGAGCATAACATCTTCATATCAAGAGTCAACTATTTTACAACACGGTACGACAACCGCCAATACCGGAATGAGAGAACTCCCAGTGTGTTTACACCAAGAAGGGATTGATTATAAGGTAAGACATTAGAATAAATGAGTAAGAGGTTGCACCATCAATGGGCAACATAGTAAGAGCCAACTACCACGGTAGTAGTGGTCGTGAGTACAATAGTTAGAGGTGGATTAAGTCATGGTGCGCGGTAAGGCGACCATTATGTATGAGCCGTCAAATATTGACACTGAGGCAATTAGATTTATGAGTTAAGACCAGTATAAGTAAGAAAATAAGATGGTAGACGACTGAGCATTGATGCCAGTAGTCTGGACCTAGTTAGGTAAGATTTCACAGGAAGCACACTACCCATTCCTTAAGGAACTGGAAGTGCATTCCTAGTAGCATAAATATGAGAAACAAGATAAGAGGCTCTACGGAAAGAGACCTCAGATATTAAGTGACCGAATCAATACGGAATACAGAAGGAGCTAGAGCATACCATACCCAAGAACACAGTAAATGGACTTCCCTTGATTAACTTCAAGAAGAACAATAAATGTTATTATGGAACGATGAAAGAGGAGATCGACAACAGAATACTTCATAATTAGCAATAGCTAAACGTGTGACGGACACTATGAGTTTACTAAAACGAGACGTGGGACGACTGCACCCCACAGGGGCTTGCAGGCCTGACACGCTCATTTATGAGTTAGTTGGGTAAGTAGTAATGTACCAGTAAGGTACCCCATGCATGTAACAAGTGGTGTAAGGAACACGGGAGGTAGTCGACTCCGTACCACGGACAACGACACAAGATCAGACAAGAGCAGCCATTACCAAACAGTCAAAGAGAAGAATTCAGTTGAACCAGCAACGCAAGGGAATCAGAGAACAAATAATTAAGGACTACGAAGTGCGAGAGCACGGATTGTTAAGTATAGACATAGGACATGTCTTAAGATGAATAAGATTAAACTGTAAAGTGCATAAGCACTAAACAGTAGTTTCAGATTAGGAATCATCCTCAGACCAAAGGTCAGTTGGAGAGAACGATTTAGACATTCGAGAAAACACTAAGAGTATGAACATTAGATCTCAGGGAGACTGGATAGACGGCTACAACTCATCAAGGCCGTGTATATATAAAGATAACACGTGTCCATTGAGAGACTAATATTCCTAAACTGTAAGGACGCAGAAGGATATACTACTATAAAAAGCTAAGTGAGGCAGTTAAGCCTAAGAACATCAGAGTGGTGCAGCGGAAGCTAGCAGATCACTACCTTTGAGATTAGACCAAACTAAGTTAAGGAAACGGTATAGTACCGTTAAGAATCCTCGATACAGAGACTAAGTTATTTCTGATCGAATTCTAAGTAAGATAGATGACATGGAAGCTAGAATGCTTGGTAAGAATTAGACATCTTGAACTTATGTTCAAAGATCATGTAATGTTGATTACGTGGGCGTAATCCATTTTAAGGGGGGTAGAGCGAAAACCGCTTAGCGTATGTTTGTGTACTGAGTACATAAACTACGGTGTGCATAGCACAAAATAATTTGAGAATATGTTTTACATAAACATTTTGAGATAAATTATGGTTATTGCACACAGAAGATGTGAATACCATACATATTAAGTACCTATCTTGTTAACTCCGGTGTGAGTACAAGTTAAGAGAATTAAGGAAGAGGTTTAAGGAGACTTAAGGAATAAGGAATATATGAGGTATGAGTCGATATGAGACTATGTGTGAGATAAAAATAAGATAACATTATGAGATACAATTTGACATGAGCATGAGGAAGAAGATAGTAATGCTATGAGATATAAGATGGTGAGAATTGGTATGGGACAGTTATAGAACTTAGTAGGAATTTAAATCTCGAGGTAATTACTAAGAGATGAATCGGGAATGTTCGATGGACTGAGTCCACACTTTGGAGATGTATTGATTATGATTAGAAGAACTAAGAAGATAGAAAATTGGACATGAGTGAATTATTTGGATGTTTGAAAATGACGTGGGAGGTGGAACTTGATTTTCTAGGGATCAAGGGAAACCGAACACAAATTGGAGTGGAAGGATAGTTCGACACTGATGCTGATCACATCAGGGTTGGATGATTCCTGAAACTCCCTACCAGTGGTCACAATTAAATCACACTATGGACAAAGGCCTTAGGATAAAATGGAATTGGATTTGATTGTATTTTTAATTAGAGGAATTATTCCTCACATGACCTCATTACCTTTTTACTGAGTCTCGCCCATGAAGTCGAGGACGCACGAGCCTTTGTCTTCGGACCGGTGACATGGGGAGAGCAGCGTGTTTTGTATTCTGGCCCATGGTGACGAGGACGAATGAGCCATTGTCTACGGACCGGTGACATGGGAGAATACGTTGGAAGTTATGTGAATGTTTTAATCATCAAAAAGGAACAAAAGAATTTTGAGTGCTATACATGCGTAAGCATATTGTGTGATATTTAAGAATAAGAATATGGTGGATCTAATGATCCAATGAGATTAAGTATACATAAGTATGATCTATATGATCTAAGGAATGAGGTAAGACATGTACTCTAATAAGATAAGATGCATGGGAACTTTGGGGACAAAGTTCTTTTAAGGGGGGTAGATTGAAATACCCCAAACCTAAGTATGCTAAGTAAACATCAAATTATGATGTAGTAAGGCTAGAATATGCCTTAGAAAGATTGGTAGACAATTTAAACCAAGGAAAACACAAGAAAGTGCCTTAAGGGCAATCAGGGCAAAAACGTGCTCTAAGCTTGGAGTGACTTTGATTAGCACCCAAATACCATTATAAGACTTTAGTAATATGCTAATGGACATTTTAAATCAATTAGCAAAGAAAACCAAGCTTGAAAACAAGTTAAAACACAAAATGTGCTTTAAGAAGTCTTAAAGCACATTTTTGAGAAATTGTCTTAGAATTGAGTTTTGAGTGGCTAAATGTCCATCATTACTCTTTAATCAACATGTGTACTAATTAGTATCACATTAGGAAGCCTAAATCAATGAGAAACCAAAATTTCCGAATATGTGCACTAATTAGTGAATAGTGCTCAAATAGTGCTAGTTTTGACTTAAGTCAACTTTAATTAGCCAAATGGCCAAACAAGGCCTTATGTATTGTATACCAAGGGGGGACGGTTTTTAATGGTGACTCACCATTAGTAGCCAGCACATTAAAGGAAATGAGAGGAAAAGTAGTAAGTTCACTATTCACCCTTTTATAAGATAAATATCTTCTTTAGCTTACCTCTCTCGTCTCTTCTTCATTTCCTTCTTCTTCCACGGTTTTCTTCTATTCCTCTGTTCTAAACCGTTCCCAAGCAGCCCCATTGTTGCCTCACCTTGCTTTGCCCACCAAATGTTCATCTTGCTCCAAATCAAAAACTAAGTATAGATTTCTCTTAGTTAGGCCAAGACCTATCTTTCTATCTTTTCAAATCTTTCAAAGCACAAGTTTGGTGCCATGAGAAAACTCCATTGATGGAGGAAAATCAAGTTTGAAGAGCTCATTAGCTTCTCCATTCTCTTAAGGTAAAGAAAATGTAAGAAAAACCATGTTTCCATCATTCTTATACATGGCCGAAAATTTCTTCTCATGGGGCCTTGTTTTTATGCCTTGTTCTAGCTTGATTTATTCACCAAGGACTAGTGGAGGTCCTATTTCATTCAATGCCAAAGTCTACTTGAGACTTCAAAGGTAATCATCCACTTTTATGCCTTAGAACACATTTCTAACCTAGGTTTTTATTCCTTGAGGTTAGTGTATTGTTTAGTACTCATATGAGTCATTGAATATTGATTAGAACATTGGCAAGGGGAATTTAAGTGGTGGCCGAGATTCATGCAAGAAGAAGGTCTAAGGAGGAAGTTAAGATAAGCTTGAGAAAACAAGGTAAAATGCTTACCTAATGGTGGTTTAAGTTTTAAGGGATGAGTTTAAGTGGATACCAATGTGGCTTAGAGCTTACATTGTGTATTGGGTTATATAACCTAAGAAAAAGAACTTAAATAAGCTTGTGAACTTGTGACTAAGGAGCCAATGGGAATGAGTTAGTAATATAAGTTTAAGATGGATTTTAAGAGCATTATAACTACTATGAGATTGATGGGTGTATTTGCAGGTTGAAAGCTTTTATATGTGGGAAATTCAGTGTTTAAGTTTAAGTCATTTAAGGGCCTAAGAGCCATGTCATTTAAGAGCCTTAGTGCTATGCAATTTAAGATTATTGCAATATATTGAGTTTGTTGTGAATAAGTTGGTTTGGGTGATGAGATATGATGAGAAGAACTTGATGTGTGTGATGGTTGAATGAGGAAAACAATGCAGTTGGGCATGATAAGATGCTAGAAGCTATGGCGAAATTTGAGTAGAAAACAAAGTGTTTAAGTGGTAGTGGTGAGTTAATATGCCCTAGGGTTTACTAGGGAGCATGAAAAGAAAAATTGGGTGGAAATGAGTTAACTAAGGAGTTCTTGAGGTTTAGAGTGACCTAGAGATGTCTAGGAGGAATTAGAGGATTGGCGAGTGTACTAAACACACCAAAATCATGATATGAGGAATGTAAGACTTGTGCATAAGTTTTAAGGAAAGGTGTATAATGCCTTAAGGAGATTTAGGTATGAACTAGAGAGTAAGACAATGAGAGTTTTGAGAACCTTGTGTAAGTGTGATGATGTTAGTGGTGGACTAGTAAGGTTTAGTTGAATGGTAATGTGTGGACTTGGGTGATGGAAGTGAAAAAGGTAGGAGGATGTTGTAAGTCATCAAGGAAAATGACTAGGAATGTAAAAGAGCGTATGATCGTGAGAATGGTGAGTAAGTGAGTAAAAGGAGGTGGAAATGTCCAAGGAGGGTGTAGTATAGTTAAGGTAAAGAAGAACAAGGTTAAGGTGCTAAGAGGATGACAAGAAATGTTTAGGTATGCCCAAGAGTTTAGGAATGATGAGTAACAAATGGAAAAGAGAGGAATTTGTGCATGGTTATGTAAGATGACTTGAGGAAGTTTTGGTAAATGAACTGAAGATGGAAAATAATGTTTATGAAGTGCCCAAACTGTTAAGGAGGGAACACTTGGGTTGGTTGAAGTTTTGGTAAAGATACAAGTTGGTAATGTAAGGAATTATATGATAAGTGTTAGGAGTGTTTGTAAGAATTGAGCAAATGTTTGAGAAGATCTTTGGAAGTTGTTTTAATGAGTTTGGTGGAGGTTATAAGGTGTGTTTGATGTGCCAAATGATGTTAGAACACATTAGGAGGCTTGAGGAAAAATTTGGAGAAAGTTTGACAATGTATGGGAAGTTTCTGCAGCCGACCTACCCAGGGGACCGACCCCAGTCTGGGTCGGTCGGGCTGAAACTGTGAAGTTGGATGTTCTCTGCAGCCGACCTACCCAGGGGGTGGGTCGGTCGGTGGGTCGGTCGGACCAAAAAAAAAAGAAAGAAACCCTAAGAGAGTTTAGTGGTATTAATGGTACCCCATTAAGGGGGCAATGATGATTAGAGGTATAAAGACCTAAGGGATTAAGTTAAGAATAAACTTAAAAGTTTAAGATTAAGTTTGCAAGATTAAGTTGTAAGACTTAAGAGGTGTTAGGTGGGATCATTAAGGGTTAAGTAAGTTAAGTAAGTTGAATTAAGTTAAGTGATTAACAACCTAAAACTGAATGAATGTTTTAGGACTTGGGAGTTTGGACTCCGGAAGAGAGTAAGCCGAACGACCAACGGTGAACGGTACAGTTCTCTTGTGACCTGCTTGCTAACGAGGTGTCCCTCGGCTTGTGTGCTATTTGTTTTGTGTGCTCACTAAACAAGATAAAGCATGCAACCGGAATATATATTTTATTGTTTTGTTGTGTGATGTTTGAAAACTAACACAACATACCGTGAGAACTTACTAACCAATGTTTAGTAAGGAATTGAGTGAGACTAAGGAACGCTCCCTAATAAGGGACGATATGAACCGAAAGAGGTTAACCAACAAATATGGTCTTGAGATTACTACTAACTGGAACTTGAGTGAGGAAACCCGGGACCGATCTCCGGTCATGCATGCTAAGGAAAAAGGGGACGGTATCTGAATCAGATCCCCCTCCGCTTAAGGACTTGTCTTCGGACTTGTAGCCTAGGGCCGGTTGCCGGCTCAGCTGCGCTGGACTCTGTGAGCCTCGATTTTAAACCCTATCCTATGTTGATTAAAGTTGATTAGGATCCAATCGGGTTTTAGGTCCACTTATAACCTAAGATTAATAACTATGTCATAATAATAATTATTAAAACCTAAGCTAGCTCACTGGAACCTATTATGTCGCCACCTAATTTTAACCTTGATCAAATTAGGAAAGGAGAGTCCGGGTTCGGGGGCTTGATATTCGACTTAATTAGGGTTCAAATTACTTTCATTACCCTTCCTAGGTCGTTTTCCTCTACTTGGTTCGTTTACGGCTTTCTACAGAGTTGTTTTTAACCTAGGTGCGCGCTTCTGTTTTTTTTATTTTTTAACGTTTTTTTGACGGAAAATTAAAGTGAAATTGAAAGTTACCTAAACTAGGGTTTCGGAGGCAGAATTAGGTCAAATTTTTATTCCGTCCGTGGCCACGGACCTAATGTCCGAAACCACGGACCCCAGTTAACCTAATTACACAAATAAGTCAAATTTAAACAGAAACGAGATTTTGAAAAGTCCGAGGCCACGGACAGGACGTCCGTGGGCCCGGACATGTTTTATAAAACCTAACTTTTGAAAATAAAAATATCCTGCCACCGTCCGGGGGCGTCCGACTTTCGGACAGAGCGTCCGGGACCCCGGACATGGCGTCCGTGGGTGCGGATCGACCTCGGACGGCGGCGTTAAGGCTGTTCCCGGTGGTGTTTTTGGCTCAAAATTTATGGGTACGTAGCCTGAAATATTCTAAACATGTTAGTGATCAAAGTTTTCAATTTGCCTACGATTAAGGACGAAACTTATTGAACAAGTTAGTGGACAGAAACGCAAACAAACCTTAATTCAGAAGCAAAGAAAAGTCAGTTCGAATAGGAATTTCACCAGGAGCGTATTGTGATCAGTGGAGTTAAAGAATTCGAATTCTAACCTGTTTTGGCTTCAGGATTTGGTTGTTCCTTCACGTCGGGAAACTTCGAACGCGTCGTTGGTAGCCGATCCGGTTCAGCTTCGACCCGAGTTTCTGATTGTTCTTCCTTGTATGATTAAGGACGGTTTGCTTCTGTTTTTGTGATGTTTTGGTGCTTGGAAGTTCAATAGGAGAAGAAAGGATGAGTTTTTGGTGATTTTGGGGTGATTTCTGCAGTGTTTCGGTATTGATTTGAGGCATGGAAGTGTAAAAACGTGGGAAGAAGGTTTGTGGCTGTGTTCTCTGACTTTGGAGTGTTCTTCCTGCCCTAGTTCGTTTTTTGGGGGTCCTTTTATAGAAAGAGCATGGTCAAATTGATAGAGCAAGATCTTTATCTAAAACGCTGATTTCGTGCTCTAAGGGAATCTGATTTTGTAAAATATGTTTCAGGTCGAGATAAAATATGAAATTTTAACTGAAGATAAAGGATGATTTTAAGAATTTGAGAGTTGGAATCGGGTTATTTGATAAATAACCGATTAGATAAAAATCTTGCAATCTGGAATCTCCCATAATTCATAACTTATTATTGGAAAGTCGAAATAACAAAATTCCAACGGCATTAGTCTCTAATAAAATCCTCTATCTTGTGTTAAAATGTCATGACGTTTTGTTTTAATTTCGGTATTTTCCATAGGATAGAGAAAATTGCAAAAATGATTGAATTTCTCTTTTAAATTTTGGGCTAAGGTACCAAATAAAATAATTTCAGGTTTATGACTGTATGTAGTCATGCTAACCATGTGACAATTTTATTTTAATTTTGGAAACCTTTTATTATTTCTATTTTGAGGTTTTCATGTGTTAATTAAGAAATTAGCTTATAATATGAATTAAAAGCTAAATTTCCAGAATAATATTATCAGAAAATCATGAAATACCTTTCATAATGACTATGATATTTGGAAATGTTTGGAGATAATAAACAAGTCATATGAAAATAGAAAATCCCGATAATGTCCTTGGAAAATCCCGCCTTGGTGCTTTTTGACCCTTTTGCCCTTTGTAACACATATGCCATAGAGACTACTCCGGGGGGTTGAAATTTTGGGTATAACAGATTGCCCCCCGTCAACTAGGCTTTGTAATGAAGATGAAAAGACTAGTTGATGCCTGAGTGACACCCCAAAATTTTGGGATCTTAAAAGACCCTGTATGTGGATTGTGTCGAGCTATTCTAAGGCGCTGACTACCTAAAAACGAAATGACGAAGTAAATGTCAAGCGATTCTACGGCGTTGACAACCTAAAAGACGAAGTAATGTCAAGTGATTCTAAGGCATTGACAACCTAAAAGACGAAGTAATGTCAAGCGATTCTAAGGCGTTGACAACCTAAAAGACGAAGTAATGTCAAGCGATTCTAAGGCGTTGACAACCTAAAAGACGAAGTAATGTCAAGCGATTCTAAGGCGTTGACAACCTAAAAGACGAAGTAATGTCAAGCGATTCTAAGGCGTTGACAACCTAAAAGACGAAGTAATGTCAAGCAATTCTAAGGCGTTGACAACCTAAAAGATGAAGTAATGTCGAGCGATTCTAAGGTGTTGACAACCTAAAAGACGAAGTAATGTCAAGCGATTCTAAGGCGTTGACAACCTAAAAGACGAAGTAATGTGTAGATGCAAGAATGTTGATGATGCTCGGATGCTTCTGGGGACCGAAACCCGTGCCAATGCTCCTGGCTGGACCCAATGTGGACTTATTGCCATCGCCCCCCCCAAGCCGGTGTGCAAGGATAACTCCTGGTAAAAACCCTGGGGACTTATTGCCATCGCCCACCATTCGTTGATCCCAAAATAAGTTGACATCGCACAGGAGGATTTATTGCCATCACCTCGCCAACTTTTCTGTCGCCAGGTCTTGTGACGCGCCTGGATAATGCAGATGGATGATATGAAGATGACGCAAATGAAAGTGATGCAAATGTAGATGATGAAAATGATGCAAATGATATGGATGATATGAAAATGATGTTCGGATGCTTCTGGGGACCGAAACCCGTTCCAATGCTCCTTGTTGGTATACTATGGGGACTTATTGCCTCTGCCCACCAACTGGGGTGCTGGGATAACTTCTAGATTACCAAGGGGACTTATTGCCACTGCCCACTAGTTGTTTCTCCCAAGATGTTGACATGAAGATGGGGACTTATTGCCTCTGCCCCGCCAACTTAGATCGCGCTCTGTCTCGTACCTGTCTCGCACCGAAGATGATACTAGGTCTCGTACTGGTCTCGCACTAGATGATGACGCTCGGTCTCGCACTGATGAAGGTGATGGGTCTCGCACTGACGAATATGATGGTCTCGCACTGATGAAGATGCATGGTCTCGCAATGATGGGTCTCGCACTGAAGAAAATGATGGGTCTCGCACTGAAGTCTCATACTAAATGGATGAAGAGAAAGCCGGATTTCGCATTGATTCTAGGTCTCGCGCTGAATGAAGATGCCGGGTCTCGTACTAAAGTCTTGAAAATGATGGGTCTCGAACTAAGAATGAATCGGAAAGATAATGGTCTCGTGCAAATGATGAAAACTGATTACTGGAGTGCCAAACATGGCAATGATGATAAGATGTATGCAATCAAAATATATGACGGATACTCGTTCAAAACAGGAAACAGTTGGAAAAGGTGCCAAACTTGGCGATGTTGAGGTGTTATGCAAAAGTTGTAAAATGCAACTAAAGTGTTTGTTGGAAGCTTGCCAAAACAAGGAACTGTTGAAAAATGTGCCAAACATGGCAATGCTTGAGAAAACTCTACTGAAAAAGAAAGTGAAATGATCATTTCCTGACTAAAAATTTCATATCTACAATTTGTTTCTTAAGAAAATGAACATGCCGCTGGTGGAAGTGTGTGGTGTTTGTTGTGGTGTTAAAGGCTTTTCCGGTGTTCAGGATTTGCGATAGACCTGGGATCAGGCTATGATTTTGGATGGTGGTCTGGGTTATGACGGGCCTGATGTTTTGTGGAGGTAAGGCCAATGACAGGCTTGAGGTGGAATGGTGGTGGTGATGTTTGAGCTCTGGGTTCGAATTGGTGTTGTCATAGCAATTGTTGGAACCAACAATTGCCCCCAGTACTTTTCCCTTAAGACAATCTGAGCTAGAGTTCATGGCAATCGATCGGAACGATCGATTGCCCCCAGTATTTTCTTTTATTAAACGTGCGAACGAGTCTCGTCCTTACAGGGTCAAGGCTTATGTTTTTATGTGGTGCTTCCTAACCTACACTCGGCGTGTTTTGATGCTTGCACTCGTTCCTTACCTACGGTCACAACTTCTAGACCATTGAATTCGATATTTGACGGATTTACGCATTTGATCTGTTACTTTCACGTGATTGGACACACAACTATCAAGTCGGAAGTCTTTAAAGCTTATAACGTGGCCATGGGGTGTGATGAAGGACAACGGGACCATGGAGGGATATTTGAGGTATGTGGAGCTTAAGTGGGTGACCAAAGCTGCAACTTGCGTCTTCTCTCGGATTCATCTTCCTTGTCTTGAAGTCGTCTACTGCTTTGTTGACGTTGTTTTCGAGCTTCTGGACTTGGACTTTTGTCCTTCACACCATTTCTCTTTTCTTTGTCATTTGAATTTCTTCGAGGCACTTCGGGATTGCCTTTTTGTTTTATCCTTTCTTGACTTTGCCTTCGGGGTTCTTGTGTTTCCCGGCTTTGGGCTTCGAGAGCTATTTTGATGTGAGCTCTTTTGATCCTGTGTCACTCTGGGACCATTTGCGGATCGCTTCGTCATGCTGATAGTAGCATTGCTTCTTTGGACTGATGAGAATGTTATCTGAGAGTCGGGCTCCTCGCTTCCTTTGGTCACTGGGTCGGACATTCATCATTGGCTGGATTATTTTGTGGAGCTCATAATATTGAAAAAGGGATATACGAAAGGCTCAACGGGGGTGCCTAGGGTTTAATGATAGGGTTTACAAGCTTTTGGCTATGTGGTGCTGTACCTAGGTGCTTCGTCATCCTTGATAGTTGTGTATCTGTTCTTTGTTACTTTTCGCAGATCTAAGAGTAAATTTACAAATTATCTCATTCGGTCGGAGTTATGCCATTTACCTCACCTTTGAACGTGGTCTCACCGGAGTCGTGTAAAAATGACACGCTCGTTCACTCATGGTTTTTCCGCTCAAGACACTCTCGCGAATTTCACTCAGAGACTAGTTCACACGTTTAAACAAAAGATTCGAAGACAATGATTCTAAACTCAGATTGCCCCCAGTATTGATTTGGGGTTTGTGACAACAGTTTGATAGATGTGGGCCTTGAACCTCATTGTGGGTTGTTTGGATATTATGTGGTGAGTTGTGGTGTTTGGTTAGGCATGTTCAAATTTTTAGAAACAAGAGACAAGCCGTTCCATTGCATAGTCAGAAAATGATTACTTCGTGAGTGCTCTTTTTTTTAAGTTTTTTCGAATAAACGAATGATGTTTTGTACAAAAATTATGAAAAAGGAACTATGTTTTATTCAACAAAAAGAATAATGTTGGAAATTACAAACTCAGGAAAACTACCGAAAATGATTCAAGGGAACTAACTACTACAAAAGTTGAAAGACAACTAATCAAGAAAAGAAATGCATTTAATGAGAAAAACACTAAAAAAACAACATTTCTGATGATTGGGCACGCGTGCTCTGCGCTCTCCACCATGTTCTTAGAATTGGAACCCTTGGTCAATCAGATCCTGGATTCTGTGTTGTAGGGCTCTGCAGTGGTCAGTGTCGTGACCGGGCAGCTGATGAAAGTGACAAAATTGATTAAGATCCTTCCCCAAATGAGTAGTTCCTGGCCTCAGGGCGAGCGGTTGCATCGGATATCTTCCTCGAAGCTCTTCAAGTGCTTGTCTTGGTGTTCGGCCGATGTCTGTAAACTCTCCTGTCGAGAACTCCGTCGGGATGGTTCTACTGTCCCAACGCTCCAACCAGGTCCTCTTGACTGTCGATCACTGTCTTCCTCATGTTGCCTGGTTCTCTTACGGGTGCAGCTTTGGATGCAAGTTGCTGCTCCTGGTTGTCTGATCACTTTCCTGAGTTCTGTAGCAATTTCTTTGACATTCCCCTCCGATCCTCGGACCCTAATGGAGCCAACTTCAATGCATTCATAAAGGGTGTTGAGAAGCCTGTCCACTAACTCATCCCGAGCTTGACGTTCGGACTCGAGGGAAAGAGCCTTTGCTTTCAACTCTTCGATAACAGCAACGTAGTTAGTTCCACGGCGTCCATGGCAGCACTATGCCTCTGCTCCATGGCTTCAATGGTGGCCATGTGCCTTTGTTCCAAAATTGCGAGCTGGGCTTCCATGTCGATTGGACCGTACTTAGGACTTGAGTCTACCTGTGTCCAAGGTGTCCATTATTAGCTAACAAAAGGAAGTGGGCTGAAACATGATGCTTCACAAGATAGATCGAAACAGACTTAGGCTGAAAGCAAGTGGGCCAGGATACCCAGAGAATGAGGTGTTTGGGCTGGAGTATCTCTTATGAACTGGAACTTGGCTGAAATCTAGACAGATGGCTTTGATTGGGCCTGAGAGGTGAACCTAGATCTAGGGTTTGGGGCTAGGGCCCAAATAAGAAGTTTACCTAGTCTAGAATGAGCCCTTGGGCCGGAATGTGTTTGGGCCTGGAGTAAAGCACATGGGCTGGAATGGTCCCTAAACCACAAATGGGCCTAACTTTCCTTGGGCCAGAGAAGATGGTTGCTAAGCAGAAAAAGATTTTATTTTCAGAACTTGTGGGTTATTTCAAGTCAGGTGGATTTCTTTTTTTTGGGCCTAGAACTAATTGGATAATTCAAATTGGGCCAGAAGAGAAATCACCTAAGTCTAAGCTTTTGGGCCGAAGCCCGAATGACTCATATTAAACCAAACAGGACCTCTAGGCCGCAAACAAGCAGAGCCGCCAATTCGGGTTGGGCTAGGTTGATGTAGGAGAAGTTCCTATCAATCTCTAGGCTAGGTAATGGGCCGATCATACAAGCAAACAAGGCCCACACAAATTCAACATGTCCTCACTTGACGGTTAAATCAATTTGGGTATGGATCGATCCGGAGAGGTGCTTGGGGCTTGGGCCCAGGTCGCCACAAAGGAATAGGGCTTGCACGCTATTCTCTTTGGGTTTCCCCACTTTTTTCACATCACCTAAAGGTGTGCGTCTACGGTCGGGTCTTTGACTGACCAAACAATGGGCTAGGTAAGGACACTGCCAGGAAAACGCTTGGGGCTAAGGCCCAGGTATTAAGGGGATGTGGTTAGACGACATCCTCCTCTTTTCCCCCGCTTATTCACATCACCTAAAAGGTGTGAGTCCCTGACAGGGGACCCTAGATGGGTCCCGGGGTGAAACTGGTTTGTGTGGACCCTGCTCTCACATGATGCAAAGGTGCAGAAATTAAAGTGCGCACAGAAGTAAATAAACAAAGTATTAAAGCCATAAATAAACAATTTTCGAGTTAAGCCCTCTTTCTTAAAATTAAACAAGTTAAAATTAAGAAGTTGTCCCCAGCAGAGTCGCCAGTCTGTGAGCCTCGATTTTAAACCCCTATCCTATGTTGATTAAAGTTGATTAGGATCTAATCGGGTTTTAGGTCCACTTATAACCTAAGTTTAATAACTAAGTCATATAACCATAATTATTAAAACCTAAGCTAGCCCACTGGAACCTATTATGAGTCGCCACCTAATTTTAACCTATATCAAATTAGGAAAGGAGAGTTCGAGTTCGGTTCGGGGGCTTGATATTCGACTTATTTAGGGTTCAAATTACTTTCATTACCCCTCCTAGGTCGTTTTTCCTCTACTTGGTTCGTTTACGGCTTTCTACAGAGTTGTTTTTAACCTAGGTGCGCGCTTCTGTTTTTTTTATTTTTTAACGTTTTTTTACAGAAATTAAAGTGAAATTGAAAGTTACCTAAACTAGGGTTTGGAGGCAGAATTAGGTCAAATCTTTATTCGTCCGTGGCCACGGACCTAATCCGAACCCACGGACCCCATTAACCTAATTACACAAAAAAGTCAAATTTAAACAGAAACGAGATTTTGAAAAGTCCGAGGCCACGGACAGGATGTCCGTGGGCCCGGACATGTTTTATAAAACCCTAACTTTTGAAAATAAAAATATCCCGCCACCGTCCGGGGGCGTCCGGCTTTCGGACAGAGCGTCCAGGACCCCGGACATAGCGTCCGTGGGTGCGGACCGACCTCGGACGGCGGCGTTAAGGCTGTTCCCGGCGGTGTTTTTGGCTCAAAATTTATGGGTACGTAGCCTGAAAGATCTAAACATGTTAGTGATCAAAAGTTTTCAATTTGACTACGAATTAAGGATGAAACTTATTGAACAAGTTAGTGGACAGAAACGCAAACAAACCTTAATTCAGAAGCAAAGAAAAGTCAGTTCGAATAGGAATTTCAACCAGAAGTGTATTGTGATCAGTGGAGTTAAAGAATTCGAATTCTAACCTGTTTTGGCTTCGGGATTTGGTTGTTCCTTCACGTCGGGAAACTTCGAACGCGTCGTTGGTAGCCGATCCGGTTCAGCTTCAACCCGAGTTTCTGATTTCTTCTTCCTTGTATGATTAAGGACGGTTTGCTTCTGTTTTTGTGTGTTTTGGTGCTTGGAAGTTCAATAGGAGAAGAAAGGATGAGTTTTTGGTGATTTTGGGGTGATTTCTGCAGTGTTTCGGTATTGATTTGAGGCTTGGAAGTGTAAAAACGTGGGAAGAAGGTTTGTGGCTGTGTTCTCTGACTTTGGAGGTGTTCTTCCCTTATCCAAAAACCTATCCCCTTATATAGACTTTCTTAAAGATAAAGAGAATCTAGTAAAAGTAAGATTTTTTGGTATTTTAATTAAAAGACTTCCCAAAGGAATTTTGCTGTGAAATTTTAACCACATGTCAAGGACGGATATTATGAATTTTCTGAGGTGGAAACGAATTTTTTAAATGTTGGAATATTTTTAAATTGAATTTCTTGTCAGATCCAGTCAGAAATTGCTAGAAAATTATTGGAGACTCGAAAAATCAAAATTCCAACGCCATTATGCTTAGAATGTCATCCTCTATCATGGGTTAAAATATCAAAGCATTTCAAGCTGATTTGGGCACCCTTTGGTGGAGAGAGAAAGCTTATAGGAGGTCTCAGGAGCCTTTAAAGATTACCAAAACGCCCCTGAAAATGACGAAGCTGCTCCCCATGCCATGGAACGCGCCGATCGAGCCGGAATCCCTCACCATTTGATTAAAATGCCTCTCACAACACCAGCACCCCGTAGACCCTAACCCAGGGGGTCAAAATTTTGGGTATAACAGATTGCCATTATTTCTATTTTGAGGTTATTTCATGTGTTAATTAAAGAACTTAGCTTATAATATGAATTAAAAGCTAAATTTCCAGAATAAATATTATCAGAAAATCATGAAATACCTTTCATAATGACTATATTTGGAAGTGTTTGGAGATAATAAACAAGTCATATGAAAATAGAAAATCCCGATAATGTCCTTGGAAAGTCCCGCCTTGGTGCTTTTTGACCCCTTTTGCCCTTTGTAACACGTATGCCTTAGAGACTACTCCGGGGGGTTGAAATTTTGGGTATAACACCGACCCACGACAGACCCAACACCCCTTGGTTGGTCAAAGTTAGAAACTCCGCCTCTTTGGAATCCCAGTCCGACCGACTGGGTCGGTCCACTATAGAACCTTCCCTAAAAATTTTCATCTTACTCCAAACTCTTCCACCAGTTCCCTAATATGTTCTATCATCATTTAGGCACTTAATATCCTCTTAAATCATCCTACAAACTCCTTAATTCTCCCCAATCAAGCTCTTTGACCATTCACTCAAATTCTTACAAAAATTCCTAGCACTTAACACTTAATTCCTTACACTTCCAACATGTAAATTTTGCCTAAGATCTCAACTAACCAAAGTGTTCCCTTCTTAGCAATTTTACCACTCCATAAGCATTATTACTCATTCATCTTTCCTTTACTCAATGTTCCAAACTCCATCAAACTTCCTCAAGGTTATATACCTTAGTTCATACCTACACTTTCACAACTCATGATCCTCATTTTCCTTCAATCTTTGCCAAGTCTTACAACTTCTCTTATCATGGTTTTAGTACCTTAAATTCACCATGCTATCGTATAGTTCCTCCTAGACATTCCTAGGTCATCCTAGTACTCAAGAACTTCTTAGTTTATCCTCATTCACCATTTTAACCCTTACTAATTACTAGTACATCCTTGGTCATAAAATCTCCTTAAAATACTTAAAACATTTAGTTTCCTCACCAAATTTTGGCATAGCTTTTCTAACACTTTCTTATAACAAAACATCTAGTTTTTTTTTCATCTTTAACTAATCAAGAACACTCAAATCCTCATACAACTTCTCTACACACAATTTACACCCAAACTACACTACATCATAATATAGTGCATAAACTTAAATTGCTTGGAACTTAGGCCCTTAAATGACTTGGTCTTAGGCCCTTAAATGACATCAACTTAAACACTGAATTTCCCATATATAATAGCCTTCAACCTGCAAACACATACAACAATGCTCCCATAGCAATATAAGTGTTCTTGTAATTCACCTTAAGATTGTTTAACTACACAATTCTCATTTTCTCCTTAGTCACAAGTTCTCAAATATGAGCATGTTCTTTCTCCTAGGTTTTATAGCCCTTACTTAATGTAAACTCTAAGCTACACTTATCATCTATCTAAATCCCATCCCTTAAAGCAATAAACGACCTTAAGGTAAGTATTTTACCTTGTTTTCTCAAGCTTCTCTAACTTTCCTCCTTGGTTTCCTTGGTGATTTTTTGGCAAGCAACTTTATTTCTCTTGCCAATGTTCTAATTCATATTCAAATAATCTAATGAGTACTAAGCAACATGCCTAAACTCATAGAATTCAATCTTAGGTTATAAAGTGTTTTAAGGCACTAAAATTGGATGATTACCTTGAAGTCTTAAGATAGACTTGGCTATGAATCAAAGAGGACCTCCACTAGTCCTTTAGAGATTGAAACAATCTAGTTCAAGGAGTAAAACAAAACCCCATGAGAAAGCAATTTTTGGTAATGAACAAAGGTGAAGAAAACTTGATTTTTCTTTCACTTTTCTTACCTTGAATGAGAGGAGATTTAATGGGGCTCTTGAAACTGAATTTTCCTCCTTCAATGAAGTTTTTTCATGGCATCAAACTTTATCTTTTGGAGATTAGAAAAGATTGAATGAAAAAGCTTGCTCCAATTAAGAGTAATCTATGTTTAGTTTTTGATTTGGAGCAATAATGAGTATTTAGGGAGCAAGACAAGGTGGAGGAAGAATGGAGCTGCAAGTTACGGTTTCATTGAGAGGAAGAAGAAGAAAAACCCGGTGGAAGAAGAAGAGAATGAAGAAGAGAGGAGAGAGGTAATCTAAAGGCGAGATATTTTCCTTAAAAAGCAAATAGTATTCTACTTTAGTTTTCCCTCTTCTTTTCTAACTTGGCTGGCACATAATGGTGACTCATCACCTCTAAAAACTGTCCCGCCTCCTTTAATGGGATATTTATGGCCTTTGTTAACCAATTACTTAAGATAAGTTGACTAAAGTCTAATGAAGGACTATTTGGGCACTATTCATAATTAGTGCACAAATTTGTGAAATTTTTGGTTTCCCATTGATTTAGGCTTCCTAATGTGATACTAAGTAGTACACAAGTTGATTAAGGCGTAATCATCGGCATTTAGCCACTCAAAACCTCTTTCTAAGACAATTTTTCAAAAATGTGTTTTAAGAGTCCTTAAAGCACAATTTGTGTTTTAACTTGTTTTTTGAGCTTGTTTTTGTTTGGTAATTGATTTAACATGTCCATTATCATGTTACTAAGGTCTAATAATGATATTTGGGTGCTAACCAAAGTTACTTCAAGCTTAGGGAATGTTTTTGCTTAATTTGCCTTTTTGGTGTTTTCTTGTGTTTTCCATGGTTTAAATTGTTTACCAACGTTTCTAAGGAATATTTTAGCCTTCATATATCTTAGTTTAACATTTAAACACCATATCTAGGTTTGGGGTATTTCATCCTCGGACCAAAGTCTTCCGAAAGGAATCCTATTAGTACAGAAATTTTAGAACGTTTTTCTCGAAGAAATTCTAGGCATTGCTGTGGGGAGCTCCAGTATTGTTTTTAAAGACGAAAAAAGTGGGATAAGGATGTGTATTGACTACCGAGAGCTTGACTAGGTTACAGTAAAGAATAACTACCCATTGCCAAGGATTGATGATCTGTTTGATCAGTTGTAACAGGTGGGAGTTCTAAAACAATGACCTCAGGTCCAGTTATCATCAGTTCAGAGTGATAAAGAATAATATTCCTAAGATGGGGCTTAGGACTCGGTATGGCCATTATAAATTCATGGCGATGCCGTTGGACTCACCAATGCACCACCTAATTTTTTCGAAATGGAGTTCATCAATGGTATTCTGGTGTATTCCAAGGATTAGGAGGATTATGAGGGTCACTTGAGAACAGTGTCATAAATTTTAATATAAAATCAAGTATATGCCAAATTATCTAAGTGTGAGTTTTGGCTAGATAAGCTCTCGCTCTTTCATCATGTGGTGACCAGTAAGGGTATTTATATAGATCCAACCAATATCCAAGTTGTTAAAGGTTACCCTAGACCGATGAATTTGAAAGAGGTTTGAAGTTTTCTAGGGTTATCCAGTTACTAACTAGTAGAAAAATGGTCTATCTCAGCGCCTCTAGTGCAGCAGTTGTAAGAACAACCACAGAGATAGAACATTGTTAAAAATCTTGCTAACCTATCTCAGTGGTTCTTACTTGTAACCTCCAAGATAGGCACATTTTAAAAAATTAACAAACCTATCGCGACGGTTCCAACCAAACCGCTGAGATAGGTTAGTTTTACCCAACCAATCTCAGCTGTTTTTTATTGGAACTGCCGCGATAGGTATGTTTAATATACCAGAGCACGACTTTGCTCTCTTCAATCCTTAATTTCTCGATCTCCTCCTGCACAACCGGCGATGATGAAGGTGACACCTGCGACACCCTCTGCCATCCACGCCATCGCCACCCTTCTTCGCCTCTGTCAGCACACCACAATCTCGCCGGAAGAACTGCGCGCGCCCACCGTCACAGGCATCGAACCTGGTCACACAAGGGCTGTAGAAAAGGTTTGTGTTTAATTCAAATTTGTTACTTTGAAATTTGCATGATTATGGTCTGATTTATTAGTAAAGAAGGATGTAACGTCGTTGAGAATTTTTAGTTTAGTTGTGTATACATAATTTGTGTATAGTTATATTGTTGAATTAGTATATTTAGTTGTCCATACATGGTGATCGATAAAAATCCCGAGTGGAAATTTATGTTATTTGTGCCCTCTGCAGATATAGGATAGAAGTCTCTACGTCCCTCGCATGTCAAATGTGGAAGGGCCATTTTCCTATCATCATTTGGGAACTGGTAGTATACTGCAACTAAGGTATCTGTTCATTCTCTTCAATAACTACAATTTTGCAACACTAAATGGCTAGAAGGAATATGCGTGCCTTGTTGTGTCCTCTTCATTTTCTGCTAGTTATTAGAAAAATAATGTAAGCATAGAAAATGTGACAGAAATGTTATAATTAGTCATTATTTGGTGGTGAAATGGCAAGTAGGGACAATGTTTGTTGGTTTAATTAATTACTGCAAAAAAGTGATTGTGGTTAATCTCGAGTGACTGCGATTAAGGATGGTTGTTATCAATTGTTAAATATATTTTTTGTCGTTGTAAATAAGAGATTAGTGAATGCTTAATGATAAGCATGACATTGGCATGATTACGCAAAGGTCATGCTGAATTTTTTCTGGAATTGTATTAGTGTTATTAATAAATTTTATTGTTGTTTGTGCATAACAATCTTTACTTTTCTTTGTAAGGTCTCACTACAAATTCTATCAAATTCGTACCAGTACTTTCCATGCCCATCTTCAAAGAATTATCCTAGCTTAAAAGTACTTAATTAAACTTGAGTTTTTGTTTTAAAAATGCAATGATTTGTTGATGGTAAATGACTACTATCTTAATTACTTGTGTTGGAAATTTTAGAGTAAGGCTAGGTGAGTTACGTTGGAATGTTAGAGTTAAGCCAGGTTAGTTTGGTTGGAACCTTGAAGTAGTTCTTAGTTGGGTTGGAACCTTAGAGGTGGGTGAGATATCATGAAATATTAATCCAGTAGAAACAAGCTCTATATATACAAATGCAAACGAAACTTAAAGACAAATCTTATACAAGATTTTATTTTCCCATATAGAATGGAGTGTAACTGGATGTACAGTGAACGAGAGGATCACTTTGACGACAAGCTGAAAGAGTTTCTCAAAGCGGTAGTGCAACACAAGGTCATAACAAATGTGGTAAAAATTGCATGTCCTAGTTTTGACTGAGGGGTCGTAAGGAAACAAGTAGGCATTGAGTACTTCAAACTCCATGTTAAGACCCGTGGATTCATGCCACATTATAGAAGATGGACATTTCAAGGTGAAACTGTTGACGATGTCACTAGTACAAAAAACATCTATTTCGGCGCCCCTATTTCGGCGGTTGTAGATAAAACCGCCGTAATAGGGGCCCGAGATGTATACCGCATGTAAAGAAGGGTCTATTTCGGCGGTTCCTTGTTAGGAACCGCCGAAATAGGCCATTTTTAATTATTAAAAAATTAAAGAGACCTATTTCGGCGGTTTCTTACACGAAACCGCCGAAATAGGTATTTCTATTTTTCTTTTTTTTAAAATTTAATCATCTATTTCGGCGGTTCTTTGTTAAGGAACCGCGAAATAGGTCTCTTTAATTTTTTAATAATTAAAAAGGGCCTATTTCGGCGGTTCCTAACAAGGAACCGCCGAAATAGGTCCTTTTAATTAACCCCCAACCCGTTTCGAAACAATTACGATTTTCATTAGCCTAATCCCCTCTTCTCCTCTCTCTGTTCACGGCGACTATGAACGAACTCCGCCACCACAGCCCTATTCCGGCCGCCCTCCTCCTCCTCTCGCTGTCGCCGGTGTCGCGCCGTCGGTGGTGGTCTTCGTGTGGCGTCGCCGCCCTCATCCGCCATTTAACAGAGGCGAGCAGAGGTGAGCAAAACCCTAAGTTTGTTTTCGATTTTGTTTATTAAATTGTTAATTTGTTGTTAAAAGTGATAGATTGTTGTCACATTATGATTGTGGATGATGATATTTATTGTGTGTGTGAAATTTTTGCAAGATTTGGTTGTTAAACTATTAAATTTATGTATGCACACAAGGTGTTCGACGAAATGTCCGAGTGAATTTTTGTGCTGTTTTGGCCCTTCTTTTAAGTATAGTTAGGTTAGCTTATTTGGGCTAGATTTATTAAGCTTATAAACGTATGAATGAGTGTTGTAATATGTGCAGTAAATATAAGTATAGTGATTGCGAGTAAAAGATATGTTGTTAATTAAGATGAGCATTAAGTATGAGTAGTTTGTTTCTTATATATTTAAAAGTATTGCGTGTGTGGAGAATTAGAGAAGTGTTAAGTGGTAAACAATTATATGTGCAGCACATGAAAGATGTAATGTAAGTGTAGAACGTTTCGTAGTGTATAATTGAATAAGAGCGTGAACAAGCAGTCATAGTATAGAAAAATATTGTAGTAGGTGAGGTATTAGCCGTTTTAGTAGCGGTTTGAAGTAGAGGTGTGAGAATGTATTTATATATATATATATGAGTATTGTATAGTCGTTAAGTTTAATATAAAATATTCTAATTGATCTGAATGTTGTTCAATCTTTATGCGTTGCCTCTGTAGAGATTGGCGTTGCTACACAAGTCTCGCACGCCCGATTGAGAAGAGGGGCTGAAAACAATTCATTTATGAACAGGTATTTTTTTTTTAATTTAACTCTTCATTCTCTTCATTCTCTTCACTCACTGTAATATAATCTAACTTATCATTTTTCTCTTTTGTGTCTCTACAGATAAATACTGAAGGAGCTTCTTTACCATTGATGGTAGATTGAAAGCGGAGCGGAGAGCAATTCATTTTCGAACCGGTAATATAATCTAATTTATCATTTTTCTCTTTTGTACTTTGTATTTGATTTCCACAAATTATTGGAATTTCGTTTGATGAATGAATTTGGTATATATTAGTTTGGTTTATGATTGAAATTTGTGTGTTGAATGGTTGTGTATGAATGCTTAATAATAGGCATAGTTGTGTCTTTATTTTACTTTGTATTTGATTTCCACAAATTATTAAAATTTGGTTTGATGGATAAAGTTGGTATTAGTTTGATTTGTAATGGAAATTTGTGTTGATGAATGGTTGGTGAATGCTTAATAATAAGCATGGGATAGGTAAAATTATGCAAAAGTCATGCCGTTTTTTTTAAAAATCTCTTCGTAATTAATATTGTTTGATGTATGTGTATATGTCTAACAATATCTAATTGTTTTAATCAGGTCCGTGAATCACCTCTCTTGTTTCCCGCCTTCTTCCATTACTGTTCCTCTTTCCTCCTCTGTGCACAAGTAAGTAACTAAACCTTATTTTTTGTTTAATAAATGCAATTATGTATTTAAATATAAGTGCTAGTACATAATTTAGCTTCATTCCCTATTGTTGATGCATTTCTTTTTTAATTTATTTTTTGTTGCTCCCTTGCAGAGACATATCAGAAGTGGTATTGCTGCATCTCCGCACAGAAGCCTACCTCTCAGGCACCAGTCTCCCCTGTCCATAAATCCTTAAAAAACAAGTACGTATTCTAACTCTCGATTCTTTGGTAATCTCTAAACCGGTTTGAGCTTATACAGTGGAGAATTGAAAGCGTTGATTTGATGATCTGAATTTGCAATTGGTTTTCAGCTAGCTAGTAAAGAATTGATTTATTTTAATTGTTGGTTGCTGCCATTGTTGGAATGTTTGTGGTTGTGATGACTTTGGTGAGTGCTGAATAATAAGCACGGGATGTGTACAATTACGCAAAGGTCATGCCAAATTTTTTCTAGAAAAAGTATTCGTAATATTGTTTTAAACACCGGTTTTCTGTTTTAGAAGTGCAACAATTTCTTAAATTGAAAATGGTAGTTTATTTTGTTTTGCAACCTTAGAGTTAGGCTAGACTAATTGACAATCATCCCAGTCATGCTCCATTAGGAATAAACATGTGCAACTTAATACAGGCCATATCTACAAAGGATCTAACTCACACCTGTGATCTGTTGCACATGTAGTATGAAGCGTGACTGGATGTATGGTGATAGAGGCGAACATTTTGACAAAATGCTGAAAGAGTTTTGCAAAGCTGCAGTGCAAACAAGGACAGGACAAAGGCGGAGAAAATTCCATGTCCTTGTGTTGATTGTGGTGTGGTTAGACATTATTCAAGCATCAACCTCGTACAACTCCATGTGAAGACCCGTGGTTTCATGCCACATTATACAAAATTGATTTTTCATGGAGAACGTGTTGAAGATAATGCTTCATCTTCCTACAGTCACGATCGGTGTAACTCAAGAACCGAGCAGACATTCGATACTACTAACGAGTCAGAACTCCCAAGCGCTTCCGGAGTCAATGTTGACAGTGAGTCGACTTATCATGATGAACAAATTGACGAGATGCTTGGTAACGTTGAGGATAACTTTGTCGACCGGCCGGATGAGTATCAAAGGTTGTTGGACGCATCCAAAACGGCGTTGTATCCTACTTGCACTAAGTACACGAAATTGACAGCTATATTGAATTTGTTCAACCTGAAGGGAAGATATGGATTGAGTGACAAGGTTTCACGGCATTCCTCGAGCTGATTCATGATATGCTACCGGATGAGAACGGTCTCCCTACGACCACGTATGAGGCAAAGAATGGGTGTGTCCAATGGGAGTAGAGTACAAAAAAATTCAGCGTGTCCAAACAACTGTGTGTTGTACAGGGGTGAATACGAAAATCTGGACAATTGCCCGAAATGTTCGTTGTCCCGGTATAAGCATAAAGATGGTGAGTACTCCTCCGTTCAGAAAAAAAGCCCTCCAGCAAAACTTGTTTGGTATTTGCCGATTATACCCAGATTCAAACGGTTGTTTGCGAATCCGAAAGATGCAAAGAACTTACGATGGCATGCCGAGGGTAGAAAGAGTGATGAGAAACTAAGACATCCAGCAGATGGGCCTCAGTGGAGAAACATCAATAGACGGTTCAAAGAACATTTCGGACATGAAGATAGGAATCTGAGGCTTGGGTTATGTACTGATGGAATGAACCCGTACGGCACATTGAGTAGTCAACACAGTACATGGCCTGTTCTGCTAGTGATCTACAATTTGCCCTCATGGTTGTGTATGAAACGAAAGTACATCATGTTATCGCTCCTGATATCTGGTCCCAAGCAGCCAGGTAATAGCATTGATGTGTACCTTGCCCCTCTGATCGACGATCGGATCTGAAGCTATTGTGGAATGAGGGGACCGTGGTATATGATGCTTATGCAAGAGAGAATTTCACGCTCAAGGCTTTGTTGTTCTGTACCGTCAATGACTTCCCTGCGTATGGGAACTTGTCCGGTTACACGGTTAAAGGAACATTTGCATGTCCCATATGCGAGGAAGACACTTGTTCGGACCGTTTAAAACATTGTGGGAAGAATGTTTATATGTGTCATCGACGTCTTCTCCCCGAAGATCACCCTTATCGAGTAACGAAGAGAAAGTTGTTCAATGGTCAAGCCGAAACTCGTGTGGCCCGTCTACTCTGACCTCTGAGGAAGTGTATGAAAAGGTTAAGGACATTGTAAAGTATTTGGAAACACAAAACCGACGAAAAACATTTGGAAAAGTGTTCTATCTTTGGGAACTACCTTATTGGCGTCATCTTTCTGTGAGGCACTGCTTAGACATCATGCACATTGTGAGAACGTTGGTGAGGCAGTGAGTGGGACTTTACTCATATACCCGGCCAAAACAAAAGACGGATTGAAAATCAGAAAGGACATGCAAACCATGGGTATACGAAAGGAGTTACACCCACAAGAGAATGGGAAACGAATCTACTACCTCCTGCATGCTACACGCTCTCAAGGCTGAAAAGATTAGTTTCTGCAAATGTCTGTACTCGGTAAAAGTACCGTCTGGATACTCTCAACTGGAAGAACATTGGTATCGATGAAGGATTTAAAACTTTTAGGCATGAAATCTCACGATTATCATGTACTGATGTTACATCTTCTTCCGGTCGCAATTCGAGGGATATTGCCATCTGATGTCAGAAATGCTTTAACTCGGTTATGTTTCTTTTTCAACGCTGTGTGCTCCAAGGCAATTGACGTAACCTCTCTAGATGATCTACAACGTGAAATTGTTATCACTTTATGTCAACTTGAGATGTATTTCCCACCATCTTTCTTTGATATAATGGTACATCTAATTGTGCACATCGTTCGAGAGATACAGTTCTGCGGTCCGGTATACTTACGGTACATGTACCCTTTTGAACGGTACATGGGTATTCTGAAAAGTAGAATGAAGAATAGGTATCGACCAGAGGGGAGCATTGTTGAAGCAACAGTGACTGAGGAAGTCACGGAGTTTGTGACCGATTATTTGAGTGAGGCAGAGTCTATTGGTATCCCAAAACCACGACACTATGGCAGGTTTAAGGGTAAAGGTGTTATTGGTAGAAAGATCGTGCAAGTTTCGCGTCTACTTATTCATCAAGCACATTTGTTTGTCTTACAACATCTTGAGGTTGTTGAACCTTATTTGGAAACCCATATGGTTGAGTTAAGGCATCAAAATCCTTTGAAAAACCACATTTGGCTGACAAAAGAACAAAACCGAGTTTTTATCCAATGGTTCAAAGATCATGTGTTGACATTAGCATCATCAGATCCAGAAGCTGTAAGCGAAGAGATCAGATGTTTGGCAATCGGACCTGAAACTAATATTACATCTTTTGAGGGGTATGATATTAGTGGGTATACATACTACACTGCACGCCAAGATGCCAAATCGATAAACCAGAATAGTGGGGTAAAAATTGAAGCTGCTGCCACTGAGTACCACAGCGGTAACCGATCTCAACCAGTTAGTAATTGGTATTATGGTGTCATCGAGGACATCTGGGAACTAGACTATGACATTGATTCCTTTCTGTTGTTCCGGTGCAAGTGGGTGGACAACCGACGCGGGTACCAAAATGATGGAGGGCTTACCATGGTTGATCTTTCACGGTTACACGGTTATAATGATGATCAATTTGTTCTGGGAAAGGATTGCGAGCAAGTGTGGTATGTTGAGGATCCGAAAGACTGCAGATGGTCTGTTGTTCTTCCAGGAAGAAGGCCGGTTGTAATGGAAAATGAAAATGAGGATAACGATGAAAATGGGACTGTAGAGGAAACATCCTTGTTTCCTACTGGATTACCGGATTCGATTGATGATACTGAAAACGATTTGCTCTACGCACGATCAGACCATGATGAGGGTGTTTGGGTAGAAAATATGAAATGATTTATGTTTTTGTACGTGTCAGGTAATGTTGTTAGTAGAATGTAGACTGTAATATCATCTTAACTGTTATTGTTATGCATCATAGTATTTATGTTATGAGTTTAACTGATGAAAATGCTTTATGATTTTTTTTTGCAGTGGATGATCACCCTATAGATGACCCCATTGGACGGCTTATCTCCACTGGAGAACCTGAGCCACAGCCGAATAGACCAAGTAAGCGGGTCACGAGAGGAGGAAAGAAGAAGAAGGACCAGGTAGCAGTACACGAGACTGAGGCTGGCCCTTCACAGCAGACCGAAGAGGAGTCGGTTGTACCACCAGAGGCGAAGAAGCAGAAGAAAAGAGGTGCAACACGTGGGCTGAAGGCTAACAAGGGCCCTCCTACAAAACCGGTCGACTTCAATCAATTCAACCAGCCCCATGGAAATTGGAAGAATGACTTCACCGCTTACGGTAGCCATTTGGTGAAGTCATATTGCGACATAAACCACACCTGGAAGCAAGTGCCTCAATCATTGAAGGATACTATGTTTCAGCGTCTTCAGGTAAATCTCTACATTATTACTATGATCTTTTGTGAAATAATAGAACATTTATGTTTACTTTACTAACTGAATGATCATGTACGTAGTCTCGTTTCTCCGTGGATCCCGCACTTAAAAACGATGTGCTATCAGCGATGTCGAAACAGTTCCGGGACCACAAGAATAAGTTGGCTGACAAGTACATCTACAAGATGCCTACTCCAGAAGATCCAGATGAGCCAGATCATGGTGGAGACGGTGTGAGACCACCATGGGAGGTTTACGAGGGCATAACAGAAGAGCAATGGCTACAATTTGTTGAGAGGCGTCACACACCTGAGTTCCAGGTGCACTTTATTGTCATACATACATAAATTAATCTTAATTTCTTATGTTTTTTTGTGTTCAATTTCACTTAACATGATCCCATTAATTTATGCAGGCTCTCCGTGCGAAACAACAAGCAAATGCTAAGAAGAATCTGTACCCTCACCACTTAGGTGGAAAAAGTATTGCTCAAAGGGTACCAGAATGGGAGCAAAAGGGATATCTGCCCACGGATGGCTCATTGGATGCCAGTGGCAGAAGAATGAAAGTGTGGGAATTAAGCCACATTCCGAAGAACTCTACTCCCGAAAATCCTCAATATGATGAAGCCACGAGAGCAGTTATTGCTCAAATGGTAAGTGATATCATTTCATTTTCAGTCAAACTGTTCATTTCCTTTGTATATGAACTTATGTTAAACTAATAACTGTATTTGTGTGTTATATTAGGGTGAATTAAGCTCTCAGCTCACCCAGGGCACCTGGACCTCACAGAGGAATGATGATCCTCTTACACGCGCTCTTGGTAAGAAGGATCATCCAGGTCGTGCCATTGGGTTTGGTGGGCACGTTGGTATCCGCCAGGCATTTGGCGCACCCGGGTCCAGAATCAGCCGGGGACAGTCGATTAGCTACGAGGAGCACCTGAGAGCGATGTCTGAGATGGAGCAGAGGATTACTCAGAACGTCGACGAGAGGATCGCTCAGGCTATATCAAGGATTCAGCCACAGCAGCATGAAAGCCAAGAGGTTTCTCGACCACCGGTAGTGAGAAGTAGTGTCCACTCGGCTGATCCGTTTCCCTATGCATCTCTACAGGTTAGACTTACATTTCAATTGAGTACATGACGATTATGATTTTTAACTTGATCACTAATATCATCATAGAAGAATTCTCAATTTTTATCTAAACAAGTTCCACATAACACTCAGGCACCCACTGAGTGCCATCTGTTTTTACAAATTGGAGTAGAAGAGGTCATGGTTGCATGGGGAAAACTTTTCCCCTCTCGTCCAAGTGATATTGTGCACGGTGAACCACTCCGACATTACCATGCACGAGTGCTTGTAGACGAATTTGTTGCAGAGCATGCTGACGTCGGTTTACCGGTGCCGGTCCCACAAAGACCTACCGTGCGTTCTGCACAAACTGCGACAGTGCAGTGGCCTGCACGATTGGTCAGACTCCCTGGGCAGGTATTACTCTTAACCGTTGCTATAAAACTATTGGTGTACCACCTTGCATCCATATACTTAATTAGACTAATATCATAGGATATGACCCCACCGAAGACTGATAAGGGCAAAGGAAAAAGAATTGCCACACCTGTGCAATCAAAGGCATCCACAAATTTTGTGCTTAGACCTGCTTTGGTGGAGAAGAGAATATTGGCCGGCTTGTCGACCAATATGCAGATTCTGCATTCCTCGTTGTTGGTGCTACCACCGGATAGTGATTCCCTCATTGTGGAAGATCCCGAGCGGATATTTCACTATATAGTTCAAGGAGAAGATATACATCGATTTGGGATGTATATGTCCGACTTCGAGGAGTGCTTCAGGAGGGATTGGTTGAATGTGTCGATTATCAAGTCGGCCGCCATGTGAGTGACTTCTACCTTTTATATTTTGAATTCATTAATTGGTGATGAATTAGATGTTTGAATATAAAGTTAATGACTAATGATATTGCCTCATAGGTGGGTGCATGATAAGGCGATCAATGTCTATCAAGATCAAAGATTTGGATTCCTGTGTCCTGCTATGTGCAATGAAGTCCAGATGACAAGTGATCCGCAAGGCCTTATGCAATATATGACGAATGCCCTCTATGAATGTTCGAAAAGTCATTTATTATGCTGCCATATCATTCAGGGTATGATATTTGACTATTTCTATTAGTATTATCTAAAACATATAGTTTGTGTTAGTTGCTTAATGATTTCAACACATTGTGTAATTTGTGGACAGTCGACATTGGTCATTGCTTGTGCTGGTGATGGGGAAGCACCCACGAATCTTGCAATTTGACTCACTTGGTGCGGGTGCCAAGAGACCGAAGATCTCCACCGCAATACTGGGGTAATTATTTTGTTATCGTAAACAACAATTATTTTACTAACATTAACTGTTTCATAATTGCTACTGATGCTTAAAACTATATATATTGCTGATGTATATAGTTCCATGAAGCTGCATTAAGATCCAGGGTATAACAATGAAGAATAACATCCCTTGGAACACTGTCAAGGTACTCTATTAATTGATAAATTTGTGTGATAATGTTTAAACTTGTTTATAACTGTCAATATGTGTGTTTGTATAGTGTCCGGTGCAGCCTGGGGGGTCAGAATGTGGATACTATGTCATGAGATTCATGAGTGACATAGTAGGAGCGGCGAACCTTTTACCAGAGCACTCGTTAGACATGGTAACATTCTTTGAAAGTTTCAGTTATGCTCTTTACATGTTGTTAGACTTGTACGTTTTAGATTAATGTTCATTTTTTTTCAAGGCTTACGAACAAGTGTTCAAAGATGGTCAGTATGATGATGCTCAAATTGTTGAGATGCTTGAGGAATGGTCGGAGTTCGTCTGCACAAGTTTAATGAATTGATGATCATGAAGATGTTTTGCTAACTTTTTCGAGTATGTAAATATAACTCTGTACACTTGTGGATGGTGTAATGGTAGATTTGAATTGTAATGGTGTTTTTTATTTGTATTGAAAGTGTGAAAGTAAGTGTAATTGCATTGGTTTTGTTAACTCTCAAATTGTGGTGCGTCGTTGGTATTAATTGGGAGCTTTTATAACTTTTTAAATGTGTGCTGGAGCTCCCTGTATGGATGAAGCATTATTACAGGTCTGATTGAATCAAATGTGGTGAATATATATATATATAAGCTGGGATGGAAAAAAACAAAAAAAAATATACCTATCTCGGCGGTTCTTAGAGAACAACCGCCGAGATAGGCCCCTGGGATTGACCGTGTGTGAGATTGACCATGGGTCTATCTCGGCGGTTGTTCTCTAAGAACCGCCGAGATAGACTCATGGTCAATCTCACACACGGTCAATCCCAGGGGCCTATCTCGGCGGTTGTTCTCTAAGAACCGCCGAGATAGGTACATCTAGTTCGGCGGTTTACAACCGCCGAAATAGGTGCTCACACCTATTTCGGCGGTGCTCATTTCGGCGGTTCACAACCGCCGAAATAGGCCCATTGGAACCGCCGAAATAGGCCTTTTTTCTACTAGTGGATGTGAGGGGATTGTAAGAAGGATATGTATTTGGTTATGGTTTGTATGTACTAATGTTCGGTATATTCTGTCAATCAGACCGTGGCAAGGTCCTGGAGTGTAATGAATTCCGCTGTGACATGTATATATATAAGTTGTTAAGTTGCGAGACCATATTTGGATTGAGATGGGGTGTTACAAAAAGTGGTATCAGAGCATAGTTACGCTCTGAAGACAAGAATTACCGAACTTAGGAGAATATTGAGGTTGAGATTGAGTTATGGGTTAAGGGTTGAGAGATAGAGTGAGAGGTGCGTTAGTCAGGACTTCCCGGTGTTTACCGGATATCCATAGTACCTAGACCCGCCCTCCACATCCCTAACCCTGAATTTGTGGAACAAACGCCAGAGAGAAGAAGCCTTCTCTTACTCGGGGAAACCCGATCTGGCGGTTAGCTAACAGTAAGCAATACAAGAAACATCTTGTTGCACAACAGTTACGGAGAACTTGGAGATTTTTAATGGAGCGCAACAGAGAAAGGCGCTACCTATAGAATTCTATCAATAAGGGAACGGTAATTACCGACAACATGGGTCGACATGCTACGCAGTCGAAATAACCCGCCATACCAATGATAAGGAAAGCACTACTAGTGCAATGGATAAGAAAAGAATAAGCGACATGAGTATCGGAAAGTGGTCCGAATGAGCATGACAAAGGGATAATACAAAGCATGAGGATTGAGATTACTGGAAAGTCCAGTTAGAAACGGGAACTCCAAACCCCATACAATGAAGAAGGTTGCAAACCTGGCCGACGTAACGCAGACGACGGTAGAAACTCATACAACTGTACGTAAGAATAGGACTACAATGTAGTACCTAAAGTGGGATCATTACTTAGTAACCACGATAAAATGTGTGGGAACGGGAGCGAGGATTAAGACATAAGAAAATAATAAGGGGTTCCCTCAAAAGAGGAACGCCCGGATAAGTGATGATACGGTCAAAATAACTAGGAAACTGCCGGATGGCTAGTTATCCTAAATAAGAGAACGTCGAAGGGGTCCCGGGGACTACCAAAGATATGGAAACTAGGTGGAAGTACCACTACCGACGCACACGGTACCGGAAGCTCATCTTGCATGGCGCACTTGCCATAGCAAGTGCTACCACGGTTAAGCTACGCGGGAGAATGAGACCTTGGAAGTGCCTGACGGCCTGACCATGATGAGATGAGGTGATACACCAGTCAGCGGGGAGCTGAACTTGGACAGAATACTAAACAATATAAATGTGAGCAACAGTACAACCTACTACAACAACAATAACCGACAGCACGATAAGAACACTAAACCCGGATCTCAAAGAGAAGAACATAAGAGATCGCTCAATAATGCGAGCAAAACACTACATAAGCAACAATATACAAGAAATGTATAATAAGATACCATTGAGACCGTTGACATAACGTCTTCCAAGAAGAGCGGGATACAACTCCCAAGATGACCATTAAGAATACCAATAACAACAATCTTCGTTGAATATGTTAGTAAACCCCGGAAACAAGAATAGAAGAAATGAACGTAAGCTATAACCTACTAAGGATTAAAGATATACAATCCCGACAGAGGGAAGCTCAGAGGACTACCCACAGAGCGGGTATAGTCGAGCCAAATAACTGATGAATGACAGCTAATACTGTTCGTCTAACTCATTCACACCCAAGTATGAATGATCATCAACGGGTGGCGTAGTCAACGGAAGTTGAACGAAACGTTGAGATGGAAGCAAAAGATGACAGGATGATTTCCGACTTAGACACCGCAAGGCAAATGCCTAATACGAACTAATCCGTAATTGCTAAAAGACATAAGTCTAGTAAAATGACAGTATTGTCAAAGACACTAAGTGACCTCAGATCACCTGAATAAACTTCCATAGCAGGAAGCAGGATGCAAAAACTACCATGGAATCCGATACTACATTTAGTATGTAACCTAACGGTGGATAATGTTCAAAAGACCAGAAACTTATGAGAATACCCTACGGATGAGTAAGAGTACAAGTAATGAACTGAGACATTAAGCACTAAGAGCCTACGAGCCAAGGATGTTAACCACATCAGAGCCCGAGGCGCAGTAAGTTGTAAGAGAGCTTATTTAAGCCACGAAGGAACTACAATTCGTAGATATGAACGGTTACCAAACCTATAACTTAGATTGTGGAAAATATTGCCAGGAAAAGGCACCAATGAGAATAATGAGATAATACATTGGCAGGGGCGGAGAACAAACCATGCCTTTTAGGATGGGGATACCTCTCCTTGTCGTAAGGCCAAGAGTGGGAATAAACCCCTCAGAAAGGGCTTTCACTTATTAGAGAAATAATACGTTTGTTAGAGAATGGAAATTGTAAACCTTGAGATTACCTTAGAACGTACCAGATGCACTTGAGTAGAAGGAAGGCTGCAGAGACAGACCTCATATCCAACACCCATGATTTAAGAATCAGCAATCGTCAGAGATAAACATTGTGAGTGCACATAATGACACGTCAAATGACCAATGCTCAGAAGAGCTTGTGATTCAGCGGACGAATTCTTCAGTAACCGGTTAAATTACATGGTAAATAACATCATAAAGGATGGAAACACCTTCGTGTTAAGAGATAACAAATTACAGCACGGTACGGCAACCGCCAAATACCGAAATTAGAGAAACCCCAGTGTGTTTACACCAAGGAGAGATTGAGTATAAGGTAAGATGTTAGAATAAGTGAGTAAGTAGTTGCACCATCAATGGGCAACATGGTAAAGGCCAACTACCACGGTAGCAGAGGTCTTAAGGACAATATGCATATAAGGGGATTAAGTCATGGTGCGCAGTAAAGCGACCATTATGTATAAGCCGTCAATATTGACATTCAGGCAATTAGATTCATAAACTAAGACCAGCATAAGTAAGGAAATAAGATGGTAGACGAACTGTGCATTGATGCCAGTAGTCTGGACCTAGTTTAGTAAGATTACACAGGAAACACACTACCCATTCCTTAAGGAACTGGAAGTACATCCCTAGTAGAATAAATATGAGAAAGAAGATAAGAGGCTCTATGGAAAGAGACCTAAGCTACTAAGAAATTGAGTCAATACGGAATACAGAAAGGAGCTAGAGCATACCATACCCAAGAACACAGTAAATGGATTTCCCTTGATTAACTTCAAGAAGAGGAATAAAAGTTATTATGGAACGATGAAAGAGGAGATCGACAACAAAATACTTCATAATTAGCAATAGCTAAACGTGTGACGGACATTATGAGTTTACTAAAACGAGACGTGGGACGACTGCACCCCACAAGGGCTTGCAGGCCTGACACGCTCATTTATGAGTTAGGTGGGTAAGTAGTAATGTACCAGTAAGGTACCCCATGCATGTAGACGAGTGGTGTAAGGAACACGGGAAGTAGTCGACTCCGTACCACGGACAACGACACAAGATCAGACAAGAGCGGCTATTACCACAAACAGTTGAAGAGAAGAATTCAGTTGAACCAACAACACAAGGGAATCAGAGAACAAATAATTAAGGACTATGAAGTACGAAGAGCACAGATTGATAAGCACAGACATTGGACATGTCTTAAAGTGTTAAGGATAAGGCTGTAAAGCGCAATAAGCACTAAACAGTAGTTTCAAATTAAGGGTCATCCTCAGACCAAAGGTCAGTTGGAGAGAACAATTTAGACATTCGAGAAAACACTAAAGAGTATGAACATAAGATCTTCAAGGAGAATGGATAGACGAGTTACAACTCATTAAGGCCGTGTATATAAAAGATAACACGTGTCCACTGAGAGACCAATATTCCTAAACTGTAAGGAGGCAGAAGGATATACAATACTATGAATGATTAGAAAGGCAGTTAAGCCTAAGATTATCAGAGTCGCGCAGCTGAAGCTAGCAGACCACTACCTTTGAGATTAGACCAAACTAAGTTAAGAATATGGTACAAGTACCGTTAAGAATCCTTGATACAGAGACTAAGTCATTTCTGATCGGATTATAAGTAAAATAGATGACATGGAAGCCAGAATGCTTGGTGAGAATTAGACATCTTGAACTTATGTTCAAGGATGATATAATGTTGATTACGTGGGCGTAATCCAATTTAAGGGGGGTAGAGCGAAAACCGCTTAGCGTATGTTTGTGTACTGAGTACATAAACTACGGTGTGCATAGCACAAAATAATTTGAGAATATGTTTTACATAAACATTGTGAGATAAAATCATGGTTATTGCACACAGAAGATGTGAATACCATACATATTAAGTACCTATCTTGTTAACTCCGGTGTGAGTACAAGTTAAGAGAATTAAGGAAGAGAATTAAGGAGATTTAAGGAATAAGGAATATATGAGGTATGAGTCGATATGAAACTACATGTGAGATAAGAATAAGATAACACTTTGAGATATTATTTGATATGAGTATGAGGAAGGAAATTGTAATCCTATGAGGTATAAGATGGTGAGAGTTGGTATGAGACTGTAATAGAACTTAGTAGGAATTTAAGCCCTGAGGTGAGTACTAAGAGATGAATCGGGAATGTTTGATGGACTAAGTCCACACTTTGGAGATGTATTGATTACGATTAGAAAGACTAAAAAGATAGAAAATTGGACATGAGTGAATTTTTTGGATGTTTGAAAATGACGTGGGAGGTGGAACTTGATTTTCTAGGGATCAAGGGAAACCGAACACAAATTGGGGTGGAAGGATAGTTCTACCCTGATGCTGATCACATCAGGGTTGGATGATTCCTGAAACTCCCTACCAGTGGTCACAATTAAATCACGCTAAGGATAGAGGCATTAGGATAAAATGAAATTGGAGTTGATTGTATTTTTAATTAGAGGAATTATTGAAATACCCCAAACTTATTAAACATGGATTAAATATTTAATCACATTAATTAAGGCCTAAACATGCCTTAAAAGTCAACTGAGAACAACAGGGGTCAACACAAAGCAAGATGTTGCACCCTTTGACTGTTAAGGGTAAATAAATACCCAAATGAACTTCTTAGGACCTAAAAAATTGTCCTAAGTATATTAACATAATATTAAACATATTATAACCGTTGGACAACACTCCAACACAAAGAAAAAAGCATTTACATGCTTCAAGGTCAAAAAGGGCAAAAAGGTGCTCTAGGAAAACCTTAAAAATCAAATGACCTCTAAATGATATAAAATTGAATACCATGATCAAGTATCATGTAAGGAACACAACAAAACCGTTTTCAAAGGAAACAGAGCTCAGAAACACCTGGCGACACAAAATATGCACTAAAACTCCTTGAAGCACGTTTTTGTGTAATCGCCTTTTAAATTGGTTTTAAATGGGATAAAAGGTTATAATTACCTTTAAACATAATAAAATATCATATTATATGACATTAGGAATTTAATTCCAGAAATTTACGAATTTTTACAAATTTAATATTAAAATATTAATAAAACCCTAATGTGGGGCCCGTTTGGGTCAACATTGACTAAGTTGGTCAATGTTGACCATTGACCACGAAATGGACTACATAAAATCAGATATTAAGTCTCTTAACAGACCAAGAGACAAGAGACATGTGACAATTAAATATATGCTCTTACTTTACATAAATTAACAAAAAAGGACAAACTTTACCTTATAAAACAAAACAAGTGGGCTCCACTTACCTTACCCATGTGAGCCAACCGAAATGGAGCCTCCATTTACTCCTCTCCCTCCTTGTATTTCGTGGCTCCAATCTGGTACAAGACAAAACAAGATGAGTCACATGTTTATTTAATGACTAAAGTAACATATTACCTCATTTTCTTTTCAAATTTGAATCAAATGATTCACCCACTCTCTCCACCATGGCCGGCTGCCCCATGCTGTTGTCCCCTCTGATTAGCTTCAATTATTCAACAACAATAAGTCATTGATGAGTCATCAAACCAATAATGACCTAAAATATTCAAAAAAGTGCTTTAAGCTTAATAATAGGTCATTTCCTCTCATTTCTCCTCTTGAGCCGAATTTTCTCTGTCCATGAGCTCTCTCTGGCTCCCCTCCAACCTTGGGTAAGTTCCCAAGCACCATTGATGAGGTTTCAAGCTCTAGGTAAGCTCTTAAGGCATAAAAATGCCCATTTTCTTCATCTTTCTTTCCTTTTTCGATTGATCTACACTCCAACCTTTTCTATACATCTATGTAGAGTGATTTGGAGGTTAGAGGAAGTGTTGGTTTCGTACATAACCAGATCTAAGGAGGAAAGTTCAAGTCTTGACCATTTAAGGTAAAAATGTGCTTTAAGCTCATAACTTTTGATTCCCTTCGAATTCGGCTGTGAAACTTTGCTCATAGCCTCATCTTCTTCTCCTTTTCATGTGGAATCTGTTGGTAAGCCATTTGGAGCAAGGGTGGCCGAGATCCAAAGGAAATACCCTCTTTTAAGGCATTTTTTTCCAAGGTAAAACCTAATAACAAGGTAGCATTTCGAGATCTAGCTATTTCCTATGTCAATATGGTAGATATAACACCTTGTGGTGTGTTTGATTCAGGTCGAAACCATCTTGAACTCTCCTTGCATTCTTAAGGTGATTTTTGCCTTAAATCTTACATTAAATTACTTCTTATGGTTAGATCTTTCTTGGAGACTAACTAGGCCTTGGTTTCTGTTGAAAACATGTAAAACAAGCTGTGGAGAATTTCTCCTTAAGGTGGCGAACTCAAACAAGGCTTTACCTAAGCTAAATCAAGGTATAAATCACTTAAAACCTTAACTTGATACATTAACACAAGTTTAAGTGTGTGTATATTAATTGCCGTGAGTGAAGGAGAAAAACAAGGTCTTGTTTGACCTTAAAATGTTTAAGAAATGGTTTAATAAATTTATAACTAATTAAACAAGCATAAATGTCAAATTTAAGACATTATGTGGAAGTTTGGTAAATAAATGGAAATTATATGGTGAGGCCGAAATCTTATAAGTGTTTTGGGACATTTATGTGTAATTTATTTTGCAAGCCAATGTTTGTAATAAGGCCATGTATTTTAGGCCATTTTATTTATGCATTTACAAGCTTTTAATTAAGTTTAAGTAGTATAAATGCATTACCGAAAATAAATGGGGTATTAGGTGTAATTAAAATTTGGGGGCTTTAGAATAATAAGGCCGAAGATTAGAGGTAAAAAGGAGTTAAAATAAAGTTTATAAGATTTTATAAAGTTTTGGGGTTAAATGGTGAATTTTAGAAAGTTTGGGTACTAAACCATAATTATAAAGAATTGGTGGTCAAGGAAATATTAAGGTGGTCAACATTGACCATATGCTAGGTTTTGACTAAAATAAATAAGTTAGATACCTTATTAGGTTTATAATAAGCTATGTATTTAATGGTAATATTTTATAACATATGTGGTAAATGGTTATTACCAAAAATAAAGGGTGTACAATGGTATTTTAAACACCCATGGGCTATTAGGAATTTTTAGGAATTTATTTGGTGGATTTTGGAATTAAAATGAACTATATATGTATAAATATAGTTATTATGTCATTATGACACTTTGGAGAAATATAGATGGTGGAATGGTAAATACCAAGAGTGTATGGGTTAATAAGGATATTTATAACCCTTTGGTGGGATTTGGTGATTTTTAGAATTATTAAGAGAATTTATTAAGATATGTGTATAAAATATGGTTTTAATGATATGGAAAAACTAATGTTACAAATAGGGCCAAATGGCAATTATAGAATAGCACAGGGCTGTTCGGAATTTACAAAAAATAACCATAGGTTATACTCTTTATAAGTTAGAAATGTTATATTAAATGGTATATATAACATGGTAAAAAGAAAGGGGTGATTTTGTAAATAAAGGAAACTATGGTTTATGGAAAAGAATAAGATTTTCTTATGGTGCCTAAGAGGCAATAATAAATAGTTTTGTATAAAGACTATAGGTTATAAGTTAAAGGGAATAAAAATATCACATAGTATGATATTAGTATATGGTATAACATTACATAATGTTATGTGGTCAAAACGGAATTTAAATTAAGTTAAGGCTATACTGAGTTAATAGGAGTTGAAAGATGAATTTTAGACTAAGGTCTATAATGTTATAAACGTTATGACAAGATATGGTTTAGATGGAATTGATATAAGGAAGGGTACTCACATAAAATAATGTGACAAACTATAAATAAATGAGATTTATAAACTAAGTGTTTATGGAATAAACCTTAGGAGTTGTAATTATACAACATAAATGTTACATGATATTAGGATAATAATCTTAATATAAGTTGTATAATATAATACAACTAATGGGAATAATCATCCAATAAAAGATGATAAAATGTAACATAAAATACAAGAGTTTATGAAACTCATGAGAATTACCTACGTGGTAAAAATATATACATACACAAGAAATAATGTATATAAGGTGGATATATATATTTCGGTGTAAAACCATATGATTTACTGGTGGTGGTTATTTAAAAAAAAATAATATAGTTACGAACTATAAGTTATGAATTTAGAATGCAATATAATATAAGGATGCATGCATACATACAACTATAGGTTACGTACCTAAACTAGAGGTGGATAAGATTAAAAGAAATATAAGGAATTAAACTTAACAGGAATAGTTTTGACGTACGCGTTTTAAGTAACAAAACCGACTGTTTTAGAGGAACCGTAACAACTGTAGAAAACAGAGGTGAACTGTCGGGGTGCTTATTATTCGGAAATACCGGATGTAGTTAGTCATGGTGACTGACTTATAGTTTTATTACCGTTTAGAGTATACTTCTGACAAGATGCTTGACGAGCTAATGGACTACACGGAGCGTAGGATCTTGCTGATTCATACTCCACCGTAATACAGTCAGGGTGAACGGTATGTAAAGGGGTTTGATCCGAGTTGTCCTAAGGTTGCTCCTTGGGCTCGGATTTGGTTGATATAACTTGTATGTTGTTATATGTCTCGGATTGTCTCTGAGGGCTTCCTCAGTTCAGACTTCTGTGTGATCTGTGATAAGATTGTTTGTCTGAACGTGATAATTAATATGCATGAATTGTGTATTTATAGCTGCTTATTATTTACTGTTGTTGAGTTAACAGTATTGGTTCGTATATATGAACCTATATATAAAACGAACTAGCGGCTATGGTGCTATCTTATATGAAACATAAGGAACGTCAAAAAACGTTGTAGCACTAAGATAATAAGATATACATATTATCTGAGACTTTTATACGGAGCATTGGCCTTTCTATACGCCGCTCTCGTATCTAACACTGGATCCCGAGTTTACAGACTCCGGATTGGACTAATGACCTTAGTCTGCTGTGTTAGAAAATTTGGTAATGCGATGCGATGGTATAATAAATTAATTAATGGAATGGAAGTAAAGCCAAGAGGATGTGGCTCTTGGTGCGCGCTGTGATCACAAAAACGATACCAGGATGTCCGCGTACGGGTCCGTAAGTATCAAGAAAATTTCCCGTGAGCTAGAATGGCTCGTTGGTCGGAGACTCTACCGTTGGAGTGGCTACTGCCGTGGGTGACCCGCCATAATATATGGGTAACTAGAGACATGTCGTTTTAACGAGACATTGTCACTAGGTATAACTGAACAACTAAAACAATTGAGACTTATACAGTGGCGAACAATACCATGGACGAGACTTAATACTTGTTTATTATTCTCGTTGTTTCGCTTTGTTGTTCATTGGTTATACTTGTGGTTATTTTATTGTGTGATGATGGTTGGATGGAGCCTACAAGGCTAAGGTAAATTAAATATGAAAACTGTACGCTACGGCGAATGTACATGGTACATTAAATTGTTATTGCTCGATACGTTCGATATACAAATGTTATTTGAATATTCTATGAATGTTTGGTTGGATGGATGATACTAATGTTTATGGATATTTGATGGTTGATTATGTATAGTGTACATTCATGCTTCAGTTTGATTATAACTGTAAAAGGAAAAGCATGAAACCAATCTAATAATAAGATGGTTAAAATGACAAGTGACCATTAGGGTCCAGGCCCGGCATACTCAGCGTCTATCGCTGATACTACCATTTCAGGTTGTTGATCATTGTCGGAGCCGAAGAGCAGGAACAGGGTAACTGGAGATGTGTATAGTAATGAAGATGGTGTATGGTCTTATGGTAAGGTTATGTATTTTCAGGATTGGGTAGACGCTCACTTGTCGATGTTTATGGTTATGACTTAGTATGATGTATAGGAGTTTCTCGTTATCACTGCGGTTAGCAGTTTGTTTATTTTGGAAGTTGGATGTAGTTTGGCTACATTGCTCGCATGGGCGAGTAATGGCCGGTGACACCCGAGTGAGTTTTGTAATTGTTAGTTATTTTCCGCTGCGAGACGTTTTTATTTATTGCTACGTGAGGGATTATATCGTGATTATGGAGAGGGGTGTTACAAAAGTGGTATCAGAGCGGAGTACCGCTCTGATGACGAGAAAGTAGGTTAAGACAGTGAGCTTAGGACTTGGGAAAACATGGGAAACATCTGGGAGTACAAGACGATTCGTCTTAAGAGATATTGTGTCTAGTAACGCAAATTGCGTGGCAGGTTAGCTTTAGGGCAACTTAATATCTATTGGTTGTGTACGGTAATTTACCGAGTATTTATGTGACATACTGTACTACAGATGTCTGGTGGAACTAGAGGGCGTGGTACTGGAAGAGGTGGAGGCGGTGACCCCGGCATTACAGGAGTTGCTGAGACGGTTGCAGTCGTTCTTGCACAGCTGGGTACTCAGATAGGAGGAGCACCAGCCCACCCGCCACAGCCCAGGGAAACGAACTGGCTGAAGTCAGTTAGCGAGACCCGACCACCTACGTATTCAGGGGAACCAGACCCCGTAGCTTTAGAGCGTTACATTGTTGAACATGAGAAAGCATTGAAGCCTTACAAGTACCTGACGACAAGAAGGTCGCCATTGCTGCTTTCCATCTGAAGGATGCAGCCAGCACTTGGTGGAGGTTGGTCAAGGACCATCACCTGGCTACGCCCGACTTTTCGTGGGCTGCCTTTGTCGAGTTGCGGAGAGGGAAGTACTACCCAGCCCATCTTAAACAGAAGAAGCGCCAGGAGTCCGAGACATTGACCCAAGGAGGTCTGACCGTGGATGAGTATTACGCTCAATTCATTGGTCAGCTGGACTTCATTCCCGGTGTGGATTACTCAGAGACCGTGAAGGTCGAGAAGTTCCGGGAGGACTATTATTTCGCATTCAGATGGCGATGGGTGCTACCCTCTACACTACCATCCAGGTGCTAACATGAAAGCCATAAAATTCTTTACTTACTACATTACCAATTAACTTTGTGAGAACTTACCAAGGAGATTCCAGGAGTGTTATGAGGCTGCCTCGAGGACGGAGCTAGTGCTCCAGACTCGGGAAGAGACTCTAGGGGCAAAGAAAAGAAAGAACCCTGAGGGAGAGTCTGAGGGTGGAGGAGCATCTCCAGGCGAAAGCCAAAAGAAGGGAAAGTAAGGACTTATTCCATTTCAGATTATTATCATATTAAATACCTTAGGAATGCTGACTCGAAACCTTTAACAAGAAATTCTTAAAAAGAAAGGGCAGCAGGGTCACCAGGGAAAGAAAGGGAAAGAGCCGTCCTTCGGTTGACCGGCCCAACTATAGATGCTAAGCCTCTGAGATCCGCACCTCCTAAGGGTGAGAACACCCACCTCTTAAATTAAAATACCCTAACCTTTATACCGCCAGATTTTAACTTAAACTTAATTACTACCATTAGGCACTAGACAGCCCCAGCGCCATTTTTACTGTAAGCGTTGTGGGAAAGACCATCCAGGGGTCGACTGCGAAGGCCGCAAGGTTGTCTGTCGGTGCTGCAGAAAGAGGGCCATAGGGAATTCGAATGCTGGTTGAACCTAGAGAGCCGTAATTACAGGCCACCAAAGAATACTCAGAAGACCTCAGCTGGAGGATCTGGAGTACCACGAGGCGGTCAGGAAGGCCAGACATCTACTGATGCTGGAGCCCAGAGAGGCTAGGGAGTAGATAGGGCATGAATACCCTGAACTCCATGAGACCGCTGGTGGAAGACTTTGTTTACTTACTATGTTGTGTGCTTGCTTTGGATGTAAGAAGGAGCTATGTTATAAGAATGTGGGAGTGTGTCATTGACCACTCGCCTTTTGTGTAAGACGGGGATTAGTTGTGTGTACTCAGTACCTATAAGCTTTAAACCCTGACGGATATATATACGAACAGGATGTTAAGATTACATTATCATGTAGCCCATACTCGATGACACAGAGTCAATGAGACCAGTGATTACTGAACCAGAATTTCCACCTGCATGGCGCACTTGCTAATGCAAGCGCTATGACCAGTAAACCACTGAAATTTCCATCTGCCTTGCGCACTTGACAGAGCAAGTGCAGCACAACAACAGTAACAGCTACTGCAAATACAACTGCAACAACTACTACTTTTTAACCTTTTATAAAAAAAAAACTGTTTTTCAAACTTTTTCATACAAACCTTGAGATTAGAAACTTATGCAACTATGGAAGGACCGTTAGTCCAACCACTGCAACTGGGGAAACTATACAGCCACTATGACTGTAAACCACACCAGTTTAAATTGTTGGGAATTTCAGACAGGGCTTATTAGCCAAATACCATCAGTGTATACCCGCATTTAATGCTAATCACTACGAGTGATAAATGTTTAGTCCTTATGGACAAGCATACCCTTGGTAGATGCACCACCGTCAGTGAGGATGGTTGGGAAGTGAGAGCCAAGTTGCTCAAGCTATTATGCAATCTGCAATGCATCCAATTACATGGATGAGGGGACGAATATGAACTATGGATGAGATTTGATAAAAAAAAGCAGGGAGAAAAAGGAATATGTGATGTACTCAAGAGATCAAAAAAAGGGAGAAACAAGTTTGCTAATATAGCATGGATTTTACTTACACCGAGTTGAATAATACTAGTCTATGATACAAGTTACCACGGTTGCCACGAAGGCAATATCACTTATTACAGGATAACTGATAACATGAACTATTACACAAAAAAAGAAGCAAGCAAAAAGAAAAAAAAGAAGAAGAAAGCAGAAGAGGAAGAAAAAAAAAGGATATCCATCAAGGGAGATTGACAACAGAATACTTCACAACAACCGTGTGACAGACATTACCAGTTTACTAAACGAGACATGGGACGACCGCACTCCGTTAGGAGCATGTGGGCCTGACAGACTTATTTATGAGTTAGTCAAGTAAGTAGTAATGTATCAGTACGGTACCCCATGCAAGTAGACAAGTAGTGTTAGGAACACGAGAAGTAGCCAACTCCATTCTACGGACAGTAAGTCGGATTACCTCGAAGATGGACAAGAAGAGCCGCAGTTAAACCAACAAGCTAAGGAAATCAAGAACCTTCTACAGAGAACAGTATACAGTGAAGACAGGGAAACAATTCAAGGACAGGAACCCAAAAAAAAGAAACAGGGAAACCCATTATGGACGAATAATATGTAGAACCCTCATAAGGATCAACCAAATGCTTGCGATCCAGAGGAAATATACCAGATGATATGGATATAAACGCGTGACCACGCGAGGAGAAAAGATAAAGCTATATGATAGAAGATACCTTGCTTAAGGAGCAGTGGATTCGAAATGTACCACTCACAGGATAATTCGCACATCTTATCTGTTTGACTCATGAGATATTAGTTGTTGAGCGTTTACGCCTCTGCCCTCTGTATGACTGAGTGTTTTGGTATTGCACCCATGCAGTTATTAATCTAGTGAGAACGCAGAAAGATAAAGTGGATATCAACAAGAGTGTGTAAAAAAAAAAGAACTATAACAGTGTGTTACTCCGGAACAAACACCAGGAGACATGGATGACAAACATCATCTTTGTGGACATATAGGCTGGTACGTCTTAGTATTACAAAGACAAGCGCAAAAAGCACTAAGTACTAACAATGGCCAATGTCATATTACATCTCAAACTGAATGTCAGTGAGAGAAGACACACACATATATGCTAGTGATCAAACCAGTGGATTCACAGCAATGAAAAAAAAAGAGGCAAATTGAGCCTTGTTCATAGGTCTACACCTCATACGGAGCGAGTGGGCCCATAAGAATGAACTTGGGAGAGAGCACAAAAGATCAGTGCCTCACCTTTTATATATTGTGGAACCCTGAAGGGCTAGAGTCATACCCGTCTCTCCGATATGAGGATAACCCACGAGTTGGTAAACTCTTTGAGAGCCAAGTATCCAGCGCCCCTGTTGAGCGGCTGTTGTATACTTGTGGGGTACGGGGGCGTAACCCTTTTTAAGGGGGGTAGAGCCTCTTGGCCGTGCACATGTTTGCACTAAGTTTTGTTTGTTTTATATGCGTTGCATAAAAAAAAAATTGGTTGGTGTGCGGGGCATACGAGGTTTGTCTGTTTTGTATGCATGGCATACAGTGAATTGTTTTGTTGGTTATGGTTTGTAACACCCCTACAACGCCCCTATCAACTACCGAAATCGCAGCGGAATTACCAACCAAACAAGACTAAGCGCTTTGGTGTTACAACGCCGTTAACCACCCACGTGGTTAACTAGGCAAAATAAATACAAGTGTATCGGTCTGATGATCAGACTCCCGAGCATAGAATCTAACATCCATATGTAAACATAACCAGCCATACCGAGTATTTAATTTACATCACATCTGCCAACCATAAACATCCACCACTGTTTAACTAACGGTACCAAAAGTAATGCCTCGGGAGCATAGGCGCATCCCGGCTCAACATCCAAATCAACCAAAAGTACAACAACAACCTAGGACCTAGAGCCACTCTGCTTCTTCGATCCTCATCCTGCAATAAAAATATGGAGCCCCCGAGGGGGTCAGCAACCTTTGCTGGTATGGCTAACGCGCAGCCCATCGGCTACCGGGATACGCGCAACCAATTGTCATAATAACATGGCATTCATTTTAGAACATCCAACATATATACATATATACCAAGCATAGCAAAGGAATTTGCATAGCACCATAACAATACATAACACCATAAAATCGGTCCTCACAAGGGACCTTCCACCATAGTTAGTATACCATGTGAGCCTAGAGATTTTTACCAATCCCATGTTAAGCTCGTTACAACCTCGTTACCGTCCGGTTATATAGAACGGTTAACTTATACCAAAGGTGTGTCGGATATAGTAATCCCAAGCACACCGAAATAACATACGTATGCCCCTGTGGCCCGACGTGAGTCAGTAACTAGCTTTGGATAAGCTAAGGGAAGGTAGAAACCAAATTGGAATACCACCTATACATACACCAAGAGAGCCGAACCGGATATGATATCGACTCCCATCCATCACACGCGTGGCCGGAACAACCGGACTCCTCACTCCCCCGGTTAGCACTTGTTAGTGATCATACAAATAAACTTATTAAGTCACACACAAACCAGTGTATAGGTCTTGTTAGACACACCAAGGGAAAAGAGTCATAATAACACAACATCATAATATATAACAACCGTAAGCTCTTTCATGCCTTAATCTTATAAGGTCGTAAACACTCAGAAAACAATCAACACCCAAGCCGGTGTAAACCGGTAGACAACAGACTGCAAGAAAACCATACCTTGGTCCTTGCCTCGTTTCGTTTCCACCTTGAGAGAATCCTAAACACATTAGTAACGTCGGTTAATTAACGCACTAGTCCATTATTAACATTATCTACTCAACATTACCAGTTTATTTTTATTTTACACTTGTTACAACTTTTCATCCTTTTAATTGCCTTTAAAACTCACCTAACATGTCTTACATAACCTTATTATATCATTACTAACCAACTACTATTTTTAGATAACAATTCCCATCTTAAAACAATAATTTTTGGTCCATACAGTGACCTGTCCGAACTTGTGTCTGAGCTTCCAAGTTCGGACACAAGCCGTGATTTTAGACAGAAAACAGACACTCGTCCGAACTTATGTCCGGACTTCGGAAGTTCGGACGTGAGCCGAGAAAAATTTAGACAGAAATCCGTGCGTCCGAACATGTGTCCGGACTTCCCAAGTTCGGACACAGTTCGAGGATAATCCTAAGGATGGGTGGGTACGTCCGAACATGTGTCCGGACTTCCCAAGTTCGGACACTGTTCGCGAGTGAGAATTTCTTTACCCAACAGGGCTTGTCCGAACTTCCACATCCGGACGGAAGTTCGGACAAGGCATTATACTCCAATTTCTAAGCCTTTAAACACTTAACCAAATTTCCCCAAGGCCTCCAACACTTATAGTATCCTCTCCTTAAGTTTCTAAGTGGTATTCCTTGTCTATTCTAATCATTATACCAAGACATATCTTCTACACAACACATTACTTAAACATCATTTCTTACAACTAAAACTCTTTATGTCATCATTGAAATCTCTTTTTCTAAGCTTGCACTTTCTCCTTACTTTACCAAAGTTTGCCTAAGTCTCAATCTAAGTCCCAAAGTGACTTTGGTACTTACTAAACCTCAAGCTCATGCCTAAGTCCTTGTCACACTCTAGAGCACTTAAGACATTATATCTTTCTTGTAAAAACACCTAGTTATTTCCTAACACCTCTAATTCACCAAACCTTATATAAACACTTATAACTTCTTGCTTCTTACCTAAATTTTGACATGGATCCCCTAGAACATTACTAAGCCTAAACATTTTGTTTTCTCCATTAAACACACAAGAACATCTAAAATCACCAAGAACACTCTCATACACAACTTCACCAAATTCACACTACATCACAATATAGTGCACAATTTAAATTGCATGGCACTTAGGCCCTTAAAATGCATGGCTCTTAGGCCCTTAAAATGCATAACCCTTAAACACTGAATTTCCACAATATATTTGCCTTTGACCTGCAAATACACACCACACACATATGCCTTTTACTAGTCTCTTGAGAACACCTTACTAAGTCATTCACCATTTGCTCTTTAGGTAGTTTTAATAAGCATTTATAAGCTCATTTCTCCTAAGGCATTAAACAACATTAGGTTAGTAGATTTACCTCTTTTTCCAAAACACCTCCTTCTTGTTTCCTTACAAAACGTATGGTATTTTGATTCCTTGTCAAGTTCTAAACAATATACAAACACCATAATGAGTATTCAAGCTTTGAGCTTCATCTCATTGTAAACCCTAGTTTTACATTGTTTCAAAAACATTAATGTAGTTGTTTTACCTTGATCTTTGAAGAGAGTTTGAATATATAACAAGAGAGGACTCCACCTAGTCCATGAGGAGTTGAAATGAAGCTAGAACAAAGTCACACAAAGAGCTATATCAATGTGTATTTTCGGTCAAGGTAAAAACATGGAGGAAACATGATTTTTCTTTGAGATTCCTTACCTAGAAGCAAAGGAGATCAATAATATGTCAAAATACAAGCTCAAGCTCCTTCAATGGTGGAACACCTTGGCACCGAAATGGGGCCCTTGGAGTTTTGAGAAGATAGGAATGAAGAGCTTGATGAGAGGAAGAGATTGGTGGTCTTAGAATTTGATTTGGACAAGTGAGCTTGATTTAGCAAGAGGTCAAAGGTGGAGTTACTATGGTGGTAGTGGTATTACCGAGAGAGAGCAAAGAAGAGAGGTAGAAGATGGTGTTTGGAACCGTGGGAATGAAGGAAAGAAATGAGAATGAAGATAGAACTTGCTTTAAGGAGATATTTGTAGTATAAAGTAAAAAGTAGTTTTATTAGTTTTCTTTACTTACTTATTATGTTAACTAGAGAGTGGTGAGTCACCACACTTAGAAAACCGGCCCCTTTATTAGTGTGAGGGTGTTTTAGTCTTTGTTTGTCAATTTAATTACTTAATACAACATATGTTATAAATAGCTTATAAAAATCACTATTCACCTAAACAAGGCACTTAGAAGTGAAATTTTTGATTTCCATTAATATAGCCACCCAAATGTGATACTATATAGTACACATATATATTTAAGAGTAATGATGGACATTTAGCCATTCAAAACTCATTTACAAGACAATTTTTCAAAAATGTGCTTTAAGACTCTTAAAGCACATTTTGTGTTTTAACTTGTTTTCAAGCTTGGTTTTCTTTGGTAATTGATTTAATATGTTCATTAATACATATATAAGGTCTTGGTAAGCTCATTAGGTCTTACCCAAGCTTATTCCAAGCTTAGAGCACATTTTAGCTCTTATTGACTTTAAAGCACATTTTGTGTTTTCTTTTGTTTAAATCTGTTCACTAATGTTTCTAAGACTCTTTTTAGTCTTAATAATTCATGTTTTAATGTTTAACCAACATACCAAGGTTTGGGGTATTTCAATCTACCCCCCTTAAAAGAACTTGTCCCCAAAGTTCATACTTCCCACATATCTTACTATTAGAACACGGGGAACACTTATAAAAACAATACTTCCAAACATCATCACCAACATTACCATCATTCTTACACCACAAGGGACTCAAGGTCCAGCCCACATAATACCATTCAGACACAACGGTCTGTAACATAACGTAGACAATGTATACATATACATGTCGTACACAACCATAACCGAAACGGCTCTACCCCCCTTAAAAGGGGTACGCCCCGTACCCTATACATATAAACACTAAGAAGCAAACAATGACGGGTGCTTCGCCTTCATCTTTTCTTCCAGCTCCCAAGTGGCCTCCTCAACGTCCTGGCTAGACCAGAGGACCTTCACCAGTCTCACGGACTTATGGCGAGTGTCTCGAGTCTTAGTATCCAGAATCCGTACCGGAGTCTCCACTGATCGCATGGTTGGCTCTAAGGTTAGCCTTTCGGCTGAAGCACATGAGACGGATGAGACATATACTTCTTCAACTGGGACACATGAAACACATCATGTACCTTGCCCAGCTCGGCGGGTAAGTCAAGTCTATAAGCTACCGGGCCGATCCGCTCCGTCACAACATAGGCCCCACATATTTTGGGCTCAACTTGCCTTTCTGGCTAAAAACGAAACACTCCCTTCATGGGGGATACTCTCAAAAATACCTGATCGCCCACGCGAACTCCAGGTCACGTCGGCGCACATTGCGTACGACTTCTGTCTATCCTGAGCTGCTTTCATATTAGCCCAGATCTGGCGAACTTTGCCTGAACTTGCTCAAGATACTCTGGTCCTATGATGACCGTCTGTTGAGCAGAAAATGTGTTACATACTTCTACCTAGGCAGTGTACCTATCGTTTTGCGGAATAGTGAATTGAGTGGGGGTTGTCGATCTCAGGGACCTCGTTCAATTAATTGACAATTTATTAACTAACTGAGAAACTTAACTAAGAAAACAGGAAATGTCACTTTTTTCAGGTTTACTTAATTAACATAATCGTAACTAAACTAACAAAAAGAAATAAAATAATTAACAAACAATAAACTGGAGTAATATGAAAATTAAAGGTGATTAATGTGATAAATAAAAGGCGCTCCCCGGGTTGTTCGGCTAACCTATTTCTTCAATCCTATTAAATAATAATTTCACTAACATTACAATAAACTCAGGAACTATAAATAATTCACCGACCGGGTCATGTACGATGAACTCTAATTGACTGGAAGAACTAGCAGCATACTAATGCTCTAATCCGGAAACAGATCAATCGTTTTAAGAACAGTTCCTATTGGAGACAGATTAACCTATAGGCGGGGTCTCGCTTCTAGTCGTTAATCCGGTTTAACTTCCTATGTCTTGTTAACTAATCTCAGCACCGCATTTTGATCAGAAAACTACAAACGCAACTTTGATAATTAACTATAGAATCAAAGCGCATGAATAAAAGGAATTAAACTATTGCATCAAATAAAAGTAGTGAAATAATTACATGATAAAATTCTATGAAATAGGTTCGCTTCCCCAACCCGGGGAACTAAAAAAAACAACTACTCACTCATGGATTTGGAAACAGAATTAACAACGCAAGAAGACATTAAATATGGTAAGGATAGAGAAAGAATAAACTCCAGTTCTAGAAGGGTTCCGTCTCTGCGTTGCTCCTCCTCCGAATCAACAATCTGGTGTGCGGCGGTCGTGAAGATGAAAGTGACTGGTGGTCGGATGTAGTCTCTCGGATGAACGAGATGGGGTGGATGACTACTCTAATGATGGCTTCATGATGATGAGATGGTTAATGGATGAAGGTAGTGGTCTGATTGATGGAACAGTTCGAGAGTGGTGGCCGAAGAGAATGGAGCAGTGCGGCGTGTGCTGTCTTTGATCGTCAATTCTCGAGCGGCTAGGGCATGCGTGACCTCCCTTTCTTTTCCCCGCAGCCCCCGATCAATCTCCTTCTTATTTAACATGGGCCGTCATCATTAATCTATCAATTGTTTGCATATTTAATGCCCATGAGTCAAAGCCCACGTGAGTGTGCTGGACTTGAATCATAACATAATAATTATGTAACATATGAAATCGTCAGTGCATGCAGAATGCCCGTGAGTGAATGTTATTCATTTGAACGACGTATATATAATATATGGGTGAATATATATACACCACGTACGTTGTATTTCCTGCATTTTAGCACATAAAATATATCAGCTCTTGTTAAACATAAATCGAAGGAAAACATATGATAAGTGAGAAATATGACATGAATAGTTATAAAAATAGGAAGAATTAAAGCCCGAAAAATAGATGTATTTCGCACTTATCACCGTCTCACTCGACTCATCCCAGCATAAAGCGTGCGGCATGGTCTACCGTACAATGCCTGGAAGGGAGACTCTTGATCGAAGCATGGTAACTGTTGTTGTAACTAAACTCGATCAGATGTAACTTATCAATCCAGCTGGTCTGAAAGTCAAGTGCACATGCACGTAGCATATCCTCAAGTGTCTGGATGGTGCGCTCACTCTGACCATCGGTCTGTGGGTGAAACGCTGTACTCAATTTCAGTTCAGTACCCAATGCCTCTCGTGTAGACTTCCATATCTGGATAGGAATCTGGTATCTCTGTCGGATACAATCGTCTTCGGAACCCCATGATGTCTTACTATCTCTCTGTCAAAGAGCTCTGCAAGCTTAGCCACTTTCCAGGTGTCCCTCATCGGTATGAATCGAGCCACCTTGGTCAGTCGGTCTACACAACCCAAATCATGTTCAAACCTCCCCTCGTAGGCGGAAGCCCTACCACGAAGTCCATAGATATGTCATGGAACTTCCACTCCGGCACTGGCATTGGCTGCACCATACCACCAGGCCGTTGGTGCTCAAACTTGACCTTCTGACAAGTGAGACACCTCAACACATAGTCATTCACATCCTTTTTCATTCCAGTCCACCAAAATATATTTTTCATACCTTTATACATCTTTGAAGCTCCGAGGTGAATGATGTCGTAGAACAATGGGATTCACTCAGTATGCGCTCCTTCAGCTCAGCGCCACTCCTCGGTATACACAACCGGCCATTAAGCCTAATCAGGTCATCATCGTGGAGTCTGAAGTCGTACTTCTGACCTCGAATGTGCCATCAATAAGCTTCCGTCTAATCTCCACCATATACTGATCCGTCATCTGAGCACTCCGCACCTCTTCAACCAAGCCAGTATGAGAGACTAGCGAATGGAGAGAGTGTGCTCGGCGACTCAATGCGTCAGCTACCACGTTTGCCTTACCCTCCTTGTACTGTAAATTGATGTCATAATCATTTAAGAATTCAACCCACCTTCTTTGCCTCATGTTCAACTCTTTCTGAGTGAACAAGTATTTCAAACTCTTGTGGTCGGAATAGATTGTCACGCTTACCCCATACAAATGATGTCGCCATATCTTCAGTGCGAAGACAATGGCCCCCAATTCTAAATCGTGGGTAGGGTAGTTCTCCTCATGCTTCTTCAGCTGTCGGGAGGCGTAAGCCACGACCTTCCCGTGTTGCATCAACACACAACCCATACCCCTGCCTGATGCGTCGCAGTAGACCTCAAAGCCATCTGGACCGTCTGGTAATGTCAGAACCGGTGCAGATGTCAGAGCATCCTTGAGACTCGTGAAAGCACTCTCACAGTCGACTGTCCACTCGAATGGTGCATCCTTTTTCATCAAGGAAGTCATCGGCTTCGAGACACTGGAGAAGTCCTTCACAAACCTCCTATAATAACCTGCCAGACCGAGGAAGCTCCTAATGTCGGTAACTGTCTTCGGCCTAGGCCAGGTGCGCACTGCATCTATCTTTGCCGGATCAACAGCGATCCCGGCCTCAGAAATCACGTGTCCAAGGAAGGATACTTGTTCAACAAAAATTCACACTTAGAAAATTTAGCATACAGCTGATTCTTTCTCAATGTTTGCAATACATCTCTCAGGTGGCTTTCATGCTCACCTCTCGATTTCGAATATACAAGTATGTCATCGATGAAGACTACCACTGATTTGTCCAACTGATCTTGGAACAAATGGTTCATTAAGTCCATGAACTTTGCTGGTGCATTTGACAAGCCAAACGGCATAACTGTGAACTCATAATGCCCATACCTAGTTCTGAATGCTGTCTTTTCGATATCACTGTCACGGATGGCAATCTGGTGGTATCCGGAACGTAGGTCTATCTTGGAGAATACTGATGCTCCCCTCAGCTGATCAAATAGATCGTCGATGCGTGGTAAGGGGTAACGGTTCTTTACCGTAACAGCATTCAGTTCCCGATAATCAATACATAGGCGGAGGCTACCGTCCTTCTTTTCACGAAGAGGACGGCGCTCCACATGGTGAAAACTAGGGCGGATAAAGCCCTTGTCGAGTAGGTCTCTCAGCTGCTCCTTGAGCTCTGTCATCTCTGCTGGAGCCATACGGTAAGGTGCCTTCGCAACGGTGCCTTCGCCTCATGGGTCCGGTGCCCGGAACTAGATCAATCTCAAACTCAACCTCTCGTGCTGGCGGCATGCCCGGCAGTTCCTTAGGAAATACTCAGGAAACTCCGACACTACCGGCACATCTGGGCTAAACTCAGGGTCTCTCTCTATGTCCTGGACATAGCAAGGTATACATCATTTTCTCGCCGCACTCACGATACATGGCCATGGCGGTGATGATCTGTGTCGAAGGCTCCCTGGGCCTCTGCGGTATGATATAGTAACCCCAGATGGACTCCTAAGAAGTCGTCGATGCTCGGCACATAGGATTCTACCTTGTACCGCTCCAACCAGTTCATCCCGACAATCACATCAAAACCTAGTCCGTCGAACTCTATCAAGTCGATCGGAAACTCCTCATCCATGATTCGAACAACAGCATCTCGGTAGTAGCGGGTACACTGATCCGCTCTTCGACGGGAGAGTGACCACGAAATCTGGCATCTCTTCACCGTCTAACCCCAGCCTCTTCGCAAATGATAGCGAAATGAATGTGTGTGAGGCTCCAGAGTCGAACAGATCGATGCATCCACCATTCACTGGAAAGGTACCGGTGAGGATTGTGCCGCTCTTGCCGGCTTCTGCCTTACTGCAGACACTCAGTATACCTCCCGTTCCGCGTGCACAGCCTAATTCATTGGCAAACTAATAAGTATACGGTAGTAACACGTTGATACACTCCAAAACAACATTCCTTTATTCATTAACACAGTCTTTACACCATAAGTTGGTTACATTGTAGACATGGCTAGATATAGCTCCTTTGTCAACCACTGGCTTAATACATTACATGATTACACAAGGCTCAAAACTGCCTGAAAGTCAAATTCAAACGTCCGGGTTTCAGATGTGTGGCATTTACCACTGTCGATGGTGCGGTATTCAATTTAATCTTCTTGATACCGTGGTATAACATCCTTGATTGTCCCCCATGATTAATATCATCACCTGACTTCAACACTAGCTTCTTTGCGAGATCACCACGCTTCTGCTCGCCGTACATAAACACAGCGGTATCACCAATGGACCAAGACACCACGGGTACTCCCTTACTTAGAGACTCGGGTGACTCGTCCTTATCTTGGTGTAACCCTAACCGTCCACCTTTCTGGTAGAAGTTCACAATGCATAAGTCTGCCTCCACGTTCGGAATCGGTTCCGATTCAAGTTGCTGAGCAATTCCCACGGTGTGGTTAACAACCGCAAGGAACTCCTCAGGTATACCTGGTACAGTTGCTCCATCTTCAGCTCGTACATCCTGATATGACTTGGTGTAGGATTCCAGTCCTTACCCATGCACATCATCTTCAGCTTCATCTTCGAACCGCTCGGGTATTCGGGTGTGTAGAAACCTCCTGGTGCTGCTCCAAGTTCGTTACAACGTCTGATGATGTGGATTTGTGCTTCCGGTGTCAGGTATCCATTTAAGAGTATCATACCTGTGTTGGATAACCTGACATTGCTCCAGTGGGAATTCGGTGGTGCTGATGGTGGTCTCTTCGGGGTTTGGTGTGGGCGGGATTGGATAACAGATATTGAAGGTTCCTAAGTTTCAAATTGCCTAATTTAGGTGTTTCCACATTATATTCTAACTCTTTACTTATATGTTATACCCTTAGACTTGCTAACACTCATGCATGAAATGCGGTACGCAATCACTTTTCATTTAACAGTTTAGGCGGTACCTGGTCTCGAAGAGGATCCTGGTGCCTCTAACCGGTCCACCACATTCAGGGCGGCTTGCCGGACCCCGTACCCTTCCCCTTCTGGGATTCAGTGTACTTCTTGTCAGAAGTCTGCTGAGTAATCGCCTTCGGGCCTTCAGTGGTCGTGGTAGTATTACCCTTCCACTGCCCCTTAGGCTTGTAGTTCCTGCTGTTGGGATTCGTCCAACACTCAAATTCACGGTGCCCCATCTTCTGGCAGTGACGGCACCTCACATCATTCCCCTTGCAGTCTTTGCCGGGGTGGTCTCCATTGCACCACTTACAGTAAAAGTGGCGCTCCGGTCCAGAACCCGCGCTAGCTGCTATAACAACACACAATCAATACTCACTTTCCATCTTAACAACATACACCTCAACTAGATACACATGATTAAATAATTACCCTTAGGCGGGTAGGAGCGTAGAGGCTTCGCCGCATACGCGTACGTGAGCTTCAGTGGCTCATCAGCTGTGGTGGTCTGGGCTTGGCCCTTGTCACCCTGGTACTGACCCTTCTGGGGCTGAGGGTAGGGTTTCTTTTTCTTTCCTCCCCCCATACCCTTGCTGACCCTGGCCCTCGTTGGTGGCCTTGCGCTTGTGCGCATTCTCCTCGTCCCTCAGACGGACGGTAATTTCGACCTTAGCAGCGGCATGATAGCACTCCTGAATTTAGGATGTCAGTCATGCCCTGCAAAAACAACTTACCAACTCACATTAACATTCACTCAAGGTATAGATTGATTCACAACAAGGTACTCCAATTACCTGCAAGGTAGCGTAACTCAGCTGGCCCCATCCCATAGCGGAGACGGTGGCTTAGTCCATTGTAGAAACGGTTCACCAACACTCGGTTCGAGTACCCAAGGTCTGGTAACAGGTGGATAAGGCCGGTGAATGCTGTGTAGTAGTCATCAACCGACATCTTATCCCCCTGCCTCAGACTATCCAGCTCGAGGCGCTTGGCCTCCTGCACATGCACAGGGTAGTACTTGGCTCGCAGTAGAGCCGTGTACTCCCTCCAACCAAACTCAGGATCAGTCATCCTGTCCTCCTTCACCAACTTCCACCAACTCTGTGCCGTACCCTTCAAGTAGTAAGCGGCAAGACGGACCTTAGCTCCAGCAGGCACTGCCAAGGTCTCGTAGGCGGTCTCCAGTTCGGAGATGTATGCCTCCAGTTTTCGAGGATCAGTCTCCCCATTGAATGATGGCGGTCTGAGATCAGCCAACGCCTTGACCCAATTGGTCTCTCGTGGCGGTGGTGGTGGTGGCTGAACTCCGGGCTGTTGCCCTTGCTGTATAGCAGCAACCAGATCGGGTACCAATTGGCTACGGCGGCTGCAACTGCCTCAGCCATAGTCTGTGCCGTAGTATCATCGCCCTGGTCACCCAAACCTCCAGTACCGCGCCCGCGGCCTCTACCTCGTGGTCTACCTGCCATCTGAATTCATATGAACATTTCATTAGCATTATGCTTGCACACTTATCGGTCCAATGGTTATAGCATCTTCCCGACAACCAGGTAATTCCACACTTAATTAGTGGTTACCTTTCCAAATCTGTTCACTTAGGTATCTGTAGCTAGGTTTCCTAACTCGGTATATCCCTAAGCTCGGTATTCTAGTCATCAGAGCGATACTTCGCTCTGATACCACTTTTTGTAACACCCCTACAACGCCCCTATCAACTACCGAAATCGCAGCGGAATTAACCAACCAAACAAGACTAAGCGCTTTGGTGTTACAACGCCGTTAACCACCCACGTGGTTAACTAGGCAAAATAAATACAAGTGTATCGGTCTGATGATCAGACTCCCGAGCATAGAATCTAACATCCATATGTAAACATAACCAGCCATACCGAGTATTTAATTTACATCACATCTGCCAACCATAAACATCCACCACTGTTTAACTAACGGTACCAAAAGTAATGCCTCGGGAGCACAGGCGCATCCCGGGCTCAACATCCAAATCAACCAAAAGTACAACAACAACCTAGGACCTAGAGCCACTCTGCTTCTTCGATCCTCATCCTGCAATAAAAATATGGAGCCCCCGAGGGGGTCAGCAACCTTTGCTGGTATGGCTAACGCGCAGCCCATCGGCTACCGGGATACGCGCAACCAATTGTCATAATAACATGGCATTCATTTTAGAACATCCAACATATATACATATATACCAAGCATAGCAAAGGAATTTGCATAGCACCATAACAATACATAACACCATAAAATCGGTCCTCACAAGGGACCTTCCACCATAGTTAGTATACCATGTGAGCCTAGAGATTTTACCAATCCCATGTTAAGCTCGTTACCAACCTCGTTACCGTCCGGTTATATAGAACGGTTAACTTATACCAAAGGTGTGTCGGATATAGTAATCCCAAGCACACCGAAATAACATACGTATGCCCCTGTGGCCCGACGTGAGTCAGTAACTAGCTTTGGATAAGCTAAGGGAAGGTAGAAACCAAATTGGAATACCACCTATACATACACCAAGAGAGCCGAACCGGATATGATATCGACTCCCATCCATCACACGCGTGGCCGGAACAACCGGACTCCTCACTCCCCCGGTTAGCACTTGTTAGTGATCATACAAATAAACTTATTAAGTCACACACAAACCAGTGTATAGGTCTTGTTAGACACACCAAGGGAAAGGAGTCATAATAAACACAACATCATAATATATAACAACCGTAAGCTCTTTTCATGCCTTAATCTTATAAGGTCGTAAACACTCAGAAAACAATCAACACCCAAGCCGGTGTAAACCGGTAGACAACAGACTGCAAGAAAACCATACCTTGGTCCTTGCCTCGTTTCGTTTCCACCTTGAGAGAATCCTAAACACATTAGTAACGTCGGTTAATTAACGCACTAGTCCATTATTAACATTATCTACTCAACATTACCAGTTTATTTTTATTTTACACTTGTTACAACTTTTCATCCTTTTAATTGCCTTTAAAACTCACCTAACATGTCTTACATAACCTTATTATATCATTACTAACCAACTACTATTTTTAGATAACAATTCCCATCTTAAAACAATAATTTTGGTCCATACAGTGACCTGTCCGAACTTGTGTCCGAGCTTCCAAGTTCGGACACAAGCCGTGATTTTAGACAGAAAACAGACACTCGTCCGAACTTATGTCCGGACTTCGGAAGTTCGGACGTGAGCCGAGAAAAATTTAGACAGAAATCCGTGCGTCCGAACATGTGTCCGGACTTCCCAAGTTCGGACACAGTTCGAGGATAATCCTAAGGATGGGTGGGTACGTCCGAACATGTGTCCGGACTTCCCAAGTTCGGACACTGTTCGCGAGTGAGAATTTCTTTACCCAACAGGGCCTGTCCAAACTTCCACATCCGGACGGAAGTTCGGACAAGGCATTATACTCCAATTTCTAAGCCTTTAAACACTTAACCAATTTCCCCAAGGCCTCCAACACTTATAGTATCCTCTCCTTAAGTTTCTAAGTGGTATTCCTTGTCTATTCTAATCATTATACCAAGACATATCTTCTACACAACATTATTACTTAAACATCATTTCTTACAACTAAAACTCTTATGTCATCATTGAAATCTCTTTTTCTAAGCTTGCACTTTCTCCTTACTTTACCAAAGTTTGCCTAAGTCTCAATCTAAGTCCCAAAGTGACTTTGGTACTTACTAAACCTCAAGCTCATGCCTAAGTCCTTGTCACACTCTAGAGCACTTAAGACATTATATCTTCTCTTGTAAAACACTTAGTTATTTCCTAACACCTCTAATTCACCAAACCTATATAAACACTTATAACTTCTTGCTTCTTACCTAAATTTTGACATGGATTCCCCTAGAACATTACTAAGCCTAAACTTTGTTTTCTCCATTAAACACACAAGAACATCTAAAATCACCAAGAACACTCTCATACACAACTTCACCAAATTCACACTACATCACAATATAGTGCACAATTTAAATTGCATGGCACTTAGGCCCTTAAAATGCATGGCTCTTAGGCCTTTAAAATGCATAACCCTTAAACACTGAATTTCCACAATATATTTGCCTTTGACCTGCAAATACACACCACACACATATGCCTTTTACTAGTCTCTTGAGAACACCTTACTAAGTCATTCACCATTTGCTCTTTAGGTAGTTTTAATAAGCATTTATAAGCTCATTTCTCCTAAGGCATTAAACAACATTAGGTTAGTAGATTTACCTCTTTTTCCAAAACACCTCCTTCTCGTTTCCTTACAAAACGTATGGTATTTTGATTCCTTGTCAAGTTCTAAACAATATACAAACACCATAATGAGTATTCAAGCTTTGAGCTTCATCTCATTGTAAACCCTAGTTTTACATTGTTTCAAAAACATTAATGTAGTTGTTTTACCTTGATCTTTGAAGAGAGTTTGAATATATAACAAGAGAGGACTCCACCTAGTCCATGAGGAGTTGAAATGAAGCTAGAACAAAGTCACACAAAGAGCTATATCAATGTGTATTTTCGGTCAAGGTAAAAACATGGAGGAAACATGATTTTTCTTTGAGATTCCTTACCTAGAAGCAAAGGAGATCAACAATATGTCAAAATACAAGCTCAAGCTCCTTCAATGGTGGAACACCTTGGCACCGAAATGGGGCCCTTGGAGTTTTGAGAAGATAGGAATGAAGAGCTTGATGAGAGGAAGAGATTGGTGGTCTTAGAATTTGATTTGGACAAGTGAGCTTGATTTAGCAAGAGGTCAAAGGTGGATTACTATGGTGGTAGTGGTATTACCGAGAGAGAGCAAAGAAGAGAGGTAGAAGATGGTGTTTGGAACCGTGGGAATGAAGGAAAGAAATGAGAATGAAGATAGAACTTGCTTTTAAGGAGATATTTGTAGTATAAAGTAAAAAGTAGTTTTAATTAGTTTTCTTTACTTACTTATTATGTTAACTAGAGAGTGGTGAGTCACCACACTTAGAAAACCGGCCCCCTTTATTAGTGTGAGGGTGTTTTAGTCTTTGTTTGTCAATTTAATTACTTAATACAACATATGTTATAAACTAGCTTATAAAAATCACTATTCACCTAAACAAGGCACTTAGAAGTGAAATTTTTGATTTCCCATTAATATAGCCACCCAAATGTGATACTATATAGTACACATATATATTTAAGAGTAATGATGGACATTTAGCCATTCAAAACTCATTTACAAGACAATTTTTCAAAAATGTGCTTTAAGACTCCTTAAAGCACATTTTGTGTTTAAACTTGTTTTCAAGCTTGGTTTTCTTTGGTAATTGATTTAATATGTTCATTAATACATATATAAGGTCTTGGTAAGCTCATTAGGTCTTACCCAAGCTTATTCCAAGCTTAGAGCACATTTTAGCTCTTATTGACTTTAAAGCACATTTTGTGTTTCTTTTGTTTAAATCTGTTCACTAATGTTTCTAAGACTCTTTTTAGTCTTAATAATTCATGTTTTAATGTTTAACCAACATACCAAGGTTTGGGGTATTTCATGGTTGGTGCATGGGGCGTGCGTTGTTTGGTGTTTGTGTGCGATGTACACTTGAATGTATGTATCTGATGAGATACTTGTTTGAATGATTGTATGTACACCATGTGTGTAGTACTTTTCTTATGCTATTTGTGATATGTATTCATATTGCTTTATAGAATGATTACATATGGTATCGCCTAGATACGAAATGAATCATTAGATATGGAATGTGGAACAATGGAATGTTATGGACACCTCAGGGAGGTTGTCAGGGTTGGTAGAACTGATAGGAAATGATGGTGCTGATGGATCACCTATATCCATATATGATTGAACTAACGCCACAACGTGATGGCTATGTGCTGTATAAGCACAATATGATGTGTGTAAATGATATATCACATAGATATACATTATGGGAACAATGGGTAGTTATACATTTATATACATACCTATTTGATTAAGAGACTTCGGGACAAAGTCTTTTTAAGGGGGGTAGACTGAAATACCCCAAACTTATTAAACATGGATTAAATATTTAATCACATTAATTAAGGCCTAAACATGCCTTAAAAGTAACTGAGAACAACAGTGGTCAACACAAAGCAAGATGTTGCACCCTTTGACTGTTAAGGGTAAATAAATACCCAAATGAACTTCTTAGGACCTAAAAATTTGTCCTAAGTATATTAACATAATATTAAACATATTATAACCGTTGGACAACACTCCAACACAAAGAAAAAGCATTTACATGCTTCAAGGTCAAAAAGGGCAAAAAGGTGCTCTAGGAAAACCTTAAAAATCAAATGACCTCTAAATGATATAAAATTGAATACCATGATCAAGTATGATGTAAGGAACACAACAAAACCGTTGTCAAAGGAAACAGAGCTCAGAAACACCTGGCGACACAAAATATGCACTAAAACTCCTTAAACACGTTTTTGTGTAATCGCCTTTTAAATTGGTTTTAAATGGGCTAAAAGGTTATAATTACCTTTAAACATAATAAAATATCATATTATATGATATTAGGAATTTAATTCCAGAAATTTACGAATTTTTACAAATTTAATATTAAAATATTAATAAAACCCTAATGTGGGGCCCGTTTGGGTCAACATTGACTAAGTTTGTCAATGTTGACCATTGACCACGAAATGGACTACATAAAATCAGATAATTAAGTCTCTTAACAGACCAAGAGACAAGAGACATGTGACAATTAAATATATGCTCTTACTTTTACATAAATAACAAAAAAGGACAAACTTTACCTTATAAAACAAAACAAGTGGGCTCCACTTACCTTACCCATGTGAGCCAACCGAAATGGAGCCTCCATTTACTCCTCTACCTCCTTGTATTTCGTGGCTCAAAGCTGGTACAAGACAAAACAAGATGAGTCACATGTTCATTTAATGACTAAAGTAACATATTACCTCATTTTCTATTCAAATTTGAATCAAATGATTCACCCACTCTCTCCACCATGGCCGGCTGCCCCATGCTGTTGTCCCCTCTGATTAGCTTCAATTATTCAACAACAATAAGTCATTGATGAGTCATCAAACCAATAATGACCTAAAATATTCAAAAAAGTGCTTAAGCTTAATAATAGGTCATTTCCTCTCATTTCTCCTCTTGAGCCGAGTTTGCTCTGTCCATGAGCTCTCTCTGGCTCCCCTCCAACCGTGGGTAAGTTCCCAAGCACCATTGATGAGGTTTCAAGCTCTAGGTAAGCTCTTAAGGCATAAAAATGCCCATTTTCTTCATCTTTCTTTCCTTTTTCGATTGATCTACACTCCAACCTTTTCTATACATCTATGTAGAGTGATTTGGAGGTTATAGGAAGTGTTGGTTTCGTACATAACCAGATCTAAGGAGGAAAGTTCAAGTCTTGACCATTTAAGGTAATAATGTGCTTTAAGCTCATAACTTTTGATTCCCTTCGAATTCGGCTGTGAAACTTTGCTCATAGCCTCATCTTCTTCTCCTTTTCATGTGGAATCTGTTGGTAAGCCATTTGGAGCAAGGGTGGCCGAGATCCAAAGGAAATACCCTCTTTTAAGGCATTTTTCCAAGGTAAAACCTAATAACAAGGTAGCATTTCGAGATCTAGCTATTTCCTATGTCAATATGGTAGATCTAACACCTTGTGGTGTGTTTGATTCAGGTCGAAACCATCTTGAACTCTCCTTGCATTCTTAAGGTGATTTTTGCCTTAAATCTTACATTAAATTACTTCTTATGGTTAGATCTTTCTTGGAGACTAACTAGGCCTTGGTTTCTGTTGAAAACATGTAAAACAAGCTGTAGAGAATTTCTCCTAAGGTGGCGAACTCAAACAAGGCTTTACCTAAGCTAAATCAAGGTATAAATCACTTAAAACCTTAACTTGATACATTAACACAAGTTTAAGTGTGTGTATATTAATTGCCGTGAGTGAAGGAGAAAAACAAGGTCTTGTTTGACCTTAAAATGTTTAAGAAATGGTTTAATAAATTTTATAACTAATTAAACAAGCATAAATGTCAAATTTAAGACATTATGTGGAAGTTTGGTAAATAAATGGAAATTATATGGTGAGGCCGAAATCTTATAAGTGTTTTGGGACATTTATGTGTAATTTATTGTGCAAGCCAATGTTTGTAATAAGGCCATGTATTTTAGGCCATTTTATTTATGCATTTACAAGCTTTTAATTAAGTTTAAGTAGTATAAAATGCATTACCGAAAATAAATGGGGTATTAGGTGTAATTAAATTAAATTTGGGGGCTTTAGAATAATAAGGCCGAAAATTAGAGGTAAAAAGGAGTTAAAATAAAGTTTATAAGATTTTATAAAGTTTTGGGGTTAAATGGTGAATTTTAGAAAGTTTGGGTACTAAACCGTAATTATAAGAATTGGTGGTCAAGGAAATATTAAGGTGGTCAACATTGACCATATGCTAGGTTTTGACTAAAATAAATAAGTTAGATAACTTATTTAAGGTTTTATAATAAGCTATGTATTTAATGGTAATATGTTTATAACATATGTGGTAAATATGTTATTACCAAAATAAAGGGTGTACAATGGTATTTTAAACACCCATGGGCTATTAGGAATTTTTAGGAATTTATTTGGTGGATTTTGGAATTAAAATGAACTATATATGTATAATATATAGTTATTATGTCATTATGACACTTTGGAGAAATATAGATGGTGGAATGGTAAATACCAAGAGTGTATGGGTTAATAAGGATATTTATAACCCTTTGGTGGAATTTGGTGATTTTTAGAATTATTAAGAGAATTTATTAAGATATGTGTATAAAATATGGTTTTAATGATATGGAAGAACTATATGTTATAAATAGGGCCAAATGGCAATTATAGAATAGCACAGGGCTGTTCGGAATTTACAAAAAATAACCATAGGTTATACTCTTTTATAAGTTAGAAATGTTATATTAAATGGTATATATAACATGGTAAAAAGAAAGGGGTGATTTTGTAAATAAAGGAAACTATGGTTTATGGAAAAGAATAAGATTTTCTTATGGTGCCTAAGAGGCAATAATAAATAGTTTTGTATAAAGACTATAGGTTATAAGTTAAAGGGAATAAAATATCACATAGTATGATATTAGTATATGGTATAACATTACATAATGTTATGTGGTCAAAACGGAATTTAAATTAAGTTAAGGGCTATACCGAGTTAATAGGAGTTGAAAGATGAATTTTAGACTAAGGTCTATAATGTTATAAACGTTATGACAAGGATATGGTTTAGATGGAATTGATATAAGGAAGGGTACTCACATAAAAATGTGACAAACTATAAATAAATGAGATTTATAAACTAAGGTGTTTATGGAATAAACCTTAGGAGTTGTAATTATACAACATAAGATGTTACATGATATTAGGATAATAATCTTAATATAAGTTGTATAATATAATACAACTAATGGGAATAATCATCCAATAAAAGATGATAAAATGTAACATAAAATACAAGAGTTTATGAAACTCATGAGAATTACCTACGTGGTAAAAATATATACATACACAAGAATAATGTATATAAGGTGGATATATATATTTCGGTGTAAAACCATATGATTTACTGGTGGTGGTTATTTTAAAAAAATAATATAGTTACGAACTATAAGTTATGAATTTTAGAATGCAATATAATATAAGGATGCATGCATACATACAACTATAGGTTACGTACCTAAACTAGAGGTGGATAAGATTAAAAGAAATATAAGGAATTAAACTTAACAGTTGGAATAGTTTTGACGTACGCGTTTTAAGTAACAAAACCGACTGTTTTAGAGGAACCCGTAACAACTGTAGAAAACAGAGGTGAACTGTCGGGGTTGCTTATTATTCGGAAATACTGGATGTAGTTAGTCATGGTGACTGACTTATAGTTTTATTACCGTTTAGAGTATACTTCTGACAAGGACGCTTGACGAGCTAACGGACTACACGGAGCGTAGGATCTTGCTGATTCATACTCCACCGTAATACAGTCAGGGTGAACGGTATGTAAAGGGGTTTGATCCGAGTTGTCCTAAGGTTGCTCCTTGGGCTCGGATTTGGTTGATATAACTTGTATGTTGTTATATGTCTCGGATTGTCTCTGAGGGCTTCCTCAGTTCAGACTTCTGTGTGATCTGTGATAAGATTGTTTGTCTAAACGTGATAATTAATATGCATGAATTGTGTATTTATAGCTGCTTATTATTTACTGTTGTTGAGTTAACAGTATTGGTTCGTATATATGAACCTATATATAAAACGAACTAGCGGCTATGGTGCTATCTTATATGAAACATAAGGAACGTCAAAAAAACGTTGTAGCACTAAGATAATAAGATATACATATTATCTGAGACTTTTATACGGAGCATTGGCCTTTCTATACGCCGCTCTCGTATCTAACACTGGATCCCGAGTTTACAGACTCCGGATTGGACTAATGACCTTAGTCTGCTGTGTTAGAAAATTTGGTAATGCGATGCGATGGTATAATAAATTAATTAATGGAATGGAAGTAAAGCCAAGAGGATGTGGCTCTTGGTGCGCGCTGTGATCACAAAAACGATACCAGGATGTCCGCGTACGGGTCCGTAAGTATCAAGAAAATTTCCCGTGAGCTAGAATGGCTCGTTGGTCGGAGACTCTACCGTTGGAGTGGCTACTGCCGTGGGTGACCCGCCATAATATATGGGTAACTAGAGACATGTCCTTTTAACGAGACATTGTCACTAGGTATAACTGAACAACTAAAACAATTGAGACTTATACAGTGGCGAACAATACCATGGACGAGACTAATACTTGTTTATTATTCTCGTTGTTTCGCTTTGTTGTTCATTGATTATACTTGTGGTTATTTTATTGTGTGATGATGGCTGGATGGAGCCTACAAGGCTAAGGTAAATTAAATATGAAAACTGTACGCTACGGCGAATGTACATGGTACATTAAATTGTTATTGCTCGATACGTTCGATATACAAATGTTATTTGAAATATTCTATGAATGTTTGGTTTGGATGGATGACTAATGTTTATGGATATTTGGATGGTTGATTATGTATAGTGTACATTCATGCTTCAGTTTTGATTATAACTGTAAAAAGGAAAAGCATGAAACCAATCTAATAATAAGATGGTTAAAATGACAAGTGACCATTAGGGTCCAGGCCCGGCATACTCAGCGTCTATCGCTGATACTACACCATTTCAGGTTGTTGATCATTGTCGGAGCCGAAGAGCAGGAACAGGGTAACTGGAGATGTGGTATAGTAATGAAGATGGTGTATGGTCTTATGGTAAGGTTATGTATTTTCAGGATTGGGTAGACGCTCACTTGTCGATGTTTATGGTTATGACTTAGTATGATGTATAGGAGTTTCTCGTTATCACTGCGGTTAGCAGTTTGTTTATTTTGGAAGTTGGATGTAGTTTGGCTACATTGCTCGCATGGGCGAGTAATGGCCGGTGACACCCGAGTGAGTTTTGTAATTGTTAGTTATTTTCCGCTGCGAGACGTTTTTATTTATTGCTACGTGAGGGATTATATCGTGATTATGGAGAGGGGTGTTACACCAGAATAGACCTTGGGCCGAAATGGAAAAGCCTGATTGATTTTCATGTCTTATAGACTGCTTTAGTTAGATTTGTTTTTCATGGGCCTGGAACTATATTGATAATTCAAACTAGGCTGAAAGAGAAATCACCTAAGTCTAAACTTTTAGGCCGAAGCCCAGATGACTCACATATCAAACCAGACTGGGCCTTTGGGCCGTAAACAAATAAAGCTGCCAATTCGGGTTGGGCTAGGTTGACGTAGGGAAAAGTTCCTATCAATCTCTAGGCTGGGTAGTGGGCCAATCATACAAGCAAACAAAGCCCACATAAATTCAACATGTCCTCACTAGACGTTCAAGTCAAACCGGGTATGGATCAATCCGGAGAGGTGCTTGGGGCGCGGGCCCAGGTCACCACAAAGGAATAGGGCTTGCACGCTATTCTCTTAGGGCTTCCCCACTCTTTTCACATCACCAAAAGGTGTACGTCCACGGTCGGGTCTTTGACTGACCAAACAATGGGCTAGGTAAGGGTACTGCCAGGAAAATGCTTGGGGCTAAAGCCCAGGTATTAAGGGGGTGTGGTTGGACGACACCCTCCTCTTTTCCCCCACTTATTCACATCATCTAAAAGGTGTGAAACCCTGACAGGGGACCCTAAGGCGGAGCCCAGGGTGAGATAGGTTTGCGTGGACCCTCGCTCTCATATGATGCAAAGGTGCAGAAATTAAAGTGCGCACAAAAGTAAACAAACAATGTAATAAAGCCATAAATAAACAATTTCGAGTTAAGCCCTCTTTCTTAAAATTAAACAAGTTAAAAATTAAGAAGTTTGTCCCCAGCAGAGTCGCCAGTCTGTGAGCCTCGATTTTTAAACCCTATCCTCTGTTGATTAAGTTGATTAGGATCTAACCGGGTTTTAGGTCCACTTATAACCTAAGATTAATAACTATGTCATATAACAAAAATTATTAAAACCTAAGCTAGCTCACTGGAACCTATTATGAGTTGCCACCTAATTTTTACCTAGATCAAATTAGGAAAGGAGAGTTCGGGTTCGGGGGCTTGGTATACAACTTATTTAGGGTTCAATTACTTTCATTACCCTTAGAAGTCGTTTTTCCTCTACTTAGTTCAATTACAGCTTATTACGAGTCGTTTTAACCTAAGTGCGCGCTTCTGATTTATTTTTTGTATTTTAACATTTTTTGACAGAAAATAAAAGTGAAATTACCTAAACTAGGGTTTCGGAGGCAGAATTAGGTCGATTTTTATTTCGTCCGTGGCCACGAACCTAATGTCCGAACCCACGGACCCCAGTTAACCTAATTACACAGAAAAGTCAAGTTTAAACAGAAACGAGATTTTGAAAAGACCGGGGCCACGGACATGTTTTATAAAACCCTAAATTTTGAAAATAAAAATATCCCGCCACCGTCCGGGGGCGTCCGGGCTTGCAGACTGGGCGTCCGGGGCCCTGGACATAGCGTCAGTGGGTGCGGACCGCCTCGGACGGTGACGTTTGGGTGTTTCCCGGTGGTGTTTTTGCCTCAAGATTTATGGGTAGGTAGCCTGAAAGATTCTAAACACGTTAGTGATCGAAAGTTTACAATTTGAATTTGAATTAGAGACGAAACTTAGCAAACAAGTTATTGGGCAGAAGCGAAAACAAATGTTAATTCCGAAGCAGTAAAAACTCAATTCGACTCCAAATTTTAACACAGAGTAGTTAAAGTTGAATAAGGTCAGAAAAATATGATTTCAACCTGTTTTACCTTCGGATTTAATGAGGCTCTTCACATCGGGGATCTTTTGGTGCTTCGTTGATGCCGGTTCTGGATTGACTTCGAATTGAGCTTCTGACTCCTTCTTCTTTATGCTGTTAAGGACGTGTTTCTTCTTTTTTGTGGTGTTTTTGTGTGTTTTTGGTGCTTGGAAGTTCAATGGGAGAAGAAAGGATGAGTTTTTGGTGATTTCGGGGTGATTTCTGCAGTGTTTCGGTATTGATTTGAGGCTTGGAAGTGTAAAAACGTGGGGAGAAGGTTTGTGGCTGTGCTTTATGACTTTGGAAGTGTTATCCTCTTCCCTAGGTCGTTCTTTTGGAAGGGTCCTTTTATAGAGAGAGCAGGCCATGTTGATAGACAAAAAATTTTATCTAAAATCCTGATTTTATGCTCTAAGAGAATCTGATTTTTTAGAATATGCTGCAGGCCGAGAAAAATTATGAAATTTTAACTGAAGGTAAAGGATGATATTTAAGAATTGTGAGAGTTGGAATCGGGTTAGTTTGATAAATAACCGATTAGATAAAATCCCACAATCTGGAATCTCCCATAATTCATAACTAATTATTGGAAAGTCGAAATAACGAAATTCCAATGGAATCAGTCTCTAAAAATCATCCTCTATCTTGTGTTAAAATTGCATGACATTTTGGGTTGATTTCGGTATTTTCCAAAGGAGAGAGAAAATTGCAAAAATGATTGAATTTCTTTTAAATTTTGGGATAAGGTTCCAAATAAAATAATTTCAGGTTTATGACTGTATGTAGTAATGCTAACCATGTGAAAATTTTATTTTAATTTTGAAACCCTTTTATTTCTATTTTGAGGCTATTTCATGTGTTAATTATTAAAGAAACTAGCTTATTAAAGGCTTAATTTCCAGAATAAATATTATCAGAAAATCATGAAATACCTTTCATAATGACTATGATATTTGAAAGTGTTTGTATATAATGAACAAGTCATATGAAAATAGAAAATCCCAGAATAGAATGTCCTTGGAAAATTCTGCATTGGTGCATTTTCACCATTTTGCCCTTTGTAACATGTATGTCTTAGAGACTACTCCGAGGGGGTTGAAATTTTGGGTATAACAGAACCGTTAATTGACTCTGTGATTTGCATATGGATTGGACTTGTCTGGTCATACCAAAGATTCGTGGGTTCGCACTAGGTTACACACCCCTTAGAAGTGGCAACAATCACGACTTCAGATTGGTGCCCAAGGAAACCTCGGTCTCCAATTGTCGGGATTGCCTTCTTTCAAAACCTTATTAGAGAGATTCAGTTAAAGCCACAGGATATGATTAGGACAGGAAGAGTGAAAGAGAGTGGATGAGGTGAGCTTTTCTGCCAAGCTAGCGCCAAGAGAAGGAATTGAATTCGGATGAGTATAGAATGAAGATGTGAGCACGGGGAAGGTTTGAGTGTTTTTGCGAGGTATGAAGAACACCTTAGATTGGGAAAAAGGGGTTTTTTATTGGAATGGGGTCGCACCCTAGGTGGGCTGCCTACGTACTCAACTCCCTGTTGAGATCAGACCTTATGTAGTTCAGGGACCTTTAGGATGGCCGGGCTTTTTGAGGTGATCGAGGGTTAGAAGTGGTTGTTTGGAGGGGAGATAACCGAATGCAAAAGGGGTATTTTGATTGATGTGGGGTCGCATCCTGTGTGGGTTGCCTACGTACTCAATTTCGTATTGAGATTAGACCTTACGTTGTTCACAATTATGGTTTTTGGAAGTTTTGATGCTTGTGGAGTTTGAAAATGTTTGAGGTGTTTGAGGTTTAGAAGGGTTCGAAGTTTCGAGAAGTTTCGAGAAGTTTTGGGTTTGGGATGCTAGTCTGTGAGACGCTTGGGTCTATGACACGATTGAAACCTTGAGATGCCGAAGTCTACGAGACGCTCGAGTGTGTGAGACGCTCGGGTCTGTGAGGTGCTAAGGTATGTGAGACATTCGAATCATTGGAATGACAAAGTCTGTGAGATGCTCGGGTCGGTGAGACATTCGGAGTGTAGAAGATATTGAATTGGAATTGAAATCGGATTGGAATTGAAGTTGAAATTGAATTTGAATTGGATTTGGGATTGAATTTGAAGTGGAATTGAAGTTGAATTGATATTGAAACTAAATCGGGATCGAATTGAGGTAATGGACCGGATTTAGGCATTGAAATGAGGGTCAGATTTGGGCCTTGAAATTGGGACGAGTTTGGGCCTTGAGATTGGGCCAGGTTTTGAAATACCCCAAACCTTTATATGTTGTATAAATATTAAACTATGGTATTTAAAGGCTAAAAAGTGCCTCAGAAACATTAGTGAACAATTTAAACCATAGTAAAAACTATAAACTATCATAAACACAGTTTGAGCAAAAACATGTTCTAGGCTTGGAATGAACTTGGTTAGGACCCAAAGAGCCTACCAAGACTTAATAACATGCAGTTATGATTTAATAACGCTAATTAAATCCTTAAGAAACATTGGTAGACAATTAAACCAAAGAAAACACAAGAAAATACCATAAAGTCAATTTAAGCAAAAACTTGCTCTAGACTTGGTGTAACCATGTATAATACTTAAAGGTCATTCCAAGACCTTATTAACATGCTAATGAACATGTTAAATAAATTACTAAAGAAAACCAAGCTTGGAAACAAGTTAAAACACAAAATGTGCTTTAAAGAGTCATGAAGCACATTTTTTAAAAAATTGTCTTGGAAATGGGTTTTGAGTGGCTAAATGTCCATCATTACTCTTTAATCAACATGTGTACTACTTAGTATCACATTATGAAGCCTAAATCAATGGGAAACCAAAAATTTCACAAATATGTGCACTAATTAGTGAATAGTGCTCAAATAGTGCTAGTTTTGACTTAAGTCAACCTTAATTAGTTAAATGGTCAAACAAGGCCATATATAAGTTAATTTTTGAAGGGGGGATGGTTTTTGATGTGTGATTCATCACACATGGCCAGCAAATAATGAAAAGAAGAAGGGATAAAGTAAAAGTTACTATTTACCTTTTATAACATAATATCTCTTAAAGTGCACTCTCTCATCTCATTCTCTTCATTTCTCTCATCCTCACCGTATTCATCTTCATCCTCCCTTCTCCATTTCGTTTTTCTACAGCAAATATACCTTCTCCATCTTCAAATCCTTGTAGCTCTTAGCTCTATGATCCAAATTCAATTTCAAGACTACCATTCTTCTAGTTGGAGCAAGCTCTTCATTTCTATCTTTTAAAATCCTCAAGAACTCCATTTTGGGGCCATGAAGAATCTCCATTGAAGGAGATTGAGCTCATCTTTCCATGCCTTGTCATTCTCCTTTGCTTCAAGGTAAATAAGAGAACCAAAGAAAAACTTCATTTCCCCTTATTTTTATATATGACCGAGAATCCCCCATTGATAGTGTGTTCTTTTGATCTTTCATAGCCTCATTTCAAACATCAATGGACTAGGAGGAGTCCTCTCTTGTTACTTATTCAAGTTCTCTTTCAAATTCCAAGGTAAACATCAATTTTACTGTTTTAAAGCAGTTATGTAAAACTAGGGTTTATGTGTGAGTTTAGGCATGAATCTTAAAGCTCATTACCCTTATATGTGTGTATAGATAGTAGGTTGACAAGTGATCAAGTCCTTGCTAATTTTCAATCCAAGGAAACAAGAAAGAAGTCTGGAAGGAAAATAGGTAAATAACCTAACCAAATGTGGTTTGATGTGTCTTAGGAAATTGAGCTTTAAAATGCTTAATAAACTACCTAAGGAGCCAATGGTAAATGAGCTAGAAAACTATCCTGAAGGAGGTTATTAAAGGCATATGTGTGTTGTATGTATTTGCAGGTTAGAGGCAATTAATATGTGGGAAATTCAGTGTTTAAGCTTAATGCAATTTAAGGGCCTAAGAGCCATGTTATTAGGGCCTAAGAGCCAAGCAATTTAAGTTATGCACTATATTATGACGTAGTGTAATTTTGGTGAAGTTTAGTGTGTAAGAGTGTTCTTGAGGATTTAAGTGTTCTTGATGATTTAAAGGTGAAAATCTATAGTGTGTTGTGGTGTAGCAATGTGCTAGTGAAACCATGCCAAAATTTGGCTAATATACAAGGAGTTTTAAGTGCTTAAATGAAGTTTGATAACCTAGGTTGTACAAGGAATGGTAAGGTTTAAATTGGTGAAGGAAAGTGAATTAAGGTGTTCATGAGTCCTAGGATGACCTTGGAATGATCTTGGAGGATTTAGAAATCAAATGGGTGTTTTATACACACCAAAGCTATCTTATGTGAAGTATAGAAAACTTGTGCAAGTTTTGGTAAACAAGGGAAAAATAATGTATTGTAAAGGATAAGAATGAACTTATGAGGAAGAATTGGGAAGTTTATGAAAAAGTACTGATATGGATGCAAATAATGCTTTTGAAGTAGTTATTATGTGGTGGAGTACACTTTGGTTAGTAGATGTAATGGGTATAAAATTACCACTTGGAAACTTAAGAAAAACATTACAAGTGTTAGGAATTTTGTATGTAAATGAGTAATTGTTTGATGAGATTAGAAGTGAGTTGGAAAAAGAGTTTGGTGGATGTTATATGAAGGTTTAAGTGTTCCAAATGGTGTTCAAACACATTAGGAGGCTTGAGGAAAAGTTTGGAGAAAGTTTGACAATGTATGAGAAGTTTCTGCAGCCGACCTACCCAGGGGACCGACACCAGTCTGGGTTGGTCAGGCTGAAACTGTGAACTCGGATGCTCTCTGCACCCGACCAACCCAGGCGACCTACCCAGGGTGGGTCGGTCGGACCTAAAAAAAATAACAAAAAAAATAAATTTTAAGAATGTTAAGTGGTATTAGTGGTATGCCATTAAGGGGTATTGATGATTAGAAAATAATTGTATAAGGACTTACGAGATTAAGTTAAGTAAGATGATTTAAATGTTAAGGTTATAAAATGACAATTAAGTGGGTGACAAGTTGTAGTAAATGTGAAAGTAAAACAAGTTAAAAATGTGAAGATATTTAACTAGTTAACGGGATTAACTATGGCACCCTAGTCGCTAAATAATCGAATTATCCCGATGTTAATGGAAACAATTGTAATGTTACCCAGTTGTTCGAGAATTATTCGAGGAACATAAGATGGACACAATAGAGTGGACCTTGGTGACAGGTATGTTTTCTTGCAACCTGTGTTCTACCGGATTACACCGGCTTGTATGCCAATGTGTTTTCTGAATGTTTACCACCTTATAAGATAAAAACATGTAATGAGGTTACAGTAATTCAATTGTGTGGCGTGTTTAGTTCCGATACCGTTTAACCTCGAAAGTGTTAAACCATAGCTAACCAAATCTAGGATCACATAAGAGATCGGTATTCGGAGTTAACGACCCAAACCATGGGAGCATTCTAACCACGGCTATGCATGAGTTAGTTGTGTGTTGTTTGTGCGTGTAGGTGTGCTTACCTCCCTTGTGTGTTTAACCCGGTTGTAATACCTTATGCTGTGTGGATGTGATAGGTTCCATAATGGAGATCTTAACTATATATTTATATATATGTAAACCAATGGGGGTGAGGAATCCGGAGTGTTCCAGTCGCGCGTGTTGTTTGGGAGTTGATGTATACAATTTCTTTAACTCCCTCTCTGTTATGGTCAATTTCCTTCTTGGTCTTCAGTCTCCCTCAAGCTTAACCAAGGCTTCCACTGACTCACGTCGGTACCAGGGGACATGTACGGTATGTTCGGTTCTATATTGAGACCGACACATCTCAGTTAAGTTAATGGGTATGGTGCGTTCGGAACTAAGTATTTCCGGCGCACCATAAGTGACACGTCTTCTCTATGTAGAACAATAAGTTATTGTATAAGATTCTCTAGGATCTAGTGAGATTACTAACTCACATGTCGGGGTACGTGTCCTCACGTGACCCTTTCCAAGTTATGTTGTATGTACATTAAATGTGATATGAGTGGTTATGTGGAGTATGTGAATCATGGGTATCAGTCCCAGTTTATAATAAGAGCAATTTAAGTATGACCCGACTAGTGGGTAAGTGTCGTCTAACAAGGAAATAGCTCCATTAGAGGAGAAACCCTCACGGGTTAAGGAATAAAATGAGTGACCTAACGAGTTTTGTTGTGTTGATTGATTTGTTGAACCCCGTTGTTATGGGTATGCAATGTGTTATGTGTTTATAGTTTTTCATGCATGATTTAAGTATAATCAACCGCATGTTTAAACGACAATTAGTTGTGTGTGGCCCGGTAGTATGCGGGCTGCACGATTACCATACCAGCAAAGGTGCTGAGCCCCCTGGGGGGCCACCCTTTCTTTCTTTTATTTCAGGAACCAGGAGCTGGAAGCCGTTCGAGAGTAGGACGGGGTAGTAGTTGTACATGGGTAATTTTATTACTTATGAATTGTAGGTGTAGTAAGACTGAAATTGTTGTCGGCATTAGTTTGCAAATACTCGGTACAGTTTGAATTTAAATGTATATCGATTGTTGGATATGAAAAGTGATTGTAATGGGTAGTTGCTCGGGAATCTGGTCCTTCAGACTGATAAAATGTATATGTATTAGCCTTGTTAGCCACGTGGGTGGTTAACGGCGTGTAACACCAATGAGTTAAGTAATGTGAAGAGTTATGTTTCCGCTGCAGTTTGTTGATAAGTGTGATGTTGTTAGTTGGGGTGTTACAAAAAGTGGTATCAGAGAGAAGTATCACTTTGAAGACTGAATTACCGAGCTTAGGAAGTACCGAGTTAGGATTTTTGTACTTAGGGTTAAGGGTTGAGTGATAGCGTGAGAGATACGCTAGTTAGGAATTGCCAGCGTGTACTGGGAACCTACAGTATCCATCCCGCCCTCCACAACCATGTTTTATAACTTGGGAGAGAACGCCAGAGAGATGAAAGTCCTCTCTTACTCGGGAAACCCGATCTGGCTGTTAATAAGTACGGACAACCTGTCATACGGTAGATTCCAAAAAGTGAGAATCCCGGAGACGTTTTCCATTTGAACAATGTTAACCACATTTAGTAGCGAAGAATGAAGAATCCAACGCACAGGAGAATGGAATTTCCGGCAACTTGGGTCGACATGTCGAGCAGTCGGGAATAGCCATCTTGCAATGCACCAACCTTGCAGCAGGCAAGAAGTTAAGTAATGGAACCAGAGACGCGTGTCTACGGGACCACGATTGTTAAATAATGTTGCCAACGGTATACCAACCGACTAAGGAACTACAAGGTAGTGCCCAAACAAGAGACAAGTCTTAGTAACCACGACAAATGCGTAGGAACGGGCTATGAGAAAAATACAGTACTCAGTAAATAGGGGTCTCCAAGAATGGGAAATGCCCTAGTTAATGATTACCATGAGAAGACCCATGAGATGTTGTACTGAAGATTAATCACCAAAATAGAGTATCAAAGTAAGAGCCAACATGGCCATTGATCACGGTGCGGGTAAAAACAATACCGCAACCGGAGTGTGTGTTGAACCGATAGCCGGTTAGCATGGCGCACTTGCCATGGCAAGTGCTGCTATAATAGGGTGGTTTGGGAAAATTTTTAACAAATACGAAGTACTTAGTAAAGTACTATGAATTAAGTTGAGTGAGATAATCGTAACCGTGGAAGGGCTTAACAGCCCGACCTTTGTAATTGGGAATACACCAGTAAGCAAGAAGCTAGACTTGGTTAAGACAAGAAGACGTTGTGAACCCACGAGAATTTTTCTTTCAAACTCAGATTTATTTCAAACTCTTTTCTTTCAAAACCAAATTTTCTTTCAAACCCATTTTGTTTCAAATCTTTTTTTAAACCAAACCATAAGACCTACACCGGCCTCAGCGCCACATGGTAGGTAAGTTACACCCAGTTCACTTTTGAATAACCGGACGGAAATCGGATAACCCGAGGGTAGCAACCCGAGGGGATGGATTGAGTTCATACTAAATACAACAATGGATAGACTTTCCCTTGATTAAGTTTGGGAAGTACGGAATGCATATTATCATAGGATGATATAAGAGAGTTGACAACAGAATACTTCACCTAGGCGTGTGACGGACACTACGAGCGTATAAAAATGAAATATGGGACGACCGCACTCCGATAGGAGCATGTGGGCCCGACAGACCTACTTATGGGTTAGTCGGGTAAGTAGCAATGTATCAGTAGGGTACCCCACATATGTATATGTTGGGACATCGAGGTGTTGCAGAGATAGCCTTTCACCGCGACAGAGTCAATCATCACTTGACATACACAAAGAGTGAGCCTCTTCGATAGAGTCCGACGCAACAAAGAAGACCTCACAGACTCTCTCGTGCGGTTGCGGAAAATCAGGAGTCAACTCGGAACACCTTAAGTGCCACAACAATCATGAAGGTCTTCCTCAACATCCGAAGATTGCGGCCCAAGCAAGAAGACCACTTCAGAGCCGTTGGGAGTTGTCCACTAAGTTAGTTCCGGTTTTCTCGGAACTAACTCCTTCGACCTGCTGTTGTGCTTAGAGTATAAATAAGATATGTAATAGTCAGTTTTCTGTGTGCTTTCTTTGAGGATCATTTCAGAGCTTAGAGAGAGAAAGAGAATCGCATTGTAAGTCAAAAAAGAGAGAGAGAATACGTACCAAGTTAGTTAGCACCTTAAGATAAACTCTACCTAGGAAGTTCCTAGTTTCATTACACTTACCATTGTTCTGATTAGAAAGTGTGTTGGGTAAGTGAGTGAAAACCGCTAAGTAGATCTCTTCTACTTAGTGGGCATCTGTAAGTTGTTTTGTTTGACCAGGAAATGAAATAGCTTATTTGTGTATCTTGCTGAGTTCCACAGAGTCCTTCTTTCCTTTTATTGTTTCGCTACAATTACCACAAAAGTCTTCCGTATCATTAGTTTAGTTAATTCGATTGAGTGCCTCTACCTCACAGAGTGCCTCTCAGTTAAGAAGGCTGATTGAGTCAAACCAATCCTTAGACTCACACCTTTGATTGGTTTGAGTTAGCCACCCGATCCTACACGTGGTATCAGAGCCTTGCTTAGGCTAACAGTCAATCAACGAAGCAATGGCAGACCTCTTCGCCAATCAAAACAACAAAATGCACTTCGAGCATCCCAGACTCACCTCCACCAACTACAACCACTGGAAAAATGAGATCGAGCAACACATTGAGTCTGTCAACTCCGAGCTTTGGGAAATAGTCACTGGAGGAGATCTTGTAGTCAATCCAGACCGATCCACATGGACTGCTGCAGATCGCAAGAGGTACGAGCTGAATCGTCAAGCATCACGCGCAATATACACCTGCTTGTCCATCCCAGAACAAAGGAGAGTAAATCACTGTAAGTCCGCTAATGAGATCTGGACACTCCTTCAAGCAACTCACGAAGGAGTCACTGAACTAAAGAAGTGCAAAGCTCAAGAACTTCGAATGGACTATGAAAATTTTCTGCAGAAACCCGGTGAGTCTCTGGAAGAAGTGCTTGATCGTTTCTATTTACTAACCACTACTATGCAGGAAGTTAGCATCCTACCAGATAGAGAGAGTGTCTTGCACAAGTTGCTGGACAGTCTGAGAGAAGAATGGGCAGAAACTGTAATCTCTACCAAAGCATGCAAGGACTTATCTAAATGGAGTTGTCAAGACCTAGGTTCCTATCTACAATCCGTAGATATATAAGAAGAATGTTCGAAAGAAGTGTGGTAATACTTCTTCTCCCTCTTCTAGTAAGACTACCCCTTTGAATGACCAAGCCTTGCAGGTTAATTCGACTCAGTTAACTCAAGAAGGAGCCTATGTTGCTGATACTCAAATCAGACAAGCTAAGGCTGAACTGGTGGACATTATTGTTGAGGAAAGTGAGGCTGAGACTATGGAGGACTTTGTCTTCATAGTCAAGAACTTCCGAAAATTCATGCGTAACCAACCTAATCGATAGAGTCGGTCGTTCTCGAACACCTCTAAACAAGTTTTCAATTCTGTCACTTGTTTCAACTGAAATAACCCGGTCACTTCAAGAAGGACTGTCCTTTACTCAAGAACCAGTATGGAAAATCTCAAGGGAGATCGCTGATGGCAGCTGTTGGATGGGGCGATTCAGACTCCGACGATCCAGACATAGAGTCCAGCGGATTGGTATGTCTAATGGCACATGATACGACGGAGTCCATGATTCCTGATAATGAGGTCAAACTCGTTCTCACCTTGAATTGTCTCCGAGAACAACTCTCTCAAAGCAAGTCTTACCAGCAAGATAACCGAGCTATCTGAGGAACTCGAAATCTCAAAAAGTCTTATGTATGCACTAAGAGATGAAGCTGAGGAACACAAAACCATCTCTTGCTCTCTCAGGTTAGATCTACAAGAATCAAGGCGTCATGTTGATTCCCTTCAAAAGGAACTTCATGATACCTTAGAATGCACTCAGTTTAAATAGGGTGACCAGAAAGAGTCTCTCACCCTGATCGACTCCCTTAAACAAGACCTCACCATTTTTACTGACAAGTGCTGTTCTCTTCAAAATGATCTTAATGCCTCTGAATCCAAAAAACATATCCCTAAACACCACTATCAATAATCTCACTCAAAGACTGAAAGAAAAGGAGCACGCTCTTTCCCTTAATCCAGTCAAGTTTATCAAACAAGTCACCTCCTCCGAATTACCTGAGTGGGCCAACTCCAAAATCAAAGAAATTAGCCAAGATCGAGATACTCTTCGTTCCAAGGTAGAACAACTCTCTCACCAGATTGTAAATCTACAATCCGGAGTTCGATCCACTCCATCCACGCCCAAGTGGCACAAAGGTAAGTTTGACATTCCAAAGAATATGTCCAAATCCGACAACAGAGCCAAACGATATAAGAGAAAGAAAAATTCGATTCTTGGTGGAAAGGACAACAGAAATACGTCAATCTTCCACCAACCAAAATTTGTGGCTACTGCGGGAGTCTTGGACATCGGGACAGTGCATGTGATAAACTGAACAGAGATCTCTCTTTTAATGTCAAACGTGTTAAAATGATACTTGAAGCACGAGAAAAATTGAAACAGTCTGGCTCGAAAAGGGAACCCAAGTACATCTGGGTTCCCAAATCTAACAAATGATCTGTTCTTTTGTAGGTGAAGGCGAATGGAGACAAGCTGGTACTTGGACAGTGGATGCTCTCGTCACATGACTGGAGATCCAAATCAATTCAATTCGCTTTCATCCTACCAAGGAGGTAAGGTTACTTTTGGAAACAACAACCAGGGTGAAATCGTGGGAGTTGGATCCGTAGGTAACCCCTCAAAATTTAAAATTGATAGAGTCCATCTGGTCACTGGACTCCAGCATAGTTTATTAAGCATCTCTCAAATTTGTGATAGATTCAATTTGGTACTCTATTAACCCAGACGACCAAGTCTGTCTCAATGTGCATTCCAAAAACTCACTGCTGTGGCACTCCAGACTTGGCCACACAAATCATAGGCTGTTGAACAAACTCAAAAGCAAGGACTTGGTGATCGGTTTACCAGACACCACCTTTGACACAGACTCTGTCTGTGAAGCATGTGTAAAAGGTAAACACACCCGGTCCTCCTTCAAAAGTAAGCCTACTCTCTCTACTAGCTCTCCACTAGAACTACTACACATGGATCTTGTTGGCCCCATGCGTACACAAAGCAGAAGCGGTAAGAGGTACATCCTGGTCATAGTTGATGACTATTCCAGGTGGACCTGGGTCATTTTCTTATATACCAAAGATGAAACTTTTACGGAGTTTGCCAAACTCCATAAAATGCTTGTCAACAAATTTTCATTTACTTTAAAAACCCTGAGAACGGACCAGGGTACTGAATTTTGCAACAAGTCGTTTGATGAGTTTTGCAGGGATAACGGAGTGGATCACCAAATATCATCAGCACGTACTCCAGAACAAAACGGAGTAGTTGAACGCAAGAAGAATAAACCTTGGTAGAAATGGCTCGCACCATGCTCATTGACAGTCAACTCACTCCATCTTATTGGGCAGAAGCCGTTAATACAGCTTGCTATGTGTTAAATCGTGCGTTGATTCATCCATTCCTTCACAAGACACCCTATGAACTACTCCGTCAACGTAAACCAAGTCTTATACACCTCAGGCGTTTCGGATGTAAGTGCTTTATTCACAATAATGGTAAGGACAACTTGGGTAAGTTCTCTCCTAAAAGTGATGAAGGTATTTTTCTTGGCTATTCTTCTAAAAGTAAAGCTTATCGTGTTATCAATCTGAGAACTCAATGTTTAGAAGAAAGCCCACATGTCAAGTTCGATGAGTCCCACAACATTGGCTCATCTTCTGATCAACTTGACTTTGCCCCGATGATTTTCTCACCGATCCACACTTCATCACTATACCAATAGGAAAGACTCCCCTGAGTCCCCCTCCATCACTCCTCATGATTCCCTAACAAACAAAAACAATTCATCAGATCCACTGACTCAGACAATAACCCAGAGACACCCTTACCACAAACTTGAATTTTGATTCCACTGACAAAGACACACCCCCTCCTGCTTCACGTCGCCAGTTCCAGCAAAATCTGCTCACCCTCCTGAAAACATCATTACAGACCCAACACCGGTGTTCAAACACGCCTACAAGCTATGCAAAATCTCTGTGCCTTTGGTGCGTTTCTGTCTAGTACTGAACCAAGAAATGTCAAAGAAGCACTCCTTGATAGTGATTGGGTTACTGCTATGCAGGAGGAACTCAATTCCCTCCAGCGACATGCTGTCTGGGAGTTAGTTCCTCGCCCTGGTACTCGTTGGGTCTTTCGTAATAACTTGATACTGCAGGCCAAGTTTTCAGGAATAAAGCTCTATTAGTCGTTCAGGGCTACAATCAAGAAGAAGGGATTGATTATGATGAAACCTTCGCTCCAGTAGCTCGTCTTGAAGCAATTCGCATGTTCATTGCGTTTGCTGCTTACAAAGGTTTCCAATTATATCAAATGGATGTTAAGACAGCCTTCCTTCACGGCTACATTGATAGAGAAGTCTACGTCGAACAACCTCCAGGGTTCACAGACTCCGTCCATCCCGACTACGTTTACAACTGTGTAAGGCCCTTTACGGACTGAAACAGGCTCCACGCGCCTGGTATGAAAGACTGTCTACATATCTATTGGAAAATGGTTTCTCTCGAGGTAATGTAGATAAAACGCTCTTCATTCTACACTCATCACATGACTTACTTTTAGTACAGATCTATGTTGATGATATCATTTATGGTTTTACAAGTAACACCCTCTGTGACCATTTTGCTAACCTTATGAAGCAAGAGTTTTCCATGAATGAGTTAGGTGAGCTCAAGTTCTTCTTAGGATTACAATTCAGCAGGAAACGGACGGGATCAAGATTCATCAACAAACGTATATCAAGGAACTCCTTGATAAGTACAACTTAAAAAATGCCAAGAGTATGTCCACACCAAGCTGTACATCTGCCAAACTGCATCCTGATGATGACGGAGTCGGCGTCAATGCCACCGAATATAGAGGAATGATAGGGTCCCTCTTGTACCTGACTGCCAGTCGCCCAGACATTCTCCATGCAGCCTGTCTTTGTGCTCGCTTCCAAGCAGCACCAAAGCAGTCTCACCTCAAAGCAGTCAAGCGTATCTTTCGCTATCTTAAAGGTACAAGTACACTCTATCTATGGTATCCACGATCTCCTACTTTTACTTTATCTGGATATAGTGACTCTGATTGGGCTGGTTCTCTCCAAGATCGAAAGAGTACTTCAGGTAATGCACAGTTCTTGGGTCTTTGCCTCGTTTCATGGTCCTCCAAAAACAAAACTCCGTAGCATTGTCTACAGCGGAGGCAGAGTATGTCTCTGCTGCAGCATGTTGCTCCCAACTCCTTTGGATGAAACAACAACTTCAAGACTATCATGTCACCCAAGAACAAATCCCAATCTTTTGTGACAACAAAAGCACAATCAAAATATCCGAAAACCCAGTCCAACACTCAAGAACCAAACACATCGAGATCCGTTTTCACTTCTTGAAAGACTGTGTCGAGAAAAAGCTTATCCAACTTGACCTTGTGCCCACAGAAGATCAACTTGCAGATATTTTTACTAAACCATTGTCTACAGCGAGATTCGAAGCACTACGATCAGCAATCGGATTGACTCCATCTACCTAGACGGTCGCATCTCCTTGCCCCTACCGCAATCTTCAGCAGGTACTCCCTCATGTCTCATAGAGTCTATCTTTGTTTGCACCTGAATCAGTGAAATATGTTTTATTACTTAGCACGCCTACTACTCTAGCGCTACTATCCACGTCATCCATCCGCACCTAATCCGCCTAAATCGTCGCCTTTCATCTCACCCTACCATGACGTCGCCTCATTTATCGCACCTGACACACGAAATCTGCAACTTCCAGCCTTATATCTATCACCCGTCCACTCCTTCTCTCTCACATCAACTCTCTTTACACCTGAGCTTCCTTCAACTTCCAAATGGCCGGCATCAACTTCTCTGGAATCAACATCCCAGCCGATATTTTCGCCGATCCCATTCGCCTTCAGGCGTATCTACAAGCGATGGCAAACCCTAATCCACCTACACTCACCACCACCACCACTGGATCTCCCACGAAAACCACCGCTACTTCATCGCCCACACACTCCTCCACACCACCACCTGACACCTGCGACCCATCCACCCATCAAACACCGCCATCTGCTGCAAGAACAAGATTCTTGACACCGACATTGAGGAACCCTTAAACCGACATCCAAAAACCACCGACACCCCAATCCCACAACACCGACAAAACCTCCGCAATCACAACCCTCCCGCCGAAATCATCCAACTGATCAGCACAAGCCCATGCCAGCAAACCACCGACCAAATCTCCTACACAACCCCACCAGCATCACCCGCTAAATCCGCAACACCACCACAACAACCTCCAACCAAAACCCGCAAGCGAAAAGGCCAAACCTTAACCCGACCCATAGCAAAAAATCCTCTGTTCCTCTGTCAGGGCCCAACATGTCTCCTCCGGTTCCGGTGAATCGTCTCCCGTCCAAGAACTGCCCACAACCAGTCACGATGCTTCTACTGGTGCTACCTCCGTCAAAGATCAAAAACCACCAAAACCGCACCGACGGAGTGTGAAGGTAGACCCATTCACTCAACGGTACATGCTCGGTGACCCTGCCTCGGAACGTAATATCGTCTGGGGTAAGTTCCTCGAATTTTCTTGGGCTCTGTCTTCCAACTTAGGGGAGTTAGTCACTATGTTAGAAATTCAGGGGTGGAAACACCTCTTCTGCGTGATTACAGAGTGGTATCCCACAGAGTCTGTCGACTTCTTCCAAAACCTTGTCATCCGTAACGGTGCTGCACAGTCTGTTGTCAATTCCACCCCAATCTTTTTTGATCTTGCAAAATTGTCCAAAATTCTTGGCGTCCCTGCCACTGGCCTGTCATTCTATGAAAAAGGAATCCTTCCTGAGATCCCCGGGGTACCACAAAACAAAATCTATCGCTTTTTCTCCTCCAAGAAAAAGATTGGCTCCCCCATACCCCGTGGTGATCTCTCCATCTTACACCAACTCCTCCACATTTTGGTCATCAAAATATTGTCCCACGAAAAGAAGGAAACCTTATGGTCAACTGCTTGGACCTAACAATTATGTACTGCATCATCAATCGTCACTCTATCAATCTGGCACACATAATTCTCCATCACCTCGCCCAGTCAGTCGACACCCCGAAACACTCCTTGGGGTACGTGTTCTGGTTGCCTCGCATATTCCAATTCTTTCAGGTACCCTTGGCGACTTCGACGCCAGAGTCCATCGAGGAAGCAGACACCATCAACCTGTGGTATCTGAATCGGCTGACCTCAATCGACAAATTAAAGCTGCTGCCCCCACCATCTACTCCAACGACGGCGGGGACATCTACTTCTCAAGAGGCAGTACCTCAAGCATCACTACTACCCCTCCTGGAGAAATTAGAGCGCCTCATCGCACATGCAGCCGAGCTGATTCAGGGGCAGACGCGGATGATGGACCGACTCGCCGGAATAGAGACGACAGTGGCGGCCTTGCAGGACCACCTCCTTGACATCCAATCCACCCTAACCCCAAACCCTTAGAATGACGTGGTTGTGTAGTGTTAGAACTTAGGTCGTTTTTAAGTTCTAAACACTTTTTAATGGTTTTTTGTGTGAATACTTTGACTGACTCTGTGATACTGTGGGCTTCCCCTCTGATGAAAGGAAAAAGGGGAAGCGGTGAATCCCGTCTGGTGTACGGGTTATTCTGTTGCTTGTTTAAAACTGCTTTTTGGATTGCGCTGCTGGACCATGTGGTCTAGTGTTTTTGACTGCCTTATATACTATCCTGCCTATTACACTGCTTATTTATCGTTTTCTTGCCTGGAGTCCCTCTCAGATCAAGGGGGAACCTAAATAGAGTCCTTGAATTTAGTTGGTAGTTGCTACTGCTGCTATTAAGGGGGAACTTTGACAGGGTCGGTTCCCCTAGTCCTTGTGTTTTTATTTTCAGGATTGACTCCATCAGGATTCACGAAGGTTTGCTATCATCAGCAACAAGGGGGAAATTGTTGGGACATCGAGGTGTTGCAGAGATAGCCTTTCACCGCGACAGAGTCAATCATCACTTGACATACACAAAGAGTGAGCCTCTTCGATAGAGTCCGACGTAACAAAGAAGACCTCACAGACTCTCTCGTGCGGTTGCGGAAAATCAGGAGTCAACTCGGAACACCTTAAGTGCCACAACGGTCATGAAGGTCTTCCTCAACATCCGAAGATCGCGGCCCAAGCAAGAAGACCACTTCAGAGCCGTTGGGAGTTGTCCACTAAGTTAGTTCCGGTTTTCTCGGAACTAACTCCTTCGACCTGCGGTTGTGCTTAGAGTATAAATAAGATATGTAATAGTCAGTTTTCTATGTGCTTTCTTTGAGGATCATTTCAGAGCTTAGAGAGAGAAAGAGAATCGCATTGTAAGTCAAAAAGGAGAGAGAATACGTACCAAGTTAGTTAGCACCTTAAGATAGACTCTACCTAGGAAGTTCCTAGTTTCATTACACTTACCATTGTTCTGATTAGAAATTGTGTTGGGTAAGTGAGTGAAAACCGCTAAGTAGATCTCTTCTACTTAGTGGGCATCTGTAAGTTGTTTTGTTTGACCAGGAAATGAAATAGCTTATTGTGTATCTTGCTGAGTTCCACAGAGTCCTTATTTCCTTTTATTGTTTCGCTACAATTACCGCAAAAGTCTTCCGTATCATTAGTTTAGTTAATTCGATTGAGTGCCTCTACCTCACAGAGTGCCTCTCAGTTAAGAAGGCTGATTGAGTCCAATCCTTAGACTCACACCTTGATTGTGTTTGAGTTAGCCACCTGATCCCAGTATACATACGTAGAGTCGGACAACACGTAGTCGACTCCATACTACAGTCAGCAGTAAAGTCAAGCAAGAGCAATGGATTACCAAGAATGGTTGAAGTAAAAGAACCCAGTTAAGTTAACAAGACTAAAAGAATTAGTTAATCCATTTCAAGGAAATGTTTAAGAGTCAGGAAGTGCGAAGTGCACTGACGGTTATGTAAACATCGCATAAGCCTTAAGGATCCTCAGAGATAAACATAATAGCTGGAACGGTGACCCAGCATGTACGTGGCAAGGCAGATGCCTAATTTGGGCACACTAATGTGTAACAAACGGGATGAAACTCCCGGAATGATCACCTAGACTACCGGGAATATCGACCTTCACAGAAGAGGATAGTAAACCCAACTAAGAATGCAAAAAGGCGTAGTTTACTAAATATACCGATAAGTGCAAGCCAGATGTAATGGCATACCTTGGCAACACCCAGGATCAATCTATAGGATCGGGTGGCTGACTCAAACCAACTCAAGGTGTGAGTCTAAGAGTTGGTTTGACTCAATCGGTCTTTGAAAGTAAGAAACACTCTGTGATGTAGAGGCACTCAATCGAACTTCGTATGTGACAACACTTGAGACGTAGAAACACTTAGCCGAACTAAGTGCGCGGAAGCAGTTGCTCAAGGTAGTGAAGTAAGATAGACTTAGCGGAGCTAAATGGATTAACACTCGAAAGGTGGAGGACTCTGTCGAACTCAGCAGGATACACAATATAAGTTATTTTATTTCCTGGTCAAAACAAAACAACTTATAATGCCCACTCAGTAGATGAGATCTACTTCGTGTTTTCACTCACTCACCCAATACAATCTCTGATCAGCTCAATGATAAGTGTAGTGAAAACTAGGTCCTACCTAGAAAGACTCTATCGATATGCACAAACGAATCTAGTACTTCTCTCTCTAAAATAGGCAAAGCTTTCTCTAAACAAATGCTCTAAATGATTCTCTTTGGAAAGCTGCAATGAGAAACGAAATGACAACTCTCTTATATAGTGGAGCCGGTGAGGGAGTCTGCTTCCGAAATTTCTGCCATCTGAACGTTGTAGTTGCTTAAAATTCAGTCCTAACTTCTTTATGAACGTTGCTAAGCCTTGGCCCTTAATTTTCGGACAATTACCAATCCATTGGACGACTTGGCAACGTTCAATTATGACTTTCACGTCTGATGTAGTAGACTGACTTTGTCAGTTCTGAAATTTCAGGAACCAATGACTCTTTCCTTAAATTTCGGAAGCTGGAGCCATATTTCGGAAGCTGAAGCCAAGTCTTCTGATTAGTGCCATGTTGAGAGAATTTCGGTCCAAGTCTGAACATTGATGACCGTTGTAAGTCAATATAGTTGCTGTACTTGCTCCTTAATTTTCGCAACTGATCGACAGACTCCTCGAATTACCAGAAAGTCAAGGCTTTGGATTTTGCTCACATTTTGCATGAATTTCGGCCCAAGGATGATAGTTGATGACTGTTATGGTTTAGTGGACGTTGCTCCTTGAATTTCGTTACTGATTGATGAATTCACATGGATGGACTCTCTCGCTCTTTCGGTAAGGACAGAGACTCATTCGATCTTTCAAGGTTGACGGACTCTGTCTTGTTTGAGAAGTGTGATTGACTCGTTTGATCTGGTTGACTATCTTAGCAACACCTTCATACTCCAACAGTTTCCCCCTTGTTGCTGATGATAGCAAAACTCTTTTTGTGAATCCCGAATGAGTCAATCTACAAAACAAGACAAGGAAAAAAGTATTTTGGGGAACCGAGCCTGTCCAAGTTCCCCCTTAATCACAGCATAGATTGAGTAACTCTTGTTAGAGTTCCCCCTGAATCGATGAGTACAATTTGGCAAACCACAACCTACTAAGAGAGATTGGAAAAGGGAATATATGACTAAGTTAAGAAAACTGCAACCAACATGATCTAGTACCAACAGAGTAAAAACGAAACAGAATATCCAAACTTCACCTAAGACCTAGTCGCACAGAGATAAAGTCAATCCAGAACATAACCGGAGTGACCCGTTCGTAGAGAGACGGGATTCACTACTTCCCCCTTTTTGCTGCCATCAGTAAGAGAAGTTTGCAACAAAGTCTAAGTCAATCCGTTCATTAAAAAACAAATAGACTGTATCCATAACGCAAACATACTTATGGACGACAAGGGGCAAGAAGTATTGTCATATTCCACAATACCTTTCATTGCCACATACTCATAACTTGTAATGATCCCTGTTGCATTGCATTGTATTTTTGAAGACTTTATAGCTCTATATTTGCAATTCATAGATATTTAACAAGTTTAAGCACACAGGGACTGTCTCCATCCCCCAGACTTTTCTCTCCACCCATGTAACAGCTTTGGGCCAACTTTCCCAGGTTTCACATCCTTAGGAAGTTAGGTGATAAAGCACCCTTAAAGGCTTAATAACCGAGTGGACGAGGTCCGTTTTGGTTCAGGAGAAACAAGTTAGCGGAGTACCTTGCCTTTGTCCTCTCCCTTCTTCTTCCTTTTTTTTAAAATGAAAATCGCTAAGGGATACAAAGAACACACAGTCTATCGATATGAGAACACGAATTGACTCAAACAGTATGCAAACAGCACCTACTAATTATTACAACCAAGGGAGAAGAGAGATTACCGTCTTCCGTTGATTGAGTCATTCCGAGTGCTGAACGGAGTGCCTCGAATCTGGTGGTAGGAAGAGGCTTGGCAAAGATATCTGCTAGCTGATCCTCTATTGGAACAAAGTCAAATTGAATTACCTTTTTCTCAACACAGTCCTTCGAGAAATGGAAACGTATTTCAATGTGTTTGGTTCTTCAATGTGTTTCCAGAGATTAAAAGCACAATTATTATCACAGAAATTACCAATTTGATCTCAGCAAAATTTTGCTTTGTAGAGGACCAAGAGTCTAAGCATAGACAAAGGAATTTTGCATTGCTAGATTACTCTTTCGATCATGGAGGGAATCTATCCAGTCAAAATCACTAAAACCAGATAAAGTAATATAAGGGAACGAATGTACCATAGATGAAGTTGACTGGTTCTTTTTAAGTGTCGAAAGATTCGCTTGACCGCCTTGAGATGGGACTGTTTGGGTGCTGCTTGAAAGCGAGCACATAGATAGACTTGGTTGTCATAATGTATGGCATTTAGACATTTCTTGTACATATTACCTTCTTTACGTCCTATGGCTCTAGAGATCCTGTACGTTCATCAAAAACTTTGCAAACGACATATGAGAGAAGTACTAAATTGAATCTTTCACAAATTTGAAAAATGCTTAACAGACTAGGTTGAAGTCCAGTGACTAGATGGACTCCATCTACCTTAAACTTGGAGGGGTTACCTACGGTGCCAACTCCCATGATTTCACCTTGGTTGTTGTTTCCATAGGTGACCTTACCTCCTTTGTAGGATGAAAGCGAGTTGAATTAGTCGGGATTTCCAGTTCTGGAGCACCCTCTGTCGAAGTACACATAGTCCATCTCCACGCTCGCTTCCACCTGCAAAAAAATCACTTGGTAGTTTTGGGAACCCAAATATACTTGGGTCCCCTTTTTGAACCAGATTTTTTCAGCTTTTCTCGTGCCTCAAGGATAAGATTGTGTCACTTGATATTAAATGACACATCCTTGTGAAGCTTTTCACAGGCACTATCTCGATGTCCAAGACTCCCGCAATAACCACAAATCTTAGTGGGAGGAAGATTGACGTATTTTTGCTGTCCTTTCCACCAAGAATCAAAATTTTCTTTTTGTTGCTGGCGTTTGGGTTTGTTGTTCGATTTGGACATATTTTTAGGGATATCGAATTTACCTTTATGCCACTTGGGCTTCGATTGAGTGGATCCAACTCCAGATCGTATATTGACTATCTCCTGGGAGAGTTTTTCAACTTCCTTTTGAAGATTATCACGATCTTGACTAACTTCCTTGATCTTGGAGTTGGCCCACTCGGGCAATTCTGATGGAGTGACCTGTTTGATGAAATTGACTGGTTTGAGAGAGAGTGCATGTTCCTTTTCTTTCAATTTTCGAGAGAGTTGCTCAACAGAAGAGGTTAGAGAGATAACTTGAGATTCTGAACTATTTAGCTCATTCTGCAAAGAACAACACTTGTCAGCGAAAACAGTGAGGTCATGTTTGAGAGAGTCAATCTGAGTGAGTGACTCTTCCTGTTCCCTTTGGTTGGATTCAGTAAGACTCTTGGTTTTGTCGAGTTCCTTTTTAAGGGAGTCAACACGACGCCGAGAGTCTCGCAAATTCAATCTAAGTGAGCAGGAAATAGTCTTATGTTCCTCAGCTTCATCTCTCAAAGCATACATAAGACTTTTTAAGATCTCAAGTTCCTCACTTAACTCGGAGATTTTTCTGTTAAGATCAGCTTTAAGAGAGTTAGTTTCAGAAGCCATTTTAGCAATTAAAGTCATAAAACCCATAGGAGTTATACGATAAAGGTCTGTTTCTAGATGGGAACGAGTTACCTCATTGTCGGGGATCATGGACTCCGTCGTATCATGTGCCATGAGACATACCAAGCCGCTGGACTCTGTGTCTGGATCGTCGGAGTCTGAATCACCCCAACCGACGGCTGCCATTTCTCGTTGATTGACTGTCAGCCTAAGCAAGGCTCTGATACCACATATAGGATCGGGTGGCTGACTCAAACCAACTCAAGGTGTGAGTCTAAGAGTTGGTTTGACTCAATCGGTCTTTGAAAGTAAGAAACACTCTGTGATGTAGAGGCACTCAATCGAACTTCGTATGTGATAACACTTGAGACGTAGAAACACTTAGCCGAACTAAGTGCGCGGAAGCAGTTGCTCAAGGTAGTGAAGTAAGATAGACTTAGCGGAGCTAAATGGATTAACACTCGAAAGGTGGAGGACTCTGTCGAACTCAGCAGAATACACAATATAAGTTATTTTATTTCCTGGTCAAAATAAAACAACTTATAATGCCCACTCAGTAGATGAGATCTACTTCGTGGTTTTCACTCACTCACCCAATACAATCTCTGATCAGCACAATGATAAGTGTAGTGAAAACTAGGTCCTACCTAGAAAGACTCTATCGATATGCACAAACGAATCTAGTACTTCTCTCTCTCTTTTTCTCTCTTTAAAATAGGCAAATCTTTCTCTAAAAAAATGCTCTAAATGATTCTCTTTGGAAAGCTGTAATGAGAAACGAAATGACAACTCTCTTATATAGTGGAGCCGGTGAGGGAGTCTGCTTCCGAAATTTCTGCCATCTGAACGTTGTAGTTGCTTAAAATTCGGTCCTAACTTCTTTATGAACGTTGCTAAGCCTTGGCCCTTAATTTTCGGACAATTACCAATCCATTGGACGACTTGGCAACGTTCAATTATGACTTTCACGTCTGATGTAGTAGACTGACTCTGTCAGTTCCGAAATTTCAGGAACCAATGACTCTTTCCTTGAATTTCGGAAGCTGGAGCCATATTTCGGAAGCTGAAGCCAAGTCTTCTGATTAGTGCCATGTTGAGAGAATTTTGGTCCAAGTCTGAACGTTGATGACCGTTGTAAGTCAATGTAGTTGCTGTACTTGCTCCTTAATTTTCGCAACTGACCGACAGACTCCTCGAATTACCAGAAAGTCAAGGCTTTGGATTTTGCTCACATTTTGCATGAATTTCGGCTCAAGGATGATAGTTGATGACTGTTATGGTTTATTGGACGTTGCTCCTTGAATTTCGTTACTGATTGATGAATTCACATGGATGGACTCTCTCGCTCTTTCGGTAAGGACAGAGACTCATTCGATCTTTCAAGGTTGACGGACTCTGTCTTGTTTGGAGAAGTGTGATTGACTCGTTTGATCTGGTTGACTATCTCAGCAACACCTTCATACTCCAACACAATCCTTGAGGGGTGTTTGGATCAACCATTGTTGGATGAAACAATGTGATAGAAATGCAAGAGTTGAAACAATTACTCAGTTTAAACACTGAAGGGAACCCACTTAACAGTAGGACCCTAGGTTGCCAAAGAGACAACTTGGAAGGAATCGTGATGCAACGACCTTGTCGTGGAGTCAATACAACCTCCAAATCATGAAATGTGGTATAGAGAAGTAAATGAGTGTGAACAACCTATAAAGAGTAGAGCTCGAGGCGGCAAGGCTTATAAGCCATAAGTAAAATGTGTTAAGTAAATTTTATTGATTACAAAAGTTTATGTTATACAAGTGAATAGAGCGGAGAACAAACCACTACCTTAAGAGTGGGGATACCTCTCGATATTGTGAGACCGTAGGAGCGGTAGTTATATGAACAGTTCAACAAATATGTTAGGGATTGACCATGTTGTTGTTACCCAAGAGTGATTTGAATAAGAATGATACAAGAAGAAGTGTTTGTACCAGTTGTGGAGACCAGAAGAGTAATAAGTTTAATAGCAACCACCATAGGTGTGTGATGCTAAATGTAGAGTGAACAACGCTTGAGGAGCACAAAGACTCGATAAATAGTGTATCCAGTAGTCATCCAAGCGAATGGCGAACCATGATACGAATGATGGAAGTACATGTGCGGAAGCTAATATGACAGTGGATTCCTTGTAAGTTAGTGTTGTGCAAGAAGTAAGAATATGGTGCGCAATAAGTGACCGTTGTGTAAGCATTGTTAAACGGTAATATGGCAACTAAGCACAGTTATGAGTTAAGCTTAGTGGAGATACAACGGTAAGTGATAGTAAGTAAACCAGGCAGTAAGCCAGTAGCCAGTACTATGTGATAAGGACCTCAGTGAAACACAGTGTGAATTCCTATTGCAATCGCATAAGAGATTTACTGCCAAGAGTTTACACCTCTGCACTCTGTATGACTGAGTGTTTTGGTATTGCGCTTGCGCAGTAATGATCAAGTGAGATAGGCAGGAAGTTGGGAAGATGTTAATTATGGTAGAAGAACAAAAAGACTTATAACGCTATAAGACCGATGCATAAGAAATGCAAGGTCATACCAATGAAAGAGTACTTGTACGAAACCAAATGTGGAGGCATGATTAGCAATGAGTGACTGCAGTAGCACTGAATGCCAAATATCGGTATGCAATATACCTCAAGTGTTGAAAGTAACTGAGGAAGCACTACATATTAGGTAGTAGCTCAATCTCAACCGATAGTAAGTCGGAAGAAATCAAGTTAATATAGCAGCATATATAGTAAACTATCATGGAAGTGGATAGAAAGTTTGTAACTCACAGAATTCGCTCACGTGAAGAGATACCACGCGTCAGTTGAGAAACCATTATTGCCAAGATAAAGGTGATAAATGGGAGATGTAAAATACATTAACAATAATGAATGGGGCAAACTAAGCTTATCAGGGTCGTGCATCAGAAACTAGTGAGCCAGTGATTCAAATGTCGAATGTGCATGGTGAATATGAATAAATGGCTAATTATTAACGCCTAGAAGCCTCACATGCCAGAACCGAAACCAGTTATGAGTTAAACAAACTCCAATGAGAATTCTTGGTTTAGGGACTAAACCGCCAATATGGTTAAGATCCTCTAACCAAAAAGCATTGTATAACAGACCGCGTGGAAGTTAAAACACTTCACGGTGGCAGAACATTTTAAACCAATGTTCAGTGATTGATTACGTGGGCGTAATCCCTTTTAAGGGGGTAGAGCGCAAAACCGCTTAGTGTGTTTACTGTACAAGTGTACGTGAACTATGTTGTGCATAGCACAAAATAATTTGTTTGGATGATTGGTGCGTGAGTTACATAAACATACGCATTCATTCATGGTTTAATTGTGGTAATTGCGCACAGAAGATGTGAATACCATTGTGATAAGTGTGTCTACTTTATTAACTGCTGTGTGTTAGTACAAGTGTAAGGGAGTAAAGAAACTCCTAGGGAACTAAAACCCAACAGTATAGGTTCGTATAATACTAAATGTAATACCATGTATTGTATTTTGATAAAAATGTATATATATACAGTACTGTGATTTATGAAGGGGGTATGAAACCGACATAGAACCTAGTGAGAATTAAATTCCATAGGTAACTGAATTAAGTTGAATCTGGAAGATGATTGATGGACAGAGTTCCACCCTTAGAGATGTAATGATTATGACTAGAATGACTAAAAAGATAGAAAATTGGAAATGAGTGTGCTATCTGATGCTTGCAAATGAAGTGGGTGGTGGAACTTGATTTGCATGTGATCAAGGGAAGCTGAACACAAATTGGGGTGGCAGGGTAGTTCAACACTGGTGCTGATCACATCAGGGTTGGATGATTCTTGAAGCTCCCTATAAGTGGTCACAAATAACCACTCTAAGGAAAGATGCAAAGAGCATAAATGGGACTTGGAGTTGTATTGCGTTTTTAAAAGGATTTTCAATTGGTATTTTCAGAACCTTCGATTGATACTTTAAATAAAGAAAGTTCTCCTACTTAACTTCAGAAACAATATTTTTGTAGTACTTGCTCACGAGCCGAGGACGTATGAGCCTTTGTCTTCGGACCGGTGACATGGGAAGTATATATGTTAAAGATAAAGTGATTGTTTTGATCTCCCAAAGGAATCTGCGGGATCACATTGTATACAAAAATATTTTTTTGATTGCTATACATGCTAAGACATGTTGTGTGGTATGTGTAATAAATATTATTTTGACCTTGAGTCCTAATGTGGTTGAGTTCTGAATTTGGTTATGTTACCTGGGCCTATAAGTCTGAATGTTGTGATGTTACCCAGACCTGAGAGTCTGAGGGTTTTATGTATACAAATGTTGTTAAGATACCCGGACCATTGAGTCCGAGGTTATTATGTAAGTATGTTATGTTATGTTATGTATGGATGTGGATATGTTACCCGGACCTTTAAGTCCGAGTTTGCTGTAAAGTATGTTTGATTACGGAAGTTTAATCATGTAAGTAATACCCGGCACTGGTAGGAACGCGAGCTTTTAATTACGGTCCAAACCGTTACATTACGGTTCTGGACCGTAATCTACGCGGGCGTCAATAAAGATGGCGACGTCTTTAATTACGGTTTTAAACCGTAATTAATGGCCCTTTTCCGGCCCGCGTGTCATTGACTTTACATTACGGTTATTTGTAAAACCGTGATCTAAAGTCCTTTGCGCGCGCGAACCAAAGGACTTTAGATCACGGTTTTACAAATAACCGTAATGTAAAGTCGACACTTTAGATTACGGTTCTAACATAACCGTAATCTAAGTGTTTTGGCGCGCGCGCCCAAAGGACTTTAGATTACGGTTATTGTTAGAACCGTAATCTAAAGTGTAATTTTTTTTTATTATTTTATTTTTTTTTACAAATCTACACAATTGCAACAGAGACAGAATTGTAACAGATAACAACAGAGGGCAGAAACTGCACAATTGAACCACCTGAATCAAATACCAACACACAAATTCATTCTAATAAAGCACCAGATCGAAAATCTGTAACATATTCAATCGTTACACAATTGCAACAGAGATAACATCTAATAAAGCACCAGATCGAAAATCTGTAACATATTCAATCTGTTACACAATTGCAACAGAGATAACAATTGCAAATTCATTTCTGCGTACAATTGCAACAGAAATATTCAATACAACAGCTAGAATCTGTTACAGCAGCAGCTAGCATAATTCATTACAAACAGAATCAGAGCAACTAACAAAAATATAATCTGTTACACAATATAATCTGTTGCAGCAGCAACTAACAGAATCAGAGCAGCAACTAAAAAATATGTTACAGCAGCAGCTAGCTAGTCTACCACTCCATTCTCATAAACATGGCTGCCATGCTCTCTCTGACATGCAACAAGTCGGCAGGAGCATAAGTCTTGAATCTGGCATAATGCTCTTTAATCTGCAACAAGAAAAGGAATGAACACTAATGAGATTAAGATAAAGACACAAAAATCTGCCGAAAGAATTAAATACAAGACAGCGTTCGTATTACCTTGTCAATATCATTCTTAAAACTTGGGAAGTACCCGCAGAACTCGTACATATACCGCATCACGTAGTACCCGCAACTCTTAGAATCCTTTTGGGTAGGGCACTAAATCACCAAAATTCACAAATGTAAAACAATTGTACAAGATAATAGCAGCACGAATGAAATACATGAATTACCAAACCTTGATGTAATCGACGGTCAAATCACCAAACTCTCCCTGAGGGGTTTTTTTTGTAACAACTGTTACATATATTAACAAAAGCGTTTAGCAAAATGAACAAGTACATTAATTTTGGTTCAAAAAACTTACAAACAATTAAATAGTAATAAAACTTACTCTTTGATTAAGTCTTCAGTGTTGAATTCTTTCCACTGCCCTAGTGGATCTAGAACAAGCAGAGTAGCGGTGCAGCGCAGAATATAACAAAGCCCAGTGGTGGCTACAATGTCAAATACAAAATGAATGAGAAATGAAGGTAACAAAGTTAGCTAATTAGTATGTAATTTATATTAGAACTCACGTTTGGTGATACGGCATTAGAATGAATAATTTATTCTGTTGTTCAACAACATTGAAGACATGAATCATGTAGTTACAAAACCTCCCAGGGTCCCTAGTGACATTGTCGTACGATAAACGCTCCGGGCACACCGCAGTAACGCATGTCATGTCCTTCTCAACACATCTCTCAGCAGACATCTATTATATCACATGTACTATAAAAGTTAGCCAATGCAACTTCATAGATACTTATTCTATATGTTTTTACAGTATGAGGAAAGAACACTTACTTTAGATAAGCTTGAATAATGTTAATGTTCAGATAATCTCCACACATCATCTCTCTGATGTCCTCAAAGTTGATTGCCGTCATCATATCTTCTTCGTAGTGAAACATCGACTTTGGAAGCGTCATCATGAAGTTTTAGTTTTGAGATGACTTCACCATGATCTTGTCGTAGAGATTCATCTGCTTGGCCCCCAAAACATTAACAAGTTTTTGTGGCAGTGCGAGCTTATTTTTAGGCGCCTCAGAAGTCCTGGTGCGACCCCGGACGGGCGCTGGATTCTTACCTTTCGCACCCCGACTCACTGGATTCTTACCCTTCACACACAAACAATAAAGCATAAATGTAAAGATAATTACTAATTGATTATTATAGTAACATTAAACATTTATCTAGAACATACCCTTCTGGCAGGATTCGTCGGCGCGCTGATCTCTTCTTCTCTGGGCCGGGATACGCGGCGAGGAACCTCAGGGATCTCAGGATTCGCCGCGCGCTGGTCTCTTCTAGTCTGGGCCGGGTTACGCGGCGAGGAAGCTCAGGGATCTATAATAGATTAGATTAGACACTTAATGCTAAATAATGCATTTTATTAGATACTAAATGGTTGTCAAACAGTCTTACCTCATCGGTGACAACAATATAACATGCTGGCCAGGGCAATATGTCTCCCTTCGCTTCGATCAGCGTGCATTTGTTGTCAATCGCCATCGGAAGGTATGCATGCTCAAATCCATCAACTATCAGGTCCAAGGTCACACGCGCGTAGAATGGGGGTAGACGTACGAAACTGATGAGCGTGAGTGGACCTGATGGCAACACCGTCCCGTAGGCCGCATCTACAGGGTGCCCGTCTAATGGTATTTGGAGACGACATTTTTTTTGCTCCTTTAATAAACAGAGATAATACGTGAAATAAATAAGTGAGTCCAATCTAATACTATTTAATAACTTTATTTTAGAAGAAAAATAGTTAAACAAAGTTAACCTGGATGTTGGCAAACGGGTACGGGTCAGCGGCCGGAGCACAACTAGACGAGGAAGACATTCGAGAGGAGGATCTAGCTGCTGCTGCTGAGTAGTCGCATGTGCAATCGCATTCAACGCTTCCTGCAGCCTCTCCTCGATAGCCCGGCGCTCAGCAGCATGTTTCTCGTCATTAGCTTGGCGCTCAGCAGCGAACTTACGCTCTACCATCGCCTCGACTTCAGCAGCACTCATCTGACCCTTCCTAGCAGATGGCGGGAATACGTTCTTCTGACGTACTTCTCCCCCAAATCCTCTAACACGCCCCGGGTGATCCTTCTTCCCAAGCATTTGATTCAGCGCGTCGTCTTGAGAAGGAGGAGCGTGTAAGTCCACTTCTCCTCTCTGTGCCGCATCGTACTGTCCATTTTCAAAGAAGTTAATGACGAGATTTAAGATCAACAAACACTTGAGTATATAAGTAAATTATTCAACAGCTACTTTCAAATACTTACAATTTGGTTTGCCAGTTGTTCCATCGCAGCATTAGGAAATATCCTCTGACCTTCGCTGGTCGTTTTCTGGCGTCCCAGTATGTACATCTGCACCCTCCTCGCCTCAGAGACATCCTCGATCGGGCATTCACTTCCATCCTCGTTCCTCCGTGTCAGCAAACCAGCTTCTTTCCATCCCTCGAGGCTGCCCACATATCCCCTTCGTCCCATGGTGTGGGGGTAGAGATTAGCTTCACGGTTTTGTCGTGCTTGTTCTTGTACTTGCTGTTAAGAAAGTACAACAGGAAATTAATTAGAAAATCAGGGATAAAGCATTATGAGCATTAATTAGAAAAGAGTACACACAAACATACCCTGAACTCGGGGGTGGCGTGCCGCTCAACGAACTCCTTCCACTCCTCTTCAGTTATCATGCCATTGTATACAACATACGGCGGAGGCTCACGTGGGGGCACCCTGTTGATCCAATGCTCAACCAAGTAGTGGCGGAATGATTTAGCTTTGCCGGCCACCAAAGAAAGAACGGTCTTCTTCACTTCTTCTGGGATCTTGTACCGTTCTTGCACCTTCTTCCAGATGGTCTCCTTTACTTTTTCCGGGACTTGTTTCCATGTGTGGTTGATGCAGCAATGTGATCTGGCCAGAGTCCCTAGCATACTAGCGAACTCTGACCTGCTGCCCCCACCATACCTCCCATACTGGTCCCACAGAAGACTAATCTGATCCGGTTTCTGCAGTTTCAACCCACGGGTCGGACCTCTACCTCTGGGTCTCTGAGTAGCACTCGTAGAAGGTGCACTCATGGAAGGGCCAACAGCAGCAGCGGCAGATGTGGATGGGGCAACAGCAGCAGCGGCAGATGTAGATGGGACCGGTACCATTTGCTGCTCATTTTCCTCCTCCTCACGACAAAATAAATCGAACTCTTCATCAGCCATGTCCTGATCAGCCATGCCTGCAAGGATTGAAATACAATTTGAATTAAATTAAGCATTTCATAATGGTCATAAACAAGCAATAAATAAAAGAGTGTTAATTTCATATAAATTTTTATAGTAATAACTTACATACACCATTATCTCTCAACCCACATTCCCTCGTTATGGTCTGATCGTATATACTCACGATGACCTGTGACCTCAGCCTCTTCCAATGAAATAGGAACAGTTGGAGGTTCATCTTCTGCATCATACTCATCCTCATCAACCACACCATCCACACCAACTATTCCTCTTCTCCCTTTAAGCACAACAGACCATCTAGGATTACAGGGATCAGTTACATAAAATATCTGCTTAACCTTCGTCCCAACAACGAATGGCTCAACCGTGGGAGTAGCTCTAGACAGATCAACCAGTTTCATACCATGCTCCTCCTCACGGTAGCCATGATTGTTGTTAACCCAGTTACAGCGGAAAACACACATTTCGTAGCTGTTGTAGTCCAATACCCAGATGTCTTGTATAACACCGAAATATGATTGTTGTACCGAGACAGGACTATGACCCACGACACCGATGTCATATAAGTTTTGATAAGCTTCAAGCTCTACACCACTGTTTTGATTCGTTGACTTCTGATCCTGACGTTCTGTGAAAAAGGTGAATCCGTTGACATCGTACCCCTCATAAGAAATTACATCCAGATTTGGTCCAAATGCAACTACTTTAATCAGTTCAGGCACATTCGTGGACTGATCGGACAACACTCTCTCTTTGAACCATCGGACAAATGTCCTATTCTGCTCATTTTGTAGTCTAACGTCACTCATGTTTGGATATTGTGCTCTTAAAACACACAAGTGTTCATCAAAGTATGGTTCAACATCTTCAAGATGACTTAGCACAACTAAATGAGCTTTGTTAAGAGTGTCTATGTCAATTCTTTTCAGTTTCCTTCCACCGTGCCAACACCCTTCAATCTGCCCTCGTGTCTAGAACGTGGAAGTCCAATGGTATCGACACCTTCTAGGTAATTGGTGCAGAAGTCTACAACTTCCTCTGTGATAGTGCCCTCTATAATACTACCCTCTGGGTGACGACGGTTCTTCATTTTCTTCTTCAGGACACCCATGTACCTTTCGAACGGATACATGTAGCGAAGGTACAAAGGACCACACATCAGAATCTCTCTTACAAGATGCACGAGGAGATGTATCATTATGTCGAAGAACGATGGAGGAAAATACATCTCCAGCTGGCACATTGTCACAATAAGATCCTTTTGTAATTTAGACAGAGTGTCCACATCAAGAACCTTAGACGAAATGGATTTGAGGAAGACACTGACGTTTGTGATTGTGTGTCTGACAGCATCCGGCAAGATCCCACGTAGTGCAATTGGCAAAAATTCTTGAAGTAGGACATGATAATCGTGAGATTTCATTCCTACTAATTTGAAATCTGTCATGGACACTAGGTTTCTTATGTTTGAGGAGTAACCTGATGTACCTTGATGTTGTAAAGGGTACTGCATAGACTATGTTTCTCTTCTTTAGACAGAGTGTGACAGGCAGGAGGCAAGAATGTGCGTTTTCCACGTTCTTGCGGGCCAAGCTCTGTGCGTATGCCCAACTCAATTAAATCTTTTCTTCCTTTCAAATGATCCTTTGTCTTTCCTTTTATGTTCAAAAGAGTGCTAGTGACACTTTCACCCCCGTTCTTCTCGACATGCATCCCATCGATACAATGTCTAACCTCCAGATGCTGCCAGTACTCTAGTTCCCAAAATATTGATTTCTTTTTCCAGACACTTTTTTCACCACTTTTGGTTGGCGGCCCGAAGTTGTTCACAATATTATCCAACTTTTTGTAAATCTCTGTACCTGTCAAAGGCTGGCGCGCCATGCTGTGATCAGTTTTCCCATCGAACTCTTTCGCCATCTTTCGATACTTATGTCCTTTTGGAAGCATTTTTCGGTGGCCCATATACACGGTTTTCCCACTATGTTTCAAGCGAATGCTACAAGTGTTTTCACCACAAATCGGACACGCCAACGCCCCCTTGATTGAATAGCCTGAAATTACCATAGGCGGGGAAATCATTGATTGTGCAGTACAACATGGCACGCAAATTGAAGTCCTCTTTACTGAATGAGTCGTAAACCGTAGCCCCTTCATTCCACAAGAGTTGTAGATCCTCTATCAAAGGTTGTAGGAATACGTCAATTTTGTTGCCCGGTTGCTTTGGACCAGATATTAACAAAGACAACAAGATGTGTCTTGGTTTCATGCATAACCATGGCGGTAGATTGTAAATAACCAAAGCACAGGCCAGGTACTGTGTATGCTACTCAAAGTACCGTAAGGGTTCATCCCATCCGTGCACAAGCCTAGCCTTAGGTTTCTCGGTTCGTTACCAAACTCAGGAAATTTTACGTCTATGTTTCTCCACTGTGGTGCATCAGCGGGATGTCTTAATCTGCCATCCTTTTTCCTGTGAACTGAATGCCACCGAAGATTCTCTGCGTCTTTCTCAATGGAGAACAAACGTCTGAACCTTGGAATGATGGGCAGGTACCACAGTACCTTAGCTGGTGAACCTTTCTTACTACCGCTGATGTGAGTTTGTTGTTTCTTATACCGTGACGCTCCACATGCTGAACAGCTTTCAGCAAATTCATCCGATTTCCAAAACAGCATGCAACCATTTGGACAAGCATGAATTTTCTGGTACCCCATACCCATTGGGCACATCATTTTTTTTGGCTGAGTAGTAGTCGTTGGTGTAAAACGTTGTCCACCGGAAGAACGTATTTCAATAGTTCCAGGAGGTCAGTGAAACTTACGTCGCTCCAGCCATGTTTCGCTTTCAAGTTGAATAGCTTGAGGACGACACTCAACTTGCTTAACTTTGTAGGGTCACACCCGGGGTACAACGGTGTTTTGGATGAATCCAACAAATTTCATGCTTGTCTGGCGTGTTAGAGTAATGTCGTTCCACATCTTCGAGCATAGTCTCAATGTCATCATCCCAGAAATCTGGCTCAACGTTCCCTGTAACGTCTTCTGGGTCACCAGCAACTGTATCATCTCCAAGTTCTGTTTCTGTGTTTGCCTGACCATTATCCCTTCGTCAGGCTTAATAACATCGAACGCACTCTGACCATGCCATCGGATTATGTCTTGGAATCTTTTGTAAACCGCGGCGGATCAGATGTTCCTTAATTGTTTCAAACGCCGCGATATCTCAGATTGTTTTGGCAGTCGATACACGGACAAAATATGTATCCCTTGTCTGTAGGTTTCAGATTGTTCGCCAACACCGTGCATAACTTATCAACTCCTTCTAAAAACTTGTCGTCCAAATTTCCGCTGTAAATCCACGAACGTTCCATCTCCTTCTAGCTATTTATATGAAGGCAGCCATTTCATACCGTCACCCGTGGCAGAGTCTTTACACTTTTGTATCTTATCAACCTAAATCCATCCATGAGTATTAATCCTCCCACCGGTGAACGTGTTTTTAATATGTAATTTATTGAAAATTTCGGCAGCATCTCCCCAGTTCTTCAAATGCACGATATTATGATATTAATCAATAATATATGCATTCGAAGAACAATAAAGAGATACTGCTGAAATAATCAATAAAGTACAATTAAAAACACATTCACACCCTAGGTGTGAGATTTAACAATCATGGACAGTCCCGACAGGGACTGCCGAAGATATACCTCTATTAGGTATATCTTGGGCGGATAACTATGTTTGGTAGTTTGTCAAATATTATATGTATATATGTAAATCTTACCTCTGGTAGACGATTAGCCGATGCTAAGACGGTTGAGGTCGGAAGCCAAAATAAAGTCGTAGTCCTGATGCATAAATGAAAACGACAACATTAGAATTCATCAAAAAATCAAGGTTAAATGCTAGCTAAACCGCGGAAAAAAATCGACAGCATCTCCCCTATATTTCTAACGTCTCCAAATCAGTTTTATCAAAGTCAAATTTGCACGCACCATCTAGAACTAGTAACATACATAAACTTATCTTCTTCTACTATAAATGAAGTTTATTATGACCTTCTCTGCAGTACTTCAGATTGAAGGACTGAAACTAGTCATTCTAGAACCATTAAATACCGAAACTCATCTTATTCTTTCTGGTGGTTATAACAATAGCATTGTTGATTCCTGTCACAGATTGTGAATCAAACAGAGAGCATCTGGCATAGCAGATTGAGCAGTTGAAAATGAGCTATTTTCAGGAATCGGTAATATACTTGAACTTACTTTCTTTCCTGTGGCAGTTTTAAGTAGTAGCATTTTTTAAACTACACTATTATTTATTAATTGTAATACTAAATGCTAAGAATAAATAAATACAGCATTTACAGTTTGCTTTGCAAAATTACCGTTACTAAGCACCGAAGTGGGCAAGTAGTGTAGAAATCAGCCCACGAACTAGGTTGCAATTAACTGTGAATCTGGGCACAAATATATGAACAAAGTTAGAACTTGCAATCGAAATGCATGTATATGAACAAAGTTAGAAAAAAACGACAATCAATCGATCGCATACCCAATACGCGATAGAGAGGTCGACGGTGAGACCAGTGGTAGATGGGTGGTGACCGGCGGCGATGGGAGTGACAAAGGTGGTGGGAGCGATGGTGGCGATGGCCGTTAGCAAGGTGACGGAGAGAGGAGGCGATTTCAGTGAGGAAGATAGCGCGAAAGAGAAGAAAGTTACTGTAAGTACAGTGTGCAGAGTAAACGGGCAAATGTTGTAGTTAAAAAGGACTTTAGATTACGGTTTACATGAAAACCGTAATGTAAAGTCACACTTTACATGACGGTTCCTAAAGAACCGTAATCTAAAGTGTAACGAAATTAATAAAAATAGCGCGAATTTTTTTGGCCTATGCTGGTTTTCGAACTCAAGATCGATGGTGTTGACTCATGTACCCACGGCCATTGAGCCATGAGTCTTATTCGATCAAACAAATGTAACACATTAATATAAAGTTATTTTTAATCTAAAATAAGCTGGTAAGACGACGTCGTTCACTGTAATTTAGATTACGCGCGGCGTCGAAAAAATCAATAATGCGGGAAATATTTGGCGTCAGGTCAAGACGACGTCGTTGACCATCAGTGGGCGGGGACTTTAGATGACGGTTATTAGTAAAACCGTAATCTAAAGTCCGTTGACCGTAAAGCGCGCGTCAACACGGGACTTTAGATTACGGTTTCACAAATAACCGTCATCTAAAGTCCGTCCTAAAAAAGGCGCGCCTACCTCCGATCGATTATTGCTTACGGTTAATTTAATAAACGTCATTAATTAACTCCGGCCTTCATATTATTTACGGTTTCTGTTAAAGCCGTGATTAAACCACCGTCATTAAAGGCTTCCGTTCCACCAGTGTGTGGTTAAGGGATAGTGTAGCGTGAGAGATACGCTAGTTAGGAGTACTAGGAATATGGAAACTACCATATACATCCACCCTCCACAATCCCTGATTATACTGGGAAAGAACGCCAGAGAATGGAAGTCCTCTTGTACTCGGGAATACCCGATCTAGCTGTATTAACATCCTTTATAAGTACGGAGAGCCCTGTCTACGGTAATTCCGAAAAGGTGTGAATCCCGAAGACGTTCCCATTTTAACAATGTCTGCCGCATAAGATAGCAAAAGTGAAGATCTTGTGTAAAGGGAATAGAATTTCCCGCAACCTGGATCGACATGCTGAGCATCGAGAGCAACCAGCTTGCCAGGCAGCAAGGCGTGCAACAGGCAAGAAAGTGAGAAAATGAACCCCGAGACAAGTGTCTACGGGACTACATGTTAACTATACACCAACAGTATATCGACCGAATAAGGAACTACAACGTAGTTGTGAGGAGGATGTAATACTAAGTAAAAGGGGTCTCCCAGAAGGGGAAACACCCTAGTTAATGGTCCCACCATGTGAAAATAGTGAGAAAAAAAAACCCAGAGGATTTATTGTTAGACTGTGAGATCAAGTAAGGGGCCAGCAAGGCCCTAATGTCAGAGTAAGCGGAAACAATACCGCAACCAATGTTTATTGGACCAGTAGCCAGTTGCATGGCGCACTTGCCATGGCAGTGCCGCTATGACAAGGCTGTACGGAAACTTAAACAACTACAGGTACTTAGAAAAGTACCGAGAAGTTAAGTGAGATCAGCAATAGTTATGGAAGGGCTTAGCAGCCCGACCTCTGCAATTGGAAGTACACCAGTCAGCAAGAAGCTAGACTTGGCTAAAGCAAGGAAAAGTTGTGAAGCCACGAGAATTAATCTTTTAGACTAAATTCATCTTCAAAACCTTTTTCAAACCAAATTTTCTTTCAAACCCAATTATTTCCAACCTTCCTTGAAACCAGACCAGAAGACCTACACCAGCCACAAGTGCCACATGGTAGGTAAGTTTACCCAGTGACTTTTTTAAATAACCGGATGAAACCGGTAAACCCAAGGGTAACAACCCGAGTGACGGAATGCGTATTATCACAGGATAATTTAAGGGAGTTGACAACAGAATACTTCACCTAGGCGCGTGACGGATACTACGATTGTTTACAAACTGAATTGTGGGACGACCACACTCCGATAGGAGCTTGTGGGCCTGGCAGACCTTCTTATAGGTTAACCGGGTAAGTAGCAATGTATCAACATGATACCCCACATATGTATACAAGTGGAGTCTGGAACACGGGAAGTAGTCGACTCCATACTACGGACCGAAGTAAAAGTCAGACAAGTAATAGATTACCAAGAAGGTAAAGTAAAGAAACCAGTAAGGTTAATAAGTCTACAAGAATCAGTGAATTTATTTTAAGGAAATGTCTAAAGGTGAACAAGTGTGAAGTGCACTAACTGATAAATAAGAACATGGAATATGTCTTAAGAATCCTGAGGGATGAATGTATAGCTGAGAAGATAAAGCACCACCTACAGATGGTGAGGCAGATTGCTATTATGGATATGTTAATGCGCAATGATCGGGATGAGACTCCCGAGATGATCACTAGAGATATCAATCTCACTAAAGAGAATATTTACCCATTCAAGAACGCAAGGAAAAGCAGTTAATTAAATGTACTCATAATGGAAAGCCAGATGTAATGGCATAACCTTAACACCCAGGAGCTATCCTAAAAGAGTGTGTTAGGATCAACAGTGGTTGAACGGAATAACTGACAGAAACGCGGGGGTTGAAACTACCCCACCCAGTTTAAATCTTAAGGCGTCAGGAGGAAGTCTGACATCCTTGAAGGGACATCCCATGAAAGGAATACGACCTTCTCATGGAGCCCAATACAACCTGTAAACCCGTGTAATATTGTTTCGGAGAAGTAATGAATGTGACAGCCTATAATGAGCGGAGCTCGAGGCAATAGGGCTTATAAGCCATAAGTAAATGTTCATAAGTGAATTTTGTCGACTACAAAGTTTATGGATATAAGTAATAAAAGCGGATAACGAACCACTATCTAAAGAGTGGGGATAACCTCTTAGTATTGTTGAAACCGCCAGAACGGTAGTAATGAGTAGGAATATGTCTAGAGAATAGTTAAGGGTTGACCATATTGTTAATTCCAGGAATGATGTGAGTAGAAATATTCGAAAATACTATTTGTACCAGTTGTGGAGACGGATGGTAATAAGTCTAATGGCAACCACTATATGTGTAGGATGCTAAATGTTAACAGCAACGCTCAAGGAGCATAAAGTGAAACACCCACGAATTTTGAGTTAGGATAAGTATAATTTATAGTCGACGTAAGTAAGTTAATCGTTATGTTAGAACAATATATAATGGCTAGTCCGAGGTTAGTATATTATTGGCCAACGAAGTCAAAAAAAACTTTTATCTTATCTTATTTTCCTTTCTCTTCCTAATTGATTATAAACACATACTTTCCTTTTCTCTCCGATGTTATTATTTAAGTCATTATCTCAACATTCTACTGACGTTACAATGTCTTTCTAATCTAAGAGTTCAATTCCTGTTTTACTACTTCTACATTTATTAGGTTGGTAGATCCTTATTTTCCTTCGATTTATTAAATTATTATTAATCTAGTTTCTTACTAAACAGCATATCCTGTTTGTTGGAGTCAATGATTTATTTTATTTCTAATTCCTATTATATCAAAATAAATATTTTATCCTCTCCTTAGATATTTGTGCTCGTCGTTATCTCTTCCTCATTTTATTTCAAAACAATAAATTACTTTTGATTTCTAATCGGTTGAATCTAGTCATCTTCCAAGTTACTTACAATCCAATTATTTACCTTGCCTTTCAAATCATTTACAACACTAAATGTATAATTCATTTTCCTAACTGCTTGCGACGATTATTATTTCTTTTCTTTTCATTTAATTAATTAATTCATACTTATCCACATCCTTTCTTTCTCAACTTAATTAATTTATTAGTTATCAAATACATTTTTATTTCCCCTCTCACTCAAAATTTATTCCTATAAATACCCACATCTATTCTCTTCTTCCTTCATCAATGTTCACGTTCATCTTTCCCAAATACAAGATCTCTAGTTCTTTCTTTAGTCCTTCAAGTTTCTTCAAGGCTTCCCCCTGGTGCCGAGTTAGGGTCGTTCGAAGGGTAAAGTTTAATTTTACTAGTTGGGGATTACAAAGGTTATAATTCTATTATATTTTATTGGAGGATTGTTGAAAATGTATATTTTAAATTCTAGATGTCAAGTTCATTAATGGTGGATGCTATTAGTAGTGGGCGATATCCGTTCTCGACTGGACATGGATTCCAGGTAAATGTTGTGCTCAACATTCTTACCCTTTGTGTTTTGTGATGGTTAATGATTTGGATTTACTGTGGTTTTGAGATTGTGGAAGTTTGGGATTTATTTTCCCCCGTGTGTTTTCTGGTGATGATTTGCGAAAGGTTTGGATAAACGTTTTGGGAGACTTTCCTTGAATTGGTTATTGGATTGATTGGTACCTTCTGGTGCTCCGTGTAAATTATTGGTGCCTTATGGCGCTCCGTGTAATTAATGGTACTGTGTACCCCGTGGATATACTTATTATTTTGCCTGCAGACATAACTTGCAGTTAAGCTCTAATGATCTACTCCTTTGGGTCATAAGTTACCTTCTGGGGGTGTGCACACTTAAGGACGTAGAGTGAGGTGGGATTCTAATTATTGCGACCCGGATTGGGGTCGTCCGTGTAAACCATTGATTTGATTCCTGGAAAGTTCTCCCCTGAAATGTTTTGTCAATGGTGGTTTGGTGTTGGTAAAGCTGGTTATTATTATGGTGTGAGTTAATGTTTTGCAAATGTAAATGGGTTTCAAAATGTATTTTACAGGTTGAGACAATGTTTACTCAGTTTCACTGATTTGCGCGATCCCTTCGCGTTTTCCATTGTTGTTTTATGATCGCAGGTACTCATGGCTGAATTGGGGTTTGGGACGCGCTGTCACATAGTTTAGGACGACTGAATAAATGCTACATTGAACAAGTTGAGTTATGTTTTGGATTGGTTATGTTTTATCAGTTTTGGAAACGTTTTTGTTTTTGACTAGTGGTTTAAGCCTGAGCACTCTTTGTTAGAGTGTGGCGGTAACGCCCTTGTGGATTTTGCTATTTCCGCTGCTATCTAGTTGAAGTGTTTTACTCGATTAATTCTTTAAGAAGTCTTGGATATGTTGGAAGTTACTTATTGTTTAAGAGATCTTTTCAGAGGCATCTATGTTGTTATTTGAAGTACTGGAGTTACTACAATGGCCTTTCTTCTGTTGCAAAGTTATTGTGATTAATTTGGTGTTGATTTGGTCCTGTTTTGACATTTTTGGGTGTATTTCAGGACCTGTCCGAACGTCCGTCCGGACATCCATGTTCGGACAGGCCCCGAAAGTTTTAAAGGCTTTCTGTTTAGGTGTGTCCGAACTTCGGTCCGAACATTGAAGTTCGGACACGCCACGTTGTTTTTCTCGGACTTTTCCAACTTACTTGTGTCCGAACTTATAAGTCCGGACACAAGTTCGGACACCTCTGGTTTTTCAATCCTTTCAAACTCTCGACTTGTGTCCGAACATCAATGTCCGGACACAAGTTCGGACAGTTGGATTTCTACAGTTTAAATGTCTCGGCTTGTGTCCGAACTTCCCATGTCCGGACACAAGTTCGGACCAGACTTGTTTTGCACCTGTAGGGCTCGTTTGGAGTCCGTTTTTAAAGCCGTTTTCACCGTTAGCTTTGTTATTTCATTACCTATGTTTTGAGGCAAAATCCAGGGTGTTACAAGGTGGTATCAGAGCTAAGTTTTCGAAATAAGATAAGATTTGATGGAAAAGGAATAAAATCTGGAACAAGCCGTCGTTGGGGGTTGCATTGGGTATCATGATGTGTGCTTGATTATTTTATGCTGAAGTGTGTTGAGTTACATACTTCCGTGTACTATGAGTTATATAAGAATGAGTCGTTATGGATATCGGACGATATTGCTTGCATATATTTTTATACTATATGGGGAGTGCTTATGCGTATTGATGTGTTTGATTCTCTATGATGGAGTGTTCAGAGTTTATCTACTCCCATGTAGCATGAGAGGTATTAAATTCAGAAGATAACTGTTTGGTTAGCACTATATAAATATATTTATATGTAAATATATTTCTAGTATTGGGTTGTAACGTAATGAGGGAATCAATTATGGGGAATGTTGAAAATTAGATTGCTTGGAACAAGGGCTGGAGGTATTGATTGTGAGGATATTTTCTAGGATGATTTATGTGACACCTTCTGGTGAATTTCTGTTTCTCCCCGATGTTACAATGTTTCCTTATCTGTTATATGGATGAATTTATAAATCTAAGCATACTAAGGTGTACAATATTATCAATGTTCATGGTTCCTGTGAAGTAGTGAGTTCTATGGGATGTGCCAGACAGACAATATAGTCAAATGTTTGGTTTTGTTTCTTTCCTTGTTTGTGAATGTGTGTATTATGGTAACTACTTATAAAGGGTTTTGGATGACAATATATTGACTAATTTTGCGGCATATACTCGTAAGGGAAAGGAAGAAAATAAGGGACATATATATTACACTCTAGCAATGACTACCGGGTATTGAGAATATATGTATATATACACGTATATAGACATAATTAGAGAAAGAAATATTGGTATATTATCGGTGTTAACTCTGGGGAGATTTGGAATGATAGTAATTTCTAGTTGTATTAAACTAGGGGGAATGTGGTGCTTTTTGCCATCATGGTTGTGTGTAAATATGTTTGTCTATGTATTTGATGTATGATGAGCCCGTGTAAAAGGAGTTCGGCATCTTTATTTAATATTGACTGTTCAAAGTGACTTTAGTTATTATGTTAGGTTAACTAAGGTTATAGCAAGTAGTGAAATCTATTAATTATATTAACTGCGGCGTAAGAGACGAATTGTTAATTTTTAATTATCATTTATGTTATTTGGCGGTTGGATTTATAAGTTGTTTTCCAAATTTTTATGTTTGGTCTAAATGGATTTAGGAGTATTCAGTAAAGGCGTGGTTATGTGTTTAACCAGATTCTCAAGAATATTATTTATGTAGCCAGTGGAGTGTGTTTGAAATTATTTCTAGGCTTCTTTAAAAGTAGATATTTTGCAGTATATATATATATATCTACGTCTTATTCAATACGTTCTTGAACAATAAATTGTGGCAATTGTTTCGTTGGCTAGAACACTAGTATAGTCTTGGTATTAGTTGAAGGGATTGTTGTGATTAGCTTGATAAATAAGTATAGGAAGTGCGGTTGAGTAGTGTTACAGTTAGGATGTCGTTAAAAAAAAAAAAGAACGTGATAAGTGCAAATGATTTCGATATGTTTGGCCGCGGAAAGTAAAATGTTAGTGTATTTATATGGGTGTACATGTGTAGATGTATCTATTTTAATATTAATAGTTGTTTGCCTTGTTAAATGACCGTGTAGCTGGGAGATATGAACAATGCCAACAAAAATTTGAATATGTGTTTAGACATTTATGCAATTTAGGATCATTATACTACTCTTGCTGATTGGGTCCCCATGTTGTTTGCTATTAAGATAGGCTAGGAATGTTACATGCTTTCTAAATGATAGTATATTCGTAGAACTTCATACCAAAGTAGAGCGTAAAATGTGATATGTATTAGGAACATAATGTGTCGGTTGGTCTTTTAGCTAGGTTCTGTTAACTCCTTGATGTTGGAAATTTATTATTAAGATGATAGGTTGGCTAATCCGGGTGCTAAGTTGGATAGACGCTAGTATTACAATTTATTAAGGATTATTTTGTTCAATATTGAAATTGAAATTGAGGTAGAAACCCCTGATTAAGTTTCATTTATATATTGACGAACTAGTTGGCAGTACTATATTAAGTAATAGCATGAAATGTACTAAGTGATGAAACATTTTATTGTCAGTATTAAAAAGGGTTCTTCTGGTGGTCTTGAAGTATAATCGGTTGGTTAGAAAATGATTTATGGGTAAGATTCTTATAACGCGGTAATTGTTAATGGAGCTAAAAATGAATCTGTAGTGGTTAGGGTTAAGTTGTGAGTATGAGGTTCGTAGTTAGGCAAAGCATATGGAAAATTATTTGTTTGTTTCTGTGTATTTTTTATATATATATATATATTAAAGTGATTGTTCATGTTGAGTTTTTTTGAGAAGTTTTGGGATAAATATTTACAATGTGATAGTATTTTTGGTGAATCTCATGCTAAGTATTTAAGAGACCCTGGTGTTCTGATTTATTGAAATTTATTTTCAAAATTGTTTGTATTATAAATCTTGATGAATTCTCATAGCCTGTTACAAATTGATTAACTATGTCTTGTTGTACAATAGTAAAAGGGTAGTATTTAACTGAGCATTCAGTGTTTGGAAATAACTTAAATTTGTAGACTAAATAGGGGAAGCATTAAGTAGATAGAGAAAGGATTAGAATTACGATCCTTGTAACTGTAGATTTTAGTAGAAAGTAGTGATGAGATTATTATGTAGGTCTTATCAGTTTGTTATAAGTAGAGAGAGAGAGGGAGAATATTTTCTAGATGAGGTTTAAATTGTTGTGAACGCATTCGTTATTAGCAATAGGGGAGGAATTTAGAATTGATAATTGTATGATTAGAGGTAAATTGATCTATGAGTTGAGCCATATTTAAGGAGTAAGTTATAGGCTATAGATAGTGTTATGACTCTTGGGTGTTACGATTATCATTGGCTATTTTGGTGTGACTAATAACATAATTTTATTGAGTTAAAAAGATATGTGATTCATTGGAGAAATGGTATTAGATTTTGTGGTTGGTGTTAGGTTCATGTTACAGTAGGGGCTGGAAGAATAGGTAAGGCATCCATGTGGGACTTTGAATATCTGTATTCTTTGGGATTTCAGGATTTCCATTGGGATTCTAGGCTTGAGGTTACCATGTCAGTATAAAAAATAAATAATTTTTAATTGATATTGTGGGATTTATGGCTATTTATTTTGAAATGGGGAATTAGATTAACTTATCTGTTGTGAACCTTGGTTGTATGTTTTGATAGGAATCATCTGAGAATATTGGTGGGAGTATTGATCACTGAGAACTCGATCTAGAGATTTAGGTGGGTATGATGACTTAAAATATGCTTTGACTATAAAAAAAAATTTTGAGTAATAGAATTATATAGATTTCATAGCTCGTAAGGAGATTTGATTTTGGAATGAAATTGTTAGAAAATGTGTATTGTGATTGGATGTTTGTGATATCTTGTGTGGTGTATATGAGTAGTGGGTAAAATAGAAACTCTTATTTAAAACCTTGTATGTAGATCTTCCTTTTTACTAGTTGTGGATTGCGTTCTTGGAATGTTACTGAAAGTTCTAAGCTGGGTGTTGAATGTAAGATGAAGAACATGTCTCAACGAAGAAAGTAAGGGCATCTTTTAGGTTACATTTACAAGATGGAATTTGTAAGGATCTAGAATTCTAGTTCAAGAAATGACATTTGGATTTGGGGAAGTATTTAGAGGGAGGTTAAGGGAAGTTTTGAGAAGGAGCCTAATCTTCATTGAATTCGGTAGTGGTTAAAAGATGAGTGGGAGATTAATTCTATGAATTCTTTTAAATGTTAATTTTTGTTTGGTGTGTATTGAATTAATTTATTTATCATTCTCTGTAAAAGGATTGGAATCTTGATACCTGAATGTTTAGGTGTTGCACCTAATTTCGTGGAAGGCATGAGATATATTAAGCGTCATATTATAGGTGGACTTAAAATGGGAAATCTCATGGTAAATGCGGGGATAGATATGATGTGTACTGGTATCAAAATTGGTGCTATTAATGTGATGTGATGAATATGGAATGGTTGAGTTGATTTGGACTTTTGTCCTATGTATTGGATTGGTGTAATGTTCTGGAATTCAATCTATGCGGTGAACCGTTTAAATTGGCTTGAATTTTGGTTTGTGTATTGAAATGGTTGTCCAAGGGGGCCGAGAACCACGCCGTCCTTTGTCATTCGACTGGTGTGCTTTATATTAGTTTCAGCTTCGAGGGCGAAGCTTTATTTTAAGGGGGATGAGATGAAACACCCACGAATTTTGAGTTAGGATAAGTATAATTTATAGTCGACGTAAGTAAGTTAATCGTTATGTTAGAACAATATATAATGGCTAGTCCGAGGTTAGTATATTAATGGCCAACGAAGTCAAAAACTTTTATCTTAATCTTATTTTCCTTTCTCTTCCTGAATTGATTATAAACATGCATACTATCCTTTTTCTCTCCGATGTTATTATTTAAATCATTGTCTCAACATTCTACAGACGTTACAACCGTCTTCCTAATACTAAGAGTTCAATTCCTGTTTTACTACTTCTACATTTATTATAGGTTGGTAAGATCCTTATTTTCCTCCGATTTATGTAAATTATTATTAATCTAGTTTCTTACTAGCGTAACAACATATCCCTTTTTGTTGGAGTCGATGATTTATTCTATTTCTATTTCCTATTATATCAAAATAAATATTTTATCCTCTCCTTAGATATTTGTGCTCGTCGTTATCACTTCCTCATTTTATTTCAAAACAATAAATTACTTTTGATTTCTAATCGGTTGAATCTAGTCATCTTCCAAGTTACTTACAATCCAATTATTTACCTTGCCTTTCAAATCATTTACAACACTAAATGTATAATTCATTTTCCTAACTGCTTGCGACGATTATTATTTCTTTTCTTTTCATTTAATTAATTAATTCATACTTATCCACATCCTTTTCTTTCTCAACTTAATTAATTTATTAGTTATCAAATACTTTTTTATTTCCCCTCTCACTCAAAATTTATTCCTATAAATACCCACATCTATTCTCTTCTTCCTTCATCAATGTTCACGTTCATCTTTCCCAAATACAAGATCTCTAGTTCTTTCTTTAGTCCTTCAAGTTTCTTCAAGGCTTCCCCCTGGTGCCGAGTTAGGGTCGTTCGAAGGGTAAAGTTTAATTTTACTAGTTGGGGATTACAAAGGTTATAATTCTATTATATTTTTATTGGAGGATTGTTGAAAATGTATATTTTAAATTCTAGATGTCAAGTTCATTAATGGTGGATGCTATTAGTAGTGGGCGATATCCGTTCTCGACTGGACATGGATTCCAGGTAAATGTTGCTCAACATTCTTACCCTTTGTGTTTTGTGATGGTTAATGATTTGGATTTACTGTGGTTTTGAGATTGTGGAAGTTTGGGATTTATTTTCCCCCGTGTGTTTTCTGGTGTGATGATTTGCGAAAGGTTTGGATAAACGTTTTGGGAGACTTTCCTTGAATTGGTTATTGGATTGATTGGTACCTTCTGGTGCTCCGTGTAAATTATTGGTGCCTTATGGCGCTCCGTGTAATTAATGGTACTGTGTACCCCGTGGATATACTTATTATTTTGCCTGCAGACATAACTTGCAGTTAAGCTCTAATGATCTACTCCTTTGGGTCATAAGTTACCTTCTGGGGGGTGTGCACACTTAAGGACGTAGAGTGAGGTGGGATTCTAATTATTGCGACCCGGATTGGGGTCGTCCGTGTAAACCATTGATTTGATTCCTGGAAAGTTCTCCCCTGAAATGTTTTGTCAATGGTGGTTTGGTGTTGGTAAAGCTGGTTATTATTATGGTGTGAGTTAATGTTTTGCAAATGTAAATGGGTTTCAAAATGTATTTTACAGGTTGAGACAATGTTTACTCAGTTTCACTGATTTGCGCGATCCCTTCGCGTTTTCCATTGTTGTTTTATGATCGCAGGTACTCATGGCTGAATTGGGGTTTGGGACGCGCTGTCACATAGTTTAGGACGACTGAATAAATGCTACATTGAACAAGTTGAGTTATGTTTTGGATTGGTTATGTTTTATCAGTTTTGGAAACGTTTTTGTTTTTGACTAGTGGTTTAAGCCTGAGCACTCTTTGTTAGAGTGTGGCGGTAACGCCCTTGTGGATTTTGCTATTTCCGCTGCTATCTAGTTGAAGTGTTTTACTCGATTAATTCTTTAAGAAGTCTTGGATATGTTGGAAGTTACTTATTGTTTAAGAGATCTTTTCAGAGGCATCTATGTTGTTATTTGAAGTACTGGAGTTACTACAATGGCCTTTCTTCTGTTGCAAAGTTATTGTGATTAATTTGGTGTTGATTTGGTCCTGTTTTGACATTTTTGGGTGTATTTCAGGACCTGTCCGAACGTCCGTCCGGACATCCATGTTCGGACAGGCCCCGAAAGTTTTAAAGGCTTTCTGTTTAGGTGTGTCCGAACTTCGGTCCGAACATTGAAGTTCGGACACGCCACGTTGTTTTTCTCGGACTTTTCCAACTTACTTGTGTCCGAACTTATAAGTCCGGACACAAGTTCGGACACCTCTGGTTTTTCAATCCTTTCAAACTCTCGACTTGTGTCCGAACATCAATGTCCGGACACAAGTTCGGACAGTTGGATTTCTACAGTTTAAATGTCTCGGCTTGTGTCCGAACTTCCCATGTCCGGACACAAGTTCGGACCAGACTTGTTTTACACCTGTAGGGCTCGTTTGGAGTCCGTTTTTAAAGCCGTTTTCACCGTTAGCTTTGTTATTTCATTACCTATGTTTTGAGGCAAAATCCAGGGTGTTACAGCTCGTCTACCTTTGGGTAACTCTACTAGGTCATACGTCTGATTCTTATGCAAGGATTGCATTTCCTCTTGCATGGCTTCCATCCAATCAGTGTTATGATCATCAGTAATGGCCTCTTCAAAACATTCTGGCTCACCTTCATCTGTGAATGCAATATACTCATCAGATGGATATCTTGAGGTAGGTCGCTTCTGTCTAGTAGATCGTCTTAATTGAGGCTCCTCATGAAGGTCATGCTCGGTAGGTACTTCATGGGTTTGTGTTGGCTCAGTTTCATCAACACCATGTTCTACTGGTGGAGTCTCTTGATCATCGTTGGCATTGACCTCTCCTAGTGCACCTTGATCATGGCTATGAACTACTGGTATAGGATCTTGGTTGGGGATAATGATGCTTGTGGCTTTGATGGGTTGCTCTCGATCCTTGGTTGTTTGATCTTCGAAGAAGACTACATCTCTACTTCTGACAATCTTCTTATCTTTAGGATCCCATAGCCGATAACCCATCTCATCCTTTGGTGAACCAAGGTAGTTACATTCCTTGGCTTTAGCATCCAACTTTGAGCGTTCATCTCTTGGAATGTGGACGAATGCTCGACACCCAAACACCTTGAAAGTGTTGTAGTTGACCTTCTTCCCAGACCATATCTCCTCCGGAATCTCTCCGGACAATGGAACTGATGGTGAGCAGTTGATGATGTCTACTGCCGTCTTTACTGCTTCACCCCAGAAGTATTTGGGCAGTTTGGCATGTGACAACATACATCGAACTCTTTCAACAATAGTTCGGTTCATACGCTCTGCTAAACCATTCAATTGTGGAGTCTTTGGTGGGTCTTCTCAAGCCTAATACCTAGGCTCCAACAAAAAGTGTCAAAAGGGCCACAATATTCTCCCCCGTTGTCGGCACGAACACACTTCAGCTTTTTACCGGTCTTACGCTCCACTTTGGCATGAAACTCCTTGAAGGCATCAAGTACCTGATCCTTCGATTTCAATAGGTATAACCATACCTTCCTTGAGTGGTCGTCAATGAAGGTGACAAAATCTAATGCCCACCCAAAGATTTCTCTGTCATAGAGCACCATCAGTGTGCACTAATTCCAGTATACACCGTCTCCTACTTGGTCGGTAGGAAGTGTGGAAAGCAACTCTATTTTGTTACCAGCCAAGCAGTCGTGCATGGCTTTAGAGTTTCACCTTTAACATCGGGAGTAGTTGCTTCCGGGCGAGATTTGCAATCCCTTCTCACCCATATGGCCTAGTCGCCGGTGCCATAACTCCAAATTTGCACCACTACGAGCTACATTATCTCCCCCTTGCTTGTTTACCATGCATTATGTAAGAGAGCCTTGTTTTTGTACACGAGCAAATATCATATTTCCCTAGCAGCTTCCACTTTCCACCTCCAAAGTTGCTAGTCATATCGGCATCGTCAAGTTTTACCGACTGACATGAGATTTAGACGCATGTCAGGGACATGTCTAACATCTTTCAATATCAATTTGCAGCCTGTGTTTGTCATCATCTCGACATCTCCTTTGCCATGATCTTGCTTCTTCCTTCATTTCCCATCTTCACAATTCCAAAGTCACTACTTTGGTAGTTTGAGAATAGATCTCGATTTGAGGAAACATGAAAGGATGCTCCAGATCAATGACCCATGAACAATCACCAAGAGCTAAATTTAGTGACTCGTCAATTTTGGTGATGAAGACCTCTCCATCATCCTTTGAAGCCACAGCTGTTGTTGATCTTTGTTCGGCTTGATCTTGATTGGTACTGTTTGCTTTCTGGTCTCGAATGAACTTATGACATTCGGATTTCTTGTGGCCCGGTTTGCCACAATAATAACATGTGAATCGGCTTCTTGACTTAGATCTCCCCCTGAATCGATCGCCCTTATGTCCGCGACCTTTATTTCGTTGCTCATTTCTTCCACGATTTTCAGCAACGTTTGCCTCATTCTGCATTGTGGAGAAACCACGTTCTTTTCTCTTAGCCTCTTCATTAATAAGGCTATCGGTGACCGTGTCCAAGGTAATTTTACCTTCGGGGGCTGAATTGCTGAGAGTGACCACCAAGGTATCCCAGCTCTCTAGAAGAGAACTGAGAAGTAACAATGCTTGCAGCTCTTCATCGATCGTCATTGACACCTTCGCTAACTTGTTGACGAGCCCTTTGAAGTTGTTCAAATGCTCGATCATGCTTTGGCCATCTTTGTATTCAAGCTTTACTAGTTGTCTGACTAGAAAAGCCTTATTGTGTGGCGTTTTCTTTTGTATCATCATCTCAAGTTTCTCCCATAACTCATAAGCATTAGTGTAGGAAGAAACATGCTCGAACAAACTTTTGTCGATGATTTTCTGATGAGAGCCACCGCCTTCCGGTTTAGTAGTTTCCACCTCCTCATCAGTTTTGGCTCCGGTCTTCTCTTTCTTCAAGATCGGCTCATGTAGATCTTTGCAGTATAAGTGGTCCTCCTCATTGGCTTCCATAGGGAAGTTGTCTGCTGTTAGTTTGAACATATCTCCATCATGGGCAACAACGTTTTCTTTCTCCATCTCGTTTTGCGGAATCTCGACCAAAGCTTTCTTTTCTGATGTGGAAGATCAGCTTAGCTGCAACCCAGAGCATACTAAGAGAGTTTGGCTCTGATACCAGTCTGTTGTGAAAAAAATACGGTGCGAGATGAGACAAGAAAGATAAACAAAAGAGACTTAAAAAATCGATGGAGATGACACACGATTTTTAAACGAGGAAAACCCCTTTAATATAGGGTAAAAAACCTCGGGATCGAAAGCACTGATCCAAACCTTCCACTATAACATATGGGATTACAATGGTGATCTTCTTCGAATAAATATCGAAGGCACTAGCTCTCAAATTTTGTAGAATAACAAAAAGGGAACAAACAAGAATTAGAAAAAGAAGCTATAAACTCTCTTCTTTTTCCTCTTGTTTTTCCTCTCCTTTTACTCTCTTTGCACACTTGTGCAGCTTGTTTGATCCTCTCCTCAAGTTCTAAATGCTTGAACTTGGATGATGAAAACAACTCAAGTTATGTGGGTATTTATAGGAAATGAAGTGTGGTAATAAGCATGAATTTCAATGTGGAATGAACTTACCAAAGTCATAATAAGTGTGCCACCTACCTTGAACTATTTACCTCCCTTGATTTACATGTGGTTGATTAATTTTCAACCTTAGTAGGCTACCAACTTAGGAGGAAATTTCTAACACATGTAGACATTCTTCCCCCAAAATAACGGCACTCGTGTTCCCCCTGATTGCAGCAATCGTGTTCGTGTTGGTTGAAACAACCTTGAACGACGCCAGGAAGTGCGCTCATATCTCCCCAGATTAACGATTGTATGATTCCCTTCATGTGCTTCCAATCAACCGTCATAATAACAGGTGCAGCCGGAACCTCAAAACTCCAAAATCACCCACATGCAGATTCAATTCCACCAACATGATGACCCGGAATGTTGTAGTTCACGCCCACACCAAGAAGCAACCGCCTCTGTGAGCTCCAATTTCATCCGTCAGTACAAGACAAATAGGATAGGCAAAAAGACTTCACCTCAAACTCAAAAGGAACCTTCAATTATACAAAGAACTAACCCATGACTAGTAGCTTGGGAATTATCAAGGAAGGTTATAAGAGACTAGAAGGAGTTTAGGGGAAAAAGGGAGGAGAGAGGGGAAGGGAAAAACATCATTAGTAACATATGGGTGCAGCCAAAATCATACTCGAAAAAAGTCCAAAATAACCTGTTTCTGCAAAAAATATTCCTCTTATTAACCTCAATCTGAAACTAATTCCTAAAATAACACTTCGGGAGAAATCGTCTTTTCAAAAGACGATTTCATTAATTGTAGAAGATGAAATCGTCTCTTCAAAAGACGATTTCACTTATTTCTGAGAAACTGAGAAATCGTCTTTTCAAAAGACGACTTTAGAAATCGTCTTTTCAAAAGACAATATCTCTCTGAGTCAAACTGAACCATCGCAACGTTTCAACACTTAGAATTTTCTTAAGTATTGGGTAAAGACGATTTCAATTTCAACAATTTTAGAAATCGTCTCTTCAAAAGACGATTTCTCCCGGGGTGTTATTTTAGGAATTAGTTTTGGTTGAGATTAATATGAGTATATTTTTGTTGTGGAGTGTTATTTCATAATTTTTATCAATTATACTCTCCCTTTTAAAATTCTTATTAGAAGTTTCGCACTCACATATCTAGAACGTAAAAGCTATAAGATCACATAGCTGGACGACAAAAGTATGATCACCAGGGGCGAACGGAGAGGGGGGCTCTAGCCTCCCGAAAATTTTGAAAATTTGTCAATTTATTCTTATAAAATTTTTAAAAAATACAACATAATATAATGTTTTAAAGAAAATTAGTGTCAAAATTTTTTTAGCCCCCTAAACAATTTTTGGGTGTCAATTTTTTGAGTAAATTACTCAGAACCGCCTCGAGGATTTAGAATATTACAGTTAACCCCCTCGTGTTTATCATAATTACTGGTAACTATCTCGAGGTTAAGGTATATTTGACTATGAGCCCCCAAACTGTATCTTTGTTAGTAGGAAGTAAACTATGTGTTGACCTATCAGCTTAATCAAATAATAATGTCAGATTAGACAAAAAGCACTACTTAATTTGTATTGTTATTTTCCTAAAAATGTCAACCTGGCCTTAAAAATACATCTAAAGTGGGATGAGAGAGAGAGTTAGACGATGTTAATTAAGCAATTTTATTGTCCAGCCTGTATTATTAATGTGATTAAGTTGATAGATCAACACGTAGTTAACATTCTAATAACAGAGTATAGTTTGGGGGCTCGTAGTCAAAGATACCTTACCTTGAGGTGGTTACCAATAATTATGATAAACACAAGGGGGTTAACTGTAATATCTCAAATCCTCAAGGGGGTTCACAGTAATTTACTCCAAATTTTTTTAACCCCCTAAACAAGATTTCTGGATCCGTCACTGATCATATCCAATAGGCAGCAATATCCTCAGGAGGTTTCAATCATACAGACAGAGGATGTACCTACATAAGCGAGCAAACGACATCCCAGTACGAGGTTCCAATAGAACACTCGAATGATTGGAATTCCCTCAATATCAACACTGGGATGCACTCGCATAACTTTGACATGAAGATCGATATTAATGCTCAAGTCTGGGGTAACAGAATTGGGGTATTCGTATGTGGGACCATTTTCTCACATCACGATGCTAGACCAAATACTGCATATTGTAAGATGTAAGACTCATCTCTTCGTTCGGCGCACCATAGTTTGAAGAGAACTTCAAAAATGCTTCAAAATGCAACTAATTGAAACTTAAATGTGTCAAAAAATTGAAACATAAATGTTTTAGTTTGAGACAAATGCATTAAGAATGGAACATCATGGCCTTATCCAGGTGAGAAAATGAGACGGAGCTACAAAAATGCAAGATAGATCAAATGATATGGAGGTGAAAGACCAAGAAAGTCAGATTTCTGTTACATTTCTACAATTTGCCATCCTTCTCTTCTTTTCAATATCATATTCTACTATATGATTTCATATAGTAGAAGTACATGAATCATCTATTAGGACGGGGCATTACAACAAGTGAAGAAAACAACAGGTATATATATAAATTCTTCGCTCATCTGAGATCTGACTCGTAAGCTACAACAAGAAAAGCCAACACTCTGCAATAGCAATATAACACTGCCGCCAAGGTAAATCAGCAGAAAATTTGTACTCCCAAACCTCATTCGAATCTTTGTTCACACGGTACTTGCCTAGCCGCCACTTTCAAAACCATCCCCCCATAAGTTATCAACTAGCACTCATTTACCAGCTCCCAGATCACTTCTAATCAATATGTTTATTCTTTATTTCCAGCCATGATGCACCTTTTCTTTTACTGAATGATTTACTCTGTTACAATCTCTGTCAAGCCGCCTCCACCAAACCCAGCCGCAAAACTGCCATGGACATGCCCATGTTGGTGGATCTGACAACATTCCTTTCTAAAGCTTCTGCAGCAGCCACCGATCTCTCTGTTCCCCACAACATCAACATAAGTACAAGCATGATTACTTATTGGCTCTGAGTGTTCGTGGCGGATCTCCTTGGTGCAGTGACAATCGTTCTCAAAGGTGTTGGACTCAACTCGCCCAGGACCACAAACTTCGATTGTGATATCATCTTCTATGGCGCTGTCACTAACCTTTTCTTCCACATGACTGCCACAACAAACAGCTTGTCGGTCAGTTTGTCCACCTAACAAAAACGTCTCAAACTGAGTTTTATTGCTTAGACCGCACCCATCTCCTCCTAGACACCCATTTTGCCCTTCAAGGTCTTTACAATCCTCCTTTTCGCAAGAAGTCCTTGGGATGGATTGTAATTGGAGCCTATTGTGAAGACCTGAATCATTTTTGTTGTCATCGCAAGTGATATTGTTGCTGCAAGTCTTGGATCCTTGGTGTGAAGAGCATTTAGCTGCCTCACAACTTTTGCTAGGATTGCCATAACTGATTACATCATGCCCGTGGCCATGGCCATGGTGTGACACAGAGGATCCATGGTGATGACTTCCATTGACAACATCATGGGAATGGCAGTGCAAGTTGGACATTCCATGGCTACTTCTTTTCTCATCATGAGCATGGTGGTGATGCGTCAACCTCAGAGATCCCTCACATTTCTTTCCTTTGTCATGTTGATGAGAATGTTCATGAGACAAATCAGATGACCCATTACAGCAACCACTTTTCTCATGCTGATGAACATTGTGATTAGACAAATCAGATGAACCATTACAATTACCCTTATGATGGTGGTGACCATGTGAATGGTGATGCGACGGTCCACCATGTCCATGACCTTGTCGCAACAGCAGCATGCTGTTGAGAATCACTAGTAAGCAAGTCAAGACATCGGCCATAACAGCCAGCCATATGATAGGATAGCCGGCAAAGGCCACGGCCAACACAATCACCTTGGCTGAGATCGAGAAGACAAGGTTCTCAATTACCTTTCTCCGTGTCCTCTTGGCGAGCTTGATGGCACTGGGAATCTTCCTCACATCATTTGACATAAGAATCACATGTCCTGTCTCAGTAGCCAGAGCAGTGCCTGATACCCCCATCGAGATTCCCACATCGGCAGTAGCCAGGGCAGGAGCATCGTTTATTCCATCTCCTACCATGGAAGTAGGCCCTACAGATTTCTTGTAGTCCTCGACTATTCGTGCTTTTTCCTCAGGCAAGAGCTCCGCATGGACAGCATCCAAAGCATGCCCCAGCTGCACATCACATATCAAAGTAATTGAAGAAATTAGTATATGATTATCGACAACTAAAAAAACTGCACAGTTCTTCCATTTAAAGTACTAGAATAATGATTATGTTTAGACCTCATTCTGAGCGTGCATCGCAGCTGATTTGCTGTCTCCAGTGAGTAGAGCAGTTGTAATTCCCATCGACTTCAGTTCTTTAAGAGCATCTGCTGCTCCTGATCTACATGCATCAGTGAGTTTGAAAGTTCCAATAACAGCCCCATTGGAGTATACAAAACCTAAAGTTCGCCCGTCCTCTGGACCACATTCAATTTCTAGGGCTGCAGCAAGTTACAGGTAATGATAAGAACCCGGAAAATATCACAGAACTTGGATAATATGATGTCTATTGTATTGAGATGAAACTGATTGTACCTACCTAAAACAAGCCAGCTCGACGGCCAAACTTCCGGTTACCGACATAGATCTCTCTACCATCAATTTTGCCAGATACCCCTTCTCCTGGGAAGATCTGAAACTCCTGCACAATTTCTGGTCTCGGTTCAATGGACTGTGATCGTCCATAACCAACCACCGCATCAGCTATGGGATGACTTGATTTACTTTCAAGACTTGAGACCCTATAATAAAATTATTAAAGCTAATGGGATTAGCAGCAGGGTAACCCCTGTTGTATCTCCAATTTCTTCAACTATAGACTAAGTCTATAAAACAAAGTTTATAAAAAAGGTACCAGTAGAGCAACTCGTTCATGCTGGTACCCTCGGACAGCGACTGGAACCCTGTCATCACAAACTCGCCTCTTGTGATGGTCCCGGTTTTGTCAAATGCCACTACCTTGATTTTAGCTAGAGTCTCGATGTAATCTCCACCTTTGATGAGAAGCCCGCTTGTGGCTGCTCTAGAGAGGGCGCAGAATGTAGCTACTGGTGTGGAAAGAATGAGGCCACAAGGGCAGGCACTGACTAGTACAACTAGTGCTAGGTGGAACCAATGCTTTTGGTCATGGACCCTCAATGCAGCAGGGACTGCTGCCAGGCCAGCTGATATTAATACCACGGCTGTACACAAGGAAATGCAAGATAAGTTATGGCATGTTTTAACTAGTACATGCATTAGTGCAGCTCAGGCATTTGTGCAGCTCAAATTAAAACAACATGTACAAATGAAAAATACATATACAAACCTGGTGTGTATTTAGCACAATGATCTATCAACCTCTGAATCTTAGGCCTTTTGTTCTGTGCCTCCTCTACCAGCTTTGCCATCTTGGCCACCGCACAATCCTCAGCCAAAGCCATGGTTTTCACAAGGATGTAACCTGTAGAGCTAGTACATGTCATGAATCTTGGACAGATTTAATCAATGAGCACAAGATCAAAACACGACACTACTTTGAAGTTCCTTAATCTGCAAGAGACGAACTCCAATGGAAGAGATCGGATGTGGAGCTTAAATTTTTTACCGTTGAGATTGATGGTTCCTGCCCATACGATCGCATCCTTTTGCTTGTGGACCGGAAAAGCCTCTCCTGTCAACGCTTTCTCATCAACCTCACAGCTACCTTCCGCGACTACCCCATCGATAGGGATTGATTCACCAGCTTTCACTGCAAGGATGGTGTTTTGTTTCACGTCTGTTACATTGACTACTTCCCCTGTGTCAGCTACTGTGGCCTTTTGAGGGGCTATGTTCATTAGCGAAGACATAACGGCTGTAGCCTGCATGATCGGAAAGATGTGATGATAAGTAGTGCTTTTGCTTATGTTTTGTCTCTCAATTTCCTCAATAGTTCTTGATCATCAAAAGGCATGGGAATATGAATAAGCAAGCTGTCTTTGCGGCTTGAGAGCTTAGGACATGCATAATTGAAGCTCATGCAATTGCTCAGTTCTAATTTGAAGTGGCAATAGAATGTATATAACATATACGCCTCCCTTGAGAATATAGGCTCATACACTGGACTGGACAGCCAAAATTTACAGTAAATGTCAAAGTGTGAGTCGTGGGGAGATTACCTTGTGACTGGCTCGAGACTGGAGCCATTCGGCAACAGTGAAGAGGAAGACGATGGTGGCAGCTTCCAAGTAGTCTCTTAGAGCGAGAGTGCCAATCACTGTGCATATACCAAAATCCAAATAGTATTAATGTTAATTTATTTAACAATCATGACCCAGCAGACCACCTTTCTAGCCATGCCATGTCCTTAGCAAAGATAGTGTCCGTATCTTATCCATATGTGCATTTTTTATTCAATGGACCACCGTCCCATACCCATCCCCAGACCAACTCATCCAGTTGACCAGGCGGATTCTGTTGACGGCAAGTTGCATGATCCTTAAAGGGACAAAATACTGTAAGAAGTCGGCAGGTACACTGTATTTTCCAGTTCCCGTCCCCAGAACAAGACACAGAGAAACGACACGCAAACTGTATTGATTGACACCAAGCGTTCGGGTACTACCCCCTCTCCTTCCACGAAAGACCAAAATTGTTAAGAGAAAAGCAGGGAATCTCTATGAACCAGAAAATAATAGTCTAGAAGCAAGAATCGTTGGGGTGAAGACTGAAGATGTTTTCTAGCAGGCGGAATTGAAATGTTTGACATGTGATTTCGCAAAATAATTCCGTATTAACGTTTCTCAAACATGAAACTTTTGCACTAAAATAAGACTTTGGATAAATTAAGATAGTAAGACCATTTATGTTCTTTTTGTCGACAAACCTTTCCAATTGTTTTGAAAGAGAAACAAATCATCTTTTGACAGAAACATAAGGGACTAGACCCGCTAGCTTGTCATATGGTAAAATCTGAATTGCTAATGCCACAAGCTTGTACGTCTCCTTCTCTGATGTGTAATGGTCCAATCTCCCACTACCACCAGTCCACCACTAGTGCTTTACTCGGTGACTGCCTAGTCGGTGGGGACAGATAACATGTATGTACTACAATACTATCTCACCATGTTGCGTACTACAATCCAACTTTCTTTTTTTTTTTTTTTTTTTCCGAAACGCTTCTTTGTAATATAGTTAATCAATTAATTAATTAATTAATTAGCTATAAGAGGAAGACGACTTAGACAAGTAAGAAAACAAAACAATGAGAAAGGCAGGTTAAAGGGACTAAGAATCAGACACATACCTGCGATGAGAACAAGGACATTAACATCGAGTGTGAAGTTCCTGACCGCGGCGACGGCTCTCATCCCGATCGGCCAAACGCCGACCGCCACAGCCCCTACGGCCAGCCATCCGAGAGGCGCGTAGGCGTACTTGAGGAAAGACAGGGCCAGTAAGGCGCCGCAGAGAATCACGTATGGGCTCGGCCATTTCTTCCTGTGGCTCACCTCCCCATTCACTCTCACATTCGCCTCCAATTTCGCCTGGTTCAACGCCTTTGCTGCCACCACAAGCAACGCCGATCAATAAAGCACCAATAGATATCAGAGAAAATGAGAAACCCTAAGTTTGATCCATGATTGTGCGTGTGCAGGGAACTTGACGCCGTGGATGGACCACACTAATTATCACTATACTTTTGGCCTAATGTTCCGAGAGGATGACTAATATGAGTAGCTACGAAGATGAACTAGCAAACCGATGGATGAGCCTTCAGAGCACCGCTTCCTTCCCCCTGTTTCTTGACAGTCGCACGTTTAATTAATGCGATATAATTTATTCACACTAAGATACCACTACTACTTATCTGTTTATCTTTTTCCTTTAAAAACCTTAAATCAGTTTATTAATTCTTTAGAGCAAAACTGTTTTTAAAAAAATCTTTAGAGCAAAATTCAATTTATTAATTCATTCACGCAAGGTAGTGGTTAGGTAAGTAAGTAATCACGTGAAGAGAATTACGGTCGGAATCTCAGGCGTAATTCACATGACGGCGGTTTCCGAGCCTTTTTCATTTTTCAATTTCTTAGCTGAAGAAGGGCAGGGGTGTATGAAATTGGTGAACATAGGAAGAACACTGCTGAACGGAGTTCCAAGGAATTATGCATGCCAAACACAATTAACAGTTCAACAAAAGAGAGAGAAATATTGTGAGCAAATAGCATACTAGTGGAAGTACCAATTTGCGAGGGAGAAACGAGGAGGGAGTCGTAGACGACAATGACAGTTTTTGAGGGAACGACGACGGAGACCTGCTTCACACCGTTTATCGAGTGCAAAATCTTCTCCACCAACGGCACTTCAGATGAGCAGCATAGTCCCAGCACATCGAAGTAGCATTTCTCTAACTTCTCATCCTTCTCCGCCGCTACTTCCTTGACCTCCATCTTCTTATCCTGCAAATGCTGCTGTTCCCCGTCGGTACTAGCAATGGTACCGTTGCTAGTCATATTCGGAAAATTGATTCGGTTTATACGCGGCTACTGTCAGTGATTTAGTTTTTTCTGCTCTTCACGATGGAATTAGATGGTAGCGAAATTCGGATTGGAGAGAATTCCTTGCGGATAGAGAGAGAGAAGTTTAATTAGGCTCTTAGTTAGCTTTAATTATGACTTGGATGGAGGGATAATACATATGGATAAGGGAACGGAGAGACTAAAACAAGAAGAGAAGTCGGAGCTAAATACTAAAACGAAGCAAGGGGGATCTTCAGAGATTCTAGGCTTCGGTGAGAAAGAAATGAGAAAGATGAGTCCGATTCTCAACAGCAGCGGCTTGCTCAGTTTTGTTCTTATAATAACGGAGCAAATATATTATAGTATTGTTTGATGGTGGGGAAGGAAGACAGCAACGGTATTTAAAGAGGACGACGACAAGAGGAAGAAGGTGGCTTGAATTCTAAAGAAGACGACACATTATACACACAGGAAGAGAAGCGGGACACAGCTATTCCGAGTGCGAGAGGAGAGAGACACGCACACTCATGGTGGCTAATGTGATCATATATAGAATCCAAACCCGAGTCACCAACAGGATTGGCTACCATTATTTTATCTCATTATCAAACGAGTTTATATGATTAGTTATTTTTTTCTCTTTATAATGTCACATATATCAATTGTCATATCAATTATTTTTATCTCTATTTTTTCTAATTTCAGCTGACAACTGGCATCCGCTAAATGTTTCAGCTTACAAAAGAATGGGTTCGGAACCAGAACCGTATGCAAGCAAAGCGAATCCGAATATATCTTCAAAGATTCGGGACTGAACCGGACCCGAATTTGAAACCAGAATCATTTTGGAACCAGTTGTAATCGGAACTAGTACATTTGGTATAAGGATGAATACGAAGAACTGGAAAAATTCAAAATAACCTTTAATTCCCATCTACCCTTACGATTTTTAAAAAAAATTGAAGCCTTCTGATAAAAATTCAAAACATTTTGAAAAAATTCAAAAAAATTTAAAAAAAATTAAAATTTTGGAACCGAATCTAGAACCAAACTGGAACCAGAATTGGTTCAAGAACTAAATTGGAACCGGAAGCGGTTCTAGAACCGGAACCTGAACCGATAAGGAACCAACAGGAACCGATTAGAACCGGTTTTTGAGTGAATCCGAAGCCAAATACAACCTTCAGAACCAGAACTGGAACCGTCCTGGAACCACCCCTGGCCGGTTCCGAATCAAAATACACACGTTCTGGAACTAGAGAACTGGCGAGCCATAACCTGACAGAACCAGAACCGTGGCCACCTTTAATGCACACTATACTTGCTCGATGGGATAGGTGGGGAAATTTTTCATAAATGTACCAATTTTTTCTTAAATAATTTAAAATATTTTTTCACAAAAAAGTAGGGAAAAATTCACAATAACCCTAAAAAATTTGGATTCACACAACCTACTATTTTTTCAAAATGTATTCATAAAATATCTCTAAAAAGTTATGAAATTCACAAAATACCTCTAATTTGTGAAATGATTTTGAATTCAAGGATATTGTATGAAATTTTACAAAAATTAGTGAAAATACTACAATATTAAACAAGAAATAAAATTATATAAAAATAACTAAATATTATAATTAAATTAAATAATAATTCTTAAATATTGAATATACACAAAACTTCAAACAAATAAATGATAAAATATTATATATAAGCATTTATATATGCAAGTTATAACAAAACTAGTCCATATAAGATAAATAGAAAAATTAACATGTATATATAGTTGACTTAAATTAATTGATATGTTGACTAAAATTTAGTAAAATCATATATAGAATATTTATAATTTAAAAAATGTAAAAGCTAATAAATTATAAAAATACATATATTGTTTAGAATTTACCCTTTTCATAAAATAAGTATATAACAATATTATAACAAATTTAAAATTTTATACTATTCTCTAAGCTCATCATATTATGAGTAGATAAATTACAATTAAAACCGTAATTGATTAATTGAAGAAAATAAAGTTTATATATTCAATAAATATTTAAATTTATTTTTAGTTAAAAATTGTAACATCTAAACAAAATATATTTCTTTGTATATTTTTCATTTTTACAAATATAAAAAATACAAATATGATAGTAATCATTTTAGAGAATGAAAAGAGAACAAACATTCCAAATTTTATGATAATACTTTATATATTATTAATGAAATTTGTAACTTTAAATAATATATATGTTTATAATTTTATATTTCATTAAATTTGTAAATTATACTATTCATATTTTTATATACTTTTTGTAATTTATTCATATATCACTCATTATATATTTAATGTTTTTATTTATTTTATTAACTTATATGGTACACTACTAGAAAAAACGGCATTAGCGACGGACAATTCCGTCTCTAATCCGTCGCTAAACGATTTAGCGACGGATTAGAGACGGAATTGTCCGTCGCCAATGCCATCGTCGCTAATGCCAAAGTCGCGTCGGAAGCCGTCATCCGTCGCCAAATAGCGACGGATTAGAGACGGAGGCGTCCGTCGCTAAGCAAATTGGCGACGGATTAGAGACGGAACTGTCCGTCGCTAAGCTGGCGACGGAAATTTATATTTTTCTTATTTATTTGTTAGCGACGGAATGTCCGTCGCTATTCCGTCGCTAATCTGTTTTAATTTTAAAAAAATATTTAATATTTTGATTCGTAGCCATATTTTCACCTGTAAATGTGGACATATAACACATTTTATTCATATCCACCTTTAATATGCAATACCATAAACAGTTGTACTCATTAATCTCACTAGCAGACCAAAAATAAATGTTCAGTCAACACAACCATGAAATAGTGCAGTCGAATTTGATACAGACATAGTTCAAGCTAATAAAGTCAAATATCTATCTAATACCCCCCCCCCCAACCATGTCCATCCCCTGGACGATATCCCATATGATCACCCGGACCACCCGAACCACCTGAGCCATCATGTGGATCTCTAGGCCACTGACCCCATCCACCCGTACTAGAGCCAGCACCAGGATCACCGTACGGTCGACTCTGCTGAGAGGGAAACATTTGGGAGATCTGCGCTCGTATCATCCTCTGCATCTCCTCGCCGTATATCTCCTGGCGCATCGCTTCCCTCTCCTCAATACGAACCTGCCGCCTGTAATTTTCATCGAACCTCTGAGTCAGATCCTGCTCAATCTCCATCTTCATGGACTCGTATGTGGTATGGTCTTTGCCGGAAGCACGTGAGCTAGTGCCGGTGGAGTGAAATGAATCAGGGAAGTACGCCGGTGCTAGCTCCCCCACACCATAGACCCTCTGCTTTCTGGATTTCCCTTCAACAGCCTTATAAAAAATTTCATTAGGGTCTACTGGTGTGGCTTGCAGAGATGGATCATCAGGAGTGGTTGACTCCTGAGTGGCAGCATCTAACAGCTCTTCGTATTTATGCTTCATAATCATAACACAATGATATATATATAATTAGTACTCATCGCTAATGAATAAATTTCAATAATGTAATCAACTTAAATAAGTTAAATTAAAACACTTACAGCAGTTTCCTCGACCTTGGGGCATACAGGCACACTGTTTCCATGCTCATCCTTGCTCGAATGAGTGTGTATGAACAATGTGTAAGCATCCGGTTGTGTACCGTATTTCTTAGTCTACAAAAAAAACACTTGATTAAATTAGAAGCAAGCCTTTAAAAAATTTGACAGAACCTCCCCTGTTTTTTTACATTTCCCACACATAAAAACCAGGATTGTTCAGTCAGAATCAGATAATGATTAATCAATCAAGGCTTAAAAAATCTGACATAACCTCCCCTGTTTTTATGCATTTGCCCACACATATACAATCCAATATTGCACATATCAGAATCTGATAACAATCACAACTCACATAATGCATTCAAAGTTGCATTATCACATTCATTCATTCACATTCACATTCACATTCACTTCACATTCACATTCACATTCAGTACTTGCATCCATTTTCATATACACTTACATAACAAAAAAACTCACCAGAACCCTCTGATGCTCCTTTATCGAGCAAGAACCGCATGCATGAGTAGATAGACCACCGCCAGGTGTATGCTCAGTCCGCCGGTTGCGAGAGTTAATCTCGCTGATCTTCTTACGCTTCTCATTCGCCCATTCATGTTCCCAAGCCTGCCAGATTTCATCGCTGACTTTTCTCCTCATTCTCTTAGCCTTCATCTTGTAGAGTGTGTCTGAATAACGTTTTCTGCCAAGGCGCAGAATATCTCATAGACAACACTCTCAAGGGCAGGATCCCAACGGAAGCGCTTCTGCATAAATTAGTAAGTGTAAGCATAACATATACAAAAAAAGAAGTTAAATATCAAGAATGGTTAAATACCTTGAATTCATTGAAATAGAATCTATGCCCGTCCTGGCCCAAACCCTCCCAATTATAACCCTCTGGAAACCACCTCGTCTCAAAGCAAGGAAGAAAAGAACGAGCAACCTTGTTTGCAGGTAGTAGCTCCCTATAATTATATAATGCGTCACAAATTGACAATTAGCATATATATATTTAAAACAAAGTTTATTGAGAATTGTTTTTTACTTACATAGTACTTACCTATCAGAGATAGTAATGACCACGCGGGGATCAACACCACCACCGTGTGTAGCGTCTGAGCTATGCGGTGCTTCGTCAGATGGTGGTGAATCATCATGTAGTGAAGGAGTAGACTGATGTGGAGTAGACTGTATGGGGAGTAGGCTGACGTGGAGGAGTAGGCTGCCGTGGAGGTGGAGGAGTAGACTGTCGACGTAGAGGTAGAGATACAGATCGACGTCTCTCAACAGACGGCTGTGAATCTGGGACAATCGAAGAATGGTGTGGGTGAGAGTCGAAATAAGGGGTCCCCATGGGTGCTCGTCCTGACAAGGAGTGAGAAGGGGCGGATGAGACCAGGATTCATGACCAACCATCGACATGATCAGCTGCAGGCTGCTGCGAATCACCTGGGGGAGTAGAAGTGCTGGCCCTGCTTCTGCTTCGACCAAATGACCACCCAGATTTAAAAAAACTTCTACCACCTGCCATCACTGTGAAAACCCATGCATGACAAACATCACATTAAACAATTAGTAGAATAAATATTTTTATACACTAATTAAAAAACAAATGAAATCAATAATATATTGTTGTTGCATAGTAGTTGTATGTAAGTTTACTTTTTAAATTTATGTATCTGTTATGTCTACTAAATCAAATGTTTCTTCATCATCGACCAAAGGTGATAAAACCACATGATCTACGGTTTCATCTTGCAGTGGCTGAACCTCCTCATCAACTGCTGATGAGTCGGTCATGTTCAAAGTGCTTCTCGCTTTCACTTTAGAGACAGCCCACCAATCTTTCCTATCCCTTCTTTGATGGGTATGAGCAATAATACACTTGAACGCTTGATCAGCTAACATAAACGGCTCGTACTTGTCAAATTTTCTTGTGTGATTAATGTCAACCAGCTTATATCGAGGATGTACTTGTACTCCTCTCTTTTCTGGGTCAAACCAATGACAATTAAACATTACAATCTTCTTCACAGGTAATGCGGGATACTCTAATTCGATGATCTCTTTCAGCACCCCGTAATAATCATACTCTGAGTCACCATAGTTTGTCCCAGATATGCAAACACCACAGTTGTACGTTGTACGGTCTTCTGAGTAAGACTCTGTGTGGAATTTGTACCCATTCACATAGAAACCAGAGTAGGAGGTTGCCACGTTCAACGGGCCTTGGGCCAAGCTACGAACGAATTCGTTTGGCGTGGTAACATCGTTTGACTGTAATTTAGAAAAAATATATCTTAATACCATATTTTGTATTGACCTTTATGTATATATAAAGTCACTCACATATGATCGGAACCATAAGGGAAAATCTGTTTCCATCTTAAGGTTGATTGTCTCATCCATTAATGTTGGTTCTACTTGTCGTAGTTGTCGCTCGTACATTCTACAACAAAAGATTTAAACTGAATTGTGAACACACTATTGAATTATACGTAAGAACGATGAATATAACTAATATTTGTATATATCTTACTCAAAATAAGGCTCCATTTCTGCACAATTTCGTAGAATGTACGATTGAGCGGCATCTAACTCACTGTCAACATTCTTCTTGTTCCTTTGCCAATCGGTTTACCCATTGTTTTAAAAACAGATAATCTTTCTGGGTTGTCATCAACATCCTCTACAATTGTCTCGTTTCTACCAAGCTTGTATGGGTACGATGGTCCATCGTCAACGAAGTAAAACTTTGTGAATTTGGTGATCTCTTCCAGAAGGAATCCATTGCGAATGGATCCCTCAACTTTGTTGTTGTTTCTGATGAACCTTTTCAGTTTCCCCAAGTACCTATATATATATATATATATATATGCAAACCAGTTACACCAATGAGTTACATATCACAAAAGTACAACATGTAGTACGTGCATTATTGAAACTTGTATAGAATGTACCTCTCAAACGGATACATCCACCTGTACTGCACAGGTCCACATAAAGTAGCTTCAAAGGCGAGATGAAGAGGGAGATGTTCCATTGAGTCAAAAAAGCTTGGTGGGAATTTTTTTCCAATTTGCACATTATTTCTGGAATTTGACAGTTTAACCTTTGCATATTCGACTCTGAAAGCGACGTGCATGTCAACTCTTTGAAAAATAGGCACAGTTCGGTAATTGGCTCCCACACCTTTTGATCAAGAAGATGTCGAAAAGCTATGGTGCATCAACCTTTGCAAGAAAACATGACAGTCATGACTTTTCATCCCAAACATTTTTCTGTTGGCCATGTCAACACACCTCCCAATGTTAGAAGCAAATCCATCAGGGAACTTTAAATTTTTCACCCATTCACACAAGATTTGAATACTATCTCTGTCCATGACATATTTTGCCTTAGGAATTGTGTTTGAACTCAAATCCGGTGCCAACTCAGGACGGTTGCAATAATCGTTCAACTCTTGCCTCGAGTTAAATGTGTCTTTCGTCTTGTCCTTCACATTTACAACTGTGTTGAATATGTTTTCAAAAACATTTTTTTCAGTGTGCATCACATCTATAATATGTCTGATCAATAAATCTTTCCAATACGGTAGATCCCAGAAGATACTTCTTTTACTCCATCCACAAGTTTTAGCAATTTGAACATTTACTTCAGCCGAACCAATCTCAGTGACCTTCATAAAACCCATCCGACTCAACTCTGCAAGTATTTCGTCACCAGTTTTGAAATGTGGGGCAACCTTGGTCTCTCTGTGCCCTTTACGAAAAGACTTTTTATCATTACGAAACTTGTGGTCTGGAGGAAGAAACTTTCTGGAGTTGTCAAACCACGACTGCTTCTTACTACAACGCAATGTGAATGCGTCACTGTCTTCCATGCAATGTGGGCACGCCAGTCTACCAGCAGTGCTCCAACCTGATAGCATTGCATACGCAGGAAAGTCGTTTATGGTCCATATCAATGCAGCTCGCATTTGAAAATTTTTCTTTCTAGACACATCATATGTTGTGACTCCAGCCCACAACTCTTGCAACTCAGCTATAAGAGGTTGTAAAAACATCAATCTTTCCTTTAGGATTTTTAGGGCCAGGAACAAGTACTGTAAGAAAGAAGAACTCATCTTTCATACACATCCCAGGCGGTAAATTATATGGTGTAATTACAACTGGCCAGCAAGAGTACTGTCTTCCAGAAGCAGTAAATGGTTGGAAACCATCAGTACATAACCCAAGTCTGACATTTCTAGACTCCGAAGCAAAAATAGCATGAATCTGGTCAAAGTGTTTCCACGCTTTTGAGTCGGAGGGGTGACACATGTTGTCATCTTCCATTTTGTGTTCTGCGTGCCATCTCATATCGGTAGCCGTTGCAGGAGAAGCGTAAAGCCTTTTCAGCCTTGGAATGAGAGGGAAGTACTGCATCTTCTTGAAAGGTACCTTACTTTTTCTCCTTTTTGTCCCCTCTTTGATGGGCTTGTATCTGGGACGAGTGCAAAACTTGCATACATCCAGATCTTTATCTTCTCCCCAGAAAATCATACATAGTTCGGAACAACAATCGATTTCTTCATAAGGTAACCCAAGACCACGTATGATTTTCTTTGCTTCGTAGAAGTTTTTTGGAATGTCAGTGTTTTCTGGACGGAGCTCGCAGTAGGTTTTGCAAACTCGATCAATCAATGCCTGAGGTGCTTGGTAGTCATTCTTAATGGACATTAATTCAGTGGCGATAGATAGTACACTATGATGCGTGCCACTGAATAACTTTCTTTTAGCATGTTCCATCAACTCATAAAATTTTTTAGCCTCAGGATTTGGAGTATCCTCTAGATCCTCTTCAACCTCCTCCATAAAATTAATTGTATCCCCGAATTCTTCTGGAACCTCACCAACAGCATGTGCAATCATTTGCTCTAACATTTCAACATGTGGAACCTCATTAGGCGTAGTGCTTCTCGAGGTAGATTGTACGGGTGTGTTATCTTCTCCATGGAATATCCAATCAAAGTAACCGTACATAAAACCTTTCTGTGCTAAATGAACCTTAACAACATCAGGCTTGAGATACTGTCTGTTTCTACACCTTGTCATGTCGCAAGGGCACTTAATTTTACCATCTTCCATACATTCAGGGTGTTGTAGTGCAAAAGCGACAAACTCTTCCATCTTCCTCAGCCATTCGGCAGAGATTCTACCTCTCTCAAAGGTTCTCTCATCGTACATCCACAATCTAGCGGGTCTCATGCCTATCGGGTTGATGACGAGGTCTCATACCTATCGGGTTGATGACGATTCACATTCATCAATCGAAGAACGAATTGGACTGGAGAGACAAAAAAAGAAGAAAAGAGAAGAGAGAAGAAGAAAGAAGAAGAAGAAGAAAAGAAAAGAAAAGAAAGAACGAATTGGACTGGAGAAAGAAAGAAGAATAAGAAGAAGAGGAAGAAGAATAAGAAGAAGAAGAAGAAGATAGATGGTGGTGGTGTCCGGTGTGTGCGGTGGTGGTGGGTGTTGCCATGCGACTACGCCTGAGGGAGGAGACCAACCGAAATATAAAATACGGTGATTATCAACACTACTTTAGTTCAAACTAATAAAATTTTAAAAAAATTCGACATAGTCTCCCCTATTTTTTTACTTTTCCGCTTATTTCTAAGCATCCCACAAGGACGATTCACAAATACCAACAGTTATCAACAAAACCCAACAGATTGTCCACACAATATCTACAACAGCATACAACAGATCCAACCACTTGATTCATCGACGCAAATTAAGTAACTAACAAAACACACACACAAAAGTAACTAACAAGCAATGGATATTTAAGTTCAAACAAATATCATATTATACTTTATTTTTACCTAGTACGTACTATATATATTAAATAAGAAATAATATATCCTAATATAAAATCAAGTTTAAAATATATATTAACTTAATTGATTTAAAAAAACAAAGTGAAGTATTATCATATATATACATTTAATTATATAGATAAATTTAGTACAATTTACAAAATCTAATACTCCCTTGTTAAACTTGCACGATAAGAAATGATACATATATATTATACTCTATATAATTAAATCCCACATCAACAAGATACACGATTATCAAAACTTCAAAAAAACAGAGACTTTCAAAAGAACAAAAGGTCTGATTCCATTTGTATTATTGATAAAAATCCTCGGTTGGTCGTTGATTATAGTTAACTATATTATTAATTAATTAAAGAAAACATTATAATCATTCGGGACAACATTATAATCTCTTATGGGCGTATTAAAAACAGTTTATCTCATTAGTTTTACTTTTTAACTCTATACGTCACATACATTAATTGTTTAAATTTTTATTATTTTATCTTACATAATTCACCGCCAGTGATATGTACCATGGTATGATGAAGAACACTAGTAACCTGTAACTTGTATCTTTCTTCCTATATTTATTAATTCATTTTATAATATGAAGCGCCATTTTTAAAGTGTACTTAAACATTCATATATTTGAAAGTCAAAAAAACATTCTTATATCTGAGTTGCTATATAAATTGTGGATCAAAACTATGAAATACTTGTATTAATTAGAACGAAGGACAAAGAAAAAACAATAATGTTCCCAAATAATATAATTAATCCAAACCAATAAAACTGACAAATAATATAATCCAAACAATAGAGAAGTAGCCAAAAATGAGTGAGCCCAAATCAATTTTCTATTTGACAATATTGTAACCCTAGGTCTACTACCACAAAAAAAAATCAACAATTAACATTCATAATTACCACACAACATCAATACATATGTATACTATGATGAGCAAGCTAGCTGCCCAGAAATTTCATACCATATTTTAATTCTAATATCATTTCATAATTATATATGTTTCATAATTTTAAATGTATCCTCTGAAACAAAAAAAATTCTGAAAGCTACAAATTTATATTTTGTATTATTATTTGTGAAAACCTTGTAATATCACAAGGGTAATTCTATATTGAGACTTAATCAGAGAAGATTATACATAACGAGTATATTGCACTAATAAAGCAACTACCAGCAGAGTAATTAGCACAAATTTGTAATGAAAACCACACAATCTAAGTCAAAACTAACAAATTTATAGATTTGCTAAACTAATTTTCGGAATTAATAAGTCAGGGTTTTGTAAGTTACCTGAGAGCAAAAAACGTGTACAGTTGACGCCAGAAACTTGCCGGGGACGATGGGAGTGGTCGTTGGCTGGAAAAACGAGTCAGAAATCGGCTATTTGCTCACCTAGGTGTGCTGGTTCGCTGGTCTGCGCGGAGGGAACTTCGCAATGGAGAGCAGAAGAAAGAGGAAGAACGAGGAAGAAGACCGCGGCACGCGGCGCGATTCTTATTTTACCTAATTATTAGCGACGGACAAGTCCGTCGCTAAAACCAATTAAAACGGCATCGTTTTAGTTAGTAAACTTAACCGCGGGAGATAAGATAACGGGACAAAACGACGTCGTTCGAGTAGCGACGGACATATGTCCGTCGCTAATGTTTCTTTTATTTTTTTTTTAAAAAAAACGAATAGCGACGGACACGGCCGTCTCTATTCCGTCGCCAAAAGAGGCGCCAAGACCGGAAATTTTAGCGCCACCGGACCCGGCCAACTTCCGTCGCCATTCCTTAGCTATTCCGTCGCCAATAATTCCGTCGCTATTCCGTCGCTAATTAGCGACGGAAATGTTGCCGTCGCTAAATCCGTAGCTAAAATGGTGTTTTCTAGTAGTGGTATTATAATTTATATATCGTGAATTATAATTGTAAATGTGGTATCTTTTGAAATAAACTAAACATTAAATATATAAATGAGTTGATATATGAATAAATTACAAAAAGTATATAAAAATATGGTATTATAATTTATATATTGCGAATTATAATTATAAATGTGGTATCTTTTGAAATAAACTAACATCTATTTAAAAAAGTAAGCAATTTTGTTTTATAATTTGTTTGAAGTTTTGAGCATATTTAGAATATAAGAATTATTAATTTTATTTCAATTTTATATATGTTTTAGTTATTTCTGTAATTTTATTTTTTTAAAATATTTTTTTTCGTTTACAAAAAAATTCATACAATGCCCATGTATACAAAAAGGTAGGGGTGAGCATTCGGTTCTGGTTATTCGATAACAACCGAGAACCGAAATTATTTCGGTTTTTTTACTGAAATTTTTTAACCGTTTAAAAAAAATCGATGTAGAACCGAAATATTTTTCGGTTCGGTTTTCGGTTCCATGGTTGGGTAATTTAGTTTATCGAATAGCTGAATCACATATATGAAAAATTGGCTAATTCGGTTCTTTTTTGTAGTTCAGTTACTTTTTATAATTAGGTTCTTTTTATTTTGGTTCTTTTTACAATTTGGTTCTGTTTTACAATTTGGTCTTTTTTAATTCGGTTATTTCTTATAATTCGGTTATTTCTTATAATTCGGTTCTAACTGAAAAATGAATTAAAATTTCGGTTTTCAGTTTGGTTCTCGGTTCTAGCCTTAAAAAAATCAATTATTCGGTTCTCGATTATTTCAGTTATCAAACTGAAATTCGGTTATTCGAGTAGAACAAAAATAAACTGAAAACCGAACTATTTTTCCTAATTCGGTTTTCGGGTAGAACCAAATAACCGTGCTCACCTCTATAAAAAGGGCATTATGTGAACTTGAAAAATGAACTACAATGTAAGGGGTGATAGTCATTATTTAAGGTTATTTCACGGATTTGGGGGTATATTGGAAATTACAAAAAATTTTAGGGCTAGACAGTAAATTTTTCCAAAACGAAATTAGGATGAAAAAGTTGTTAGAGCATTCCTCTTCAGCGCCGGCGCCTGTATAAACGGGACGGCGCGTGCCATGTGTGATAAGCCGGCGCGGCCCCGGGTTCCGGTTTTAAAATCACTATATCTTCTTCGTTATAGCCCTGTTTGTCAATCTGTTTGCGCCAACGTGTTTGTCTTTTCGTCTAATTCGTTATGATTTATTTTGCTGATAATTTGTTTGATATATGTGTGTTATTTATTCTTAAGTATGTAGTTTTCCCATTTACGAGTAGTGTTAGTTAGAGTCATCAACAATAACTATCATCTACTTCTGTTCAATACTAAAACAATCAAGCCTATTTTATTTGATTAGTTATCGATATTGACTATCATCTGCACTAATTTTACGACCGCCATGACAAATATATCTAAATTTAATTAACCGACGATTTAGACACCGATCTAATTAGTTAGGGTTATCGACATTAACTACCATGGACTTCTGGTTCAGATAGACTATTAGAGATGATGGTGAATTAATATTCACGTGTGAGAGGTACGACAAGAGTAGGTCGTGGAATAGCCAATCAAGCCTATTCTATTCTAATTAAGTGACGAATTGGACATTGAGCTAATTAGTTAGATGTATCAACATTAATTATCATCAACTTTTTATTCGATTGTAAAACAATCAAACCTGTTATATTCTAATTAACAGACAATTTGGACACCGATCTAAATAGTTAGATGTATATCGACATTAACTATCATCGACGTCTTGTTTGAAATTGCCTATCAATTCCACTAATTTCATGTCCATTGAAGAATAATCTATGTGAAATTCTCAAAATTGTTTATCATTTCCACCAATTTCACGTCCATTGAAGAATAATCTATTTGAAATTATTAAAATTTTATATCAATTTCACTAATTTCATGTCTGTTGAATAAGAATCTATTTGAAATTATCAAAATTGCTTATCAATTCCACCGATTCACGTCCATTGAAGAAGAATCTATTTGCAAAATTATCGAAATCATCTTTAATTCCATTAATTTCACGTCCGTTAAAAAGAATTTATTTGAATTATCAAAATTGCCTATCAATTCCACAAATATCACGTCCGTTGAAGAATAAACTATCTAAAAAATTTTGAAATTATCTATCATTTCCACTAATTTCACGCCCATTGAAGAAGAATCTATTTGAAATTATCAAAATTGCCCATCAATTCCACAAATATCACGTTCGTTGAAGAAGAATCTAAAAAATTTCAAAATTGTTTATCATTTTCACTAATTTCACGTCCGTTGAAGAAGAATCTATTTGAAAATTGTCAAAATTGTCCATCATTGCAACTAATTTCACGTCCGTTGAAGTAGAATCTATTTGAAAATGATCAAAATTGTCTATCATTTCCACTAATTTCATGTCCATTGAAGAAGAAATTAGTATAAATGATAGACTATCTTGATGACTTTCAAATAGATTCTTCTTCTACAGTCATGAAATTAGTGGAAATAGACAATTTTGATGACTTTCAAATTGATTCTTCCTCAATGGTTGCGAAATTAGTGGAAATGATAGAGAATTTTGATGATTTTTAAACAGATTCTTCTTTAACGGACATAGAATTAGTTGCAATGGTGGACAATTTTGACAATTTTCAAATATATTCTTCTTTAACGGATGTGAAATTAGCGGAAATGAGAGACAATTTTGATAACTTTCAAATATATTTGTCTTCGACGGTCATGAAATTAGTACAAATGATAGTCAATGTCGATGAGTTTAATAAAATAAAACAGGTTTGATTGTTTTACTATTGAACAAAAAGTATGTATATGTAAATGTCAAACAGATTGCAACTTGTGCACTTTACGTTGATTGAGATCAATGCTCTCAGTAAAACTATGTATATGTAAATTTCAAACTGATTGCAGCTTGAGCACTATACGTTGATTGAGATTAGTGCTCTCAATAAGAACAAAGTATATTTAAATTTCAAAGGGTAGGATTTCTCTTCTCGCACTGTGATGGTGAACAATATAAAAGGGTGAATGAGATTGGTTTGCCGATGGAGATGCCTCAAAAAATGACTTTCGAAGACAAAATTAATATCACAGACTTGTGCCAGTCAATTATGTACTAAAGCTTGGCTCGAGTATATGAGAACTCTATTATAAGAAAGAATAAGGTTTCTCTTCTCACACTGTGATCACTGGTAAACAATATAAAAGGGTGAATGAGATTGGTTTGTCGATGGAGATAACTCAAAAAATAACTTTTAAATACAAAGTTAATATCACTGAAAGTTGATGGTAGTCAGTGTCGACACATCTAACCATCTAGATCGATGTTCAAATCATGTTAATTAAAATACTTATAACTACATGTACAAAGAATTCCTAACAAACAATACAATTCAATCATCCGGTAGATGAATGTCAACATCTGGTTCGGCTAATGTATCCACGTTTACTGATTCACCATCGAATTCACCATCATCTGTAAATATTTGGCTCGTATTAAATAGATGACTAGTGTCTAGGTTAGCTGATTCGCCATCAAATTCACCATCATTCTCATCCTAAGCAGAAATAATCAATACTTCCGTCCAGTCAAGTGATACTACTCGTAAATGGGAAAACTACGTACTTAAGAAGAAATAACACATATATCAGACAAATTATCATCAAAATAGATCATAACAAAGTAGACAAAAAGACGAATGTGTCGGCGCAAACGGATCGACAACGAAGCAATAACAAAGAAGATATAGTGATTTTAAAACCAGAATCCGGTGCTGGCGCCAACAGAGAAGGGCAGGCGCCGGCACGGGCGCCGAAGAGGGAGAGCAGGCGCCAGCACCGGTATAGATGGGACAGCGCCCATGTCGTGTGTAATAAACCGGTGGCGCCGGGTTCCATTTACTACTCAGGAATCCTTTTTTATTTTTTTCGGATAGTTTTTTAATAAATTTTGCCTACATTAGCACCTAAATTGTCAAAAAATAAACAGGAAAAATACCTCAGAATGGCCCCTCGTGAGTTTTCCATGGTGTTAACATCTACGTACTCGTCGTTGATCTCTAGATCGCCACCTTCGTTATATATTGAAATTTGGGTACACTTGTAATATGTCACAGATTGTGGGTAAATATGATAATTTTTAGAAAATATTGAAGTAGAGATAAAATGGTCATTTTCTGACTGAGCGAATTGGAATTCCAACTGCGCATAGTGACCCTAATAGAAAAGTTTTTTTTTAAGAAAATTCTCGTGAAATACTGTATGTGGAAGCATACTTTCCGTTTTGGGAGTGATATTGTAGTACTCCATCCGTTAATTAATATCTGTCGTTTTAGGATGTGATTTTGTTTAAAGATATATGTCATTTTAGCTTTGTGACACATTTTTTGCTACTTTTAGCTCTACTGTTCAACACAAAAGTATATGGAAAAGTAAAAATTAGTGGTACATGGGTTTTTTTTCTACTTTCCTCAATAGTGTGCAAGTATCTAAAATGACAGATATTATTGGACGGTGGCATTTTTTAAAAGGGAATTTAGAAATGAACGCGGATGTGGACCACACTTCACCTCACTAACCAGTTGCACCTTTCGTCTTATACTTCGTTGAGTAAAGGAATTCCAGTTACGCTTAATAAGCCATGGCTAAGATTGCATTTCCTAACTCATATGTATTACATAGGAAATTTTAATTGTTATACTTTCCGAATATTGTTTTAACGTTATGTGGCTGAGGAGCAGGTGCGGTCGTGCAGATAGTGGATCCGTGGGATTATAATTTCTGACCCAAAAGGTAAAAGCAAGTACGGGGGCGAAAAAGAAGTATGGGTTCCATGTAGGAAAACCACGCCCTTCAATAATCTTCCTTTGGAGTGAATAGTTGTTCCAATAATCTTTAGTTGCCTTCCCTTAAAGACAATTACAGGTCCAACTAGTGCAAGTAATCACTACCTACTAGTCCATAATCACTATTTCCTACATTATTGCAAATAGAATGTGGTACGAGACAAATGATTGGTCCCAATCATACAACTTTGAAATTATATATTATAATGTTTCATTTGAATAAATATCATATATACCAAAGTATCACGAGTATATTTATTATTGTGTAAAACAACGAGTTTCACTTTTGCTATTATGATGGTTAAAGATTGTTATAATCTTATTATAATCATGATTAACTTGATTTCATTGTCAATCTTTAAATATGTTGTAATGCAAAAGTGAATTACTTGTTACTTTCGTATTTTAAAAGCTGACTGAACACAAATAACAACAAAATCTCAAGTACACTATGCTGAAAAGCGATGACCAAATGGTGGAATTCTGTATGTTTGGATAGAAATTGTATTTTAGCAAGATGTCTTTCCAGGTCACAACTAACAATTAGAGCTGATCTGTCCGGTTCGATCGGCAGCCCGGTCCGCAAAGCCCAAAGGATCCGAACCCGATTGGGCTTTCGGGAATTGGACATAAAAGCAGGCCCGAATAAAAATCGCCGAGCCACGGCACATTTTTAGCCTGTGGGCAAATCCGACCCGCCCGATTGTATATTATTTATTATTATTTATTTAAAATGTAATATATACATATTTAATTTAATTTAATTTTTATATATATACAAAATATATAATATAGAAAATTATAAATAATTATAATATAATATATAAATCTATATTAATATATTAATTTTTTTTTTTATTAATTTATATAAAAAATTATAAAATCGAGCCGGTGGGTCGGACTTTGGTAAAGTCTGGAAAAAACCAGGCCTAGCCCGATCCGGCCCGAGCATAGGGAAAACCGGACTTGATTTTTAAAAATAGGCTGACGGGCCTAAAATTTTCTTTGACCCGGCCCGAACCTAGCCCGGCCGCCCGAATGATCACCTCTACTAACAATTATGTATTTATAGGAATTTACTATGTATTTCTCTAATGATCTCCTCTAACTAACAATTATTATTTATAGAATTTCTATGTATTTCTACCCCTACCTCTCCCTTTACTCTCCCGTTTCCCTTTGCTAACTAATCAAATAATGAAGTGATGAGAAACAAATAATCTCATAGAGTAAATGTACTAAGTCATTTAAGGTCTCATTAGCTTCGATAATCTTTCATATTGTAGAAGAAAACTTGATTTTTAGTCCCTAGTTTTGCTATATATATTTATATTTATATTTAGTTGGCAATGTTTTAAAGGCTATTAAAGAAAAGGTGTTGTTTAGTTTAAGCTAGACAATCTGATTTAGGAGCATGTGAATGAAAATTGAGGTGAAAAGAAATTTCTTATAATTTACGCTCCAAACAGGGTAATATTAATTTGAGATAACTAGGCTGAACATACCTCTTAATAGATCTCCTTAAGGTGGTGTGATTACTAGGTTCTTCAAGCTTTCCACTTCTTATTGTCTATGATTGACCCCTTGCTTAGCATGGATCATCTAAAGAGATATGTCTAATTTGTATTTCCCTACAGATCCATGTGTCAGTAATCAACTATGAAAGTGGTATTAGGGGTCTGTCTAAGTTGATAATTTTCTCTATCAGAGATGATAAGGTAAAAAAATGTATACCAGACTATATAGTTCGTGGTTATAAATGTTAGACCATAGTCAACCCAAGGCCAAATATAGGCCTGTTGTCAAGACTCAGCTTGTAATAGAGTCCATATACACGTGATAAATATCTAACGTATGAATATGAGTACAAGCATAGGGCAACATACGCCTTCCTTCAGATATATATTTTCCCTATCACTATTACATTCAGTATGGTACCAGAGCACTGCAAGGGTAAACCCCAAATTTCTTTTCAAATGACGACAATATCTGAATCAGGAGAAATTGGAAGCAAAGATGAAGTTTCTTCTCCTGGATCTATCACGACCATTGTCAATCAATCACTTCCTTCCTATTCGATCATGGTTGTTGCCTCTCATCTCATCAAATTGAGAGCCGACAATTATCCCAGATGGAGGAGTTTGATTCAGCCATTCCTTTGTGGTAATGATCTTTACCGATACATTGATGGAAGTCATCCTTGTCCTCCTACAACAATTAATAACAAGCTTAATTTAGATTTCATCAATTGGCAAACTCAAGACCAGTTGGTAATGAGTATAATCATCTTCTCCTTATCTGAATCGATCATTACCCAAACTACTAAATGTACTACATTTATGTCTATGTGGTCTACTCTCAAGGATATTTTTGCTACTCAATCCATTGCTCACGTTGGCCAGTATCCTCTACAACTAGCCAACATTAAGTTTTTAAGCAATGAAACAGGCACTTATTATTTTAATCATGCTCAACATATAGTTTATGCCTTTGCTTCAGTAGACCACTCTCTATCTGACAGAGAACTACAAACTTACATTCTCAAAGGGCTTCCCACTAAGTATGATGCCATGGTCACTTACATTCAAACCCAACTCAAAGCCTTAACCCCGCATCAATCATATGGAAACCTCTTACATCAAGAAGTTCATATTTCTGAGCATGTCAAAAATCTCACTACTACTATCTCTGGTAATGCCACTTCCAAACTTGAGCAACTCTTTCCTAAACGCACTAGTGATCCTCCCAGATCTGGTAATGGCTCAACTAGAAATAATTCTCAACCATCAAGAGGAAGGGGATACTATGTTGGGGGTTGATCTACTGCTTATCATAATAGTGGCAATGGCTATAATTTATCCACATGTACAAGTACCTTTGCTGGTCATTTGGATACCAGACCCCAGTGCCAGATCTATGGCAAACGGGGTCACATTGTAAATAATTGTTATCATATATTCACTCAATCCTACTAGGATCCTCCCTCCTCGTAGCTTTCAGGCTCATGTTACTTCTCACAATCCTAATTCTAGCACCAGTTCTTGGATCCCAGACTCTTGAGCAACTCAGTTCTTCACTAGTGATTTCAGCCGCCTGAATATTGGAGCTACAGAGTACTAGGGGACAAATACTATTAATTTAGGAGATGGTACTTCTTTGCCTATTTCTCACTTTGGACAGAGCATAATTCCAAGCCACTCTTAGTCCTTTACTCTCTCTGATGTTTTTCACACGCCTGGCCTCAATAAAAATATGATTTATGTTCAAAATTTTACTCAAGACAATAATAATTTTTTGAGTTTCACCTTGATTACTTCTTTTGAAGGATCGTACATTTGGGAGAACTCTTCTTCAAGGTCAAGTTAGAGATGACTTATACACCTTTCTAGCAGCCATCTCCTCACATCAAATTCAAGCCACTACCCTTACTCATGGTGTCAAGACCAGCCCCATTGTTTGGCATCACTGACTTGGGCATCCCTCCTCAACTCAAGCTAGTTTTACTATAAATAATTTTTACCTTCCTATTTTTAGTTAGTCAGCTATTACTTATGTTCAAATTCTTGTAAGAGAGAAACACATGCTCTTCCTCATCCCCCACCACTGGTCGCTCTATGATTCCTTTTTAATTGTTATACATGGACCTTTGAGGTCCAACACACTCTACTTTCTTTGATGGAAAAGGCTATTATTTGTGAATTGTGGATGACAGTACTAGATACATGTGATGTTATCATATTACACTTAAATCAGATGTTTCTATGGTGTTTAATCTTCTACAACATGATTTGCATTCAGTTTTCTGATCAGATCCAATTTGTCCAAACGGATGGAGGAGAGAAATTTATGGCTCTCAAAGAATTTTTTTTAATTCTAAAGGAATCAACTATCGTCTATCTTGCCCTTATTCACATCCTCAAAATGAAATGGTTGAATCCAAACATCGTTTTGTGATGGAAAAAGCCCTATGTCTACTTTCCCAAGCTTTTATGCCACTTTAGTTTCGGTCATTTGCTGTCATTATATCAACCTATCTCATCAACCGTACTCCTATTCACATTATCAACTTCTCTATCATTGTGCTCCAGATTATCACAAACTTCGTATGTTTAGGTCTTCATCTTGGCCCAATCTTAGACTAACCCAAAAACATAAATTATCCTTCCACTCTAAGGAACATGTGTTTCTTGGTTACGTTGTCTCGCACGCTGGATATTTATGTTTTAATCCTACCACCTTGAAAATCTTTGTCTCTACGGATATCACTTTTAAGGAGGATCATTTTTCTTATTTCTCTTCTATTGTTTGTCCCTCATCTTCCACTACTTCTCACTCTCTGACTGATGCCTCTCTATATGCTCCTCCTGATATTTACATTACCCATGCTTCATCTCTTCTTCAATCCACCCCTCTTCCCCTCATATAAACTATATCCATTGAAAACTACTTTTAGCACTCACTCTCTTCCCACCGACCTAGTTCCCAACCACCTGAATGAACAACTTCTAAACCACTAAAAACCTTGGTTCCATCTGTTAATACTCACCCAATTTCTACCAGATCAAAGACTCACTCCATTAAACCAAAACCTTTACAGATGACACCATATTTTGGCCTCAAACCCACACCACCACCAAACTTTCTCTCTTGTCCTAGATTCCCCAACCTTCAAGCAAGCCCAACTTTACCTTGAATGGCAAGATGCTATTCTAAAGGAGTACAATGCTCTTATGGAAACTGGTACATGGGAACTAGTTCTATCTCACCCTTATATGAATATTTTAGGAACAAAGTGAATTTTAAAGACTGAAGATAACTCAAATGGCAATTTACAAAGGTGCAAGGCTCGCCTTGCTCCTCAGGAATTTTCTCAATCCTATGGGACTAATTATACTCAGACCTACAACCCAGTGGTGAAAGTCTCTACAATTAGACTTGTTATTTTTATTGCTACGTCTCACAATTGGCCTCTACACCAAGCAAACATCTAAAAATGCCATCTTACAAGGCGATATGGAAGAAGTTGTTTACACTCAACAACCTAGGGGGTTTGTTCATCCTAATTTCCCTAATTATGTGTGTCATTTGAAAAATTCACTTTATGGATTAAAACAATCCCCTCGTGCTTGGTTTTCTAAACGAAGTTCCTTTTACTTGAGATTGGATTCAAGGCTTCCCTTACTGATTCCTCCCTGTTTGTTTATCAATACAACAAGGAGATAATGTTTTTCTTAGTGTATGTGGATGAGATTTTGTTCACAGCTTCCAGGTCGAAGCTTATTGATTAGTTTTTTTATGCTTTATCTGCCAAGTTTCCTATTTCAGCAACTGGTAATCTTCACTACTTTCTGGGTGTCAACGTTTCTAGAACTAAAGCTGGTTTTCTACTCACCCAAACTAAATATATCCAAGATCTTCTACAGGCCACAAACATATGCTCCACTCTACCTCATTTCCTACACCCATGTCCCCTACTTCTACCTAGGATTCTACAGACTCTAAACCATTTAGAGACCACACAAAATATAGACAAGTTGTTGGTATCCTTCAATATTAATCTCTCACTCGACCAGACATATCATTCGCGGCTAACAACGTCTGCCAACATATGCATCAACCAAGGTAGAATTACTGGAAGGTAGTAAAACAAATTTTGTGTTACTTGTCAGGAACCAAAAATCTAGGATTATTCTTCAATTCCTCTTCTACCCTGGACCTCCATGTTTACTCTGACACTGATTGGGATGGATCTCCCATGGACCATCGCTTCACCACTACGTATTTGGTATTCTTTGGCTCCCACTAGATCTTTTGGTCATCTCGCAAAGAAGACGATGGCTCATTCTTCTAGGGAGGCGAAATACAAGGCTGTTGCGAGCGCTACTGCTGAATTTATCTGGCTTTAAAACCTTCTCGCTGAATTCGGTCTCCATCTTCAGAAACAACCACAACTATACTGTGACAACCTTGGAGCGACTTTCATCGCCTCCAATCCTACTCTTCATGGTTGAATCAAACATGTATGCATCGATTTTTTGTAAGAGAAAGAGTGGGACAACATCGAGCTTAAAGATCTCACATTTGTCGAGCGAGTCCCAAATTGTCGACACTCTTACAAAACCTAATTCGACTTCTTTATTCTTACACAACCAAGCCAAACTCCCCCTTGGAAGTACGACGTTGGGCTCGCGGGGGGTGTTAGACCATAGTCATCCCAAGTCCAAATATAGGCATGTTGTCCGGACTAAGCTATAGAGTCCATAACATATACATGTGATAAATATCTGACATATAAAAATGAATACAAGCAGGGCAATATACTCCTTCCCTCAGATATTTTCTCTATCACTATTACATTCAGTAGTAAATGTCAACCAAACCACGTAACATAACATGTTTCCATCCGACATCTTGGTCATGATTTCGATACATCCATTTCGGTTACTTGATCTATCAGTATCTAGGATATATATGAATTGGTCGGTCTTCGGATGACGCTATTGTGGTTTGACATTTTATTTTTATGTGAGAAACCGAATAGTGCCTGGGCTTTGATGGCTATAACAGGACTGGGAACTCATGTTGAACTTGGATAACTTAATTTCCCACTTGACTAATCAATCGAACTATTCTAGCTTATGTTTGATTTGCTTGATAGGAAAATTGGTTAGTAATATCTTAAACTCCAGGTCAAAACTACATGAGCTATGACTATTTTCTTCATGTGTAGATACATGTTTATCATGTTCGGCAATGTCTTGCTCATGAAGTGAACTGAGATCTTTGCCTTATTTTCTTTTTTGACGAGTTCTTAATTATTTTAATTAAGTGAGGATAAACGGACAAAAAAAAATACTAATTTAGCTGCATGGGCGTGGGCATTTCTCATGCAGTTAGGTGGTGAGTTTTCTTTTGATCAGCCTAATTCCCTTGATGATGTTTTAAATTATAATCCTTGAACTCTGTTGTGTAGTTTTTATGTTCCTTTTTCTAGTTTTTACTTAGTTCGTTATGGAAGTCAGTATTGCTCTAATGTTTTATTTTGGTGTGAACTCCTAAAAACTATATGGTTTGAGGTGGGTGCGGGGGATTTGATCTTAGGTTTTAATGACAACCAGAAGAAGCTCGTCGAATCTACTAGGCAGGCTATTACGCCTTAGGCTGTCCTTACATTAATCCATGAGAATAGGTTGCGGTTGACAATTGATTTTATGTGGATCTTTCTAGATTATGTTAACTATTTATGTTTTTTTTAATAATTGGGCATAAGCCATTTATTAAATAACCCGGAGAATCACGTGGATGGGTTATGCTCGGGCCTCATTGAAACCTCCCTTGAAACAACCCAGTGGAAAAATTCTAGGGGGAAAAATAGTACTCACCACATCCGAATACAACTTAAGGTCCAACTAGGTATGAAAAAATGAACAACAACTTGCCGGGGTAGACCACATAGACATAAATGTAGTACATTTAGTAGTTTGGGTAATGATCGATTCAGATAAGGAGAAGATGATTATACTCATTACCAACTGGTCTTGAGTTTGCCAATTGATGAAATCTAAATTAAGCTTGTTATTAATTGTTGTAGGAGGACAAGGATGACTTCCATCAATGTATCGGTAAAGATCATTACCACAAAGGAATGGCTGAATCAAACTCCTCCATCTGGGATAATTGTCGGCTCTCAATTTGATGAGATGAGAGGCAGAACCATGATCGAATAGGAAGGAAGTGATTGATTGACAATGGTCGTGATAGATCAGAGAGAAGAAACTTCATCTTTGCTTCCAATTTCTCCTGATTCAGATATTGTCGTCATTTGAAAAGAAATTTGGGGTTTACCCTTGCAGTGCTCTGGTACCATACTGAATGTAATAGTGATAGGGAAAATATATATCTGAAGGAAGGCGTATGTTGCCCTATGCTTGTACTCATATTCATACGTTAGATATTATCACGTGTATATGGACTCTATTACAAGCTGAGTCTTGACAACAGGCCTATATTTGGCCTTGGGTTGACTATGGTCTAACATTTATAACCACGAACTATATAGTCTGGTATACATTTTTTTACCTTATCATCTCTGATAGAGAAAATTATCAACTTAGACAGACCCCTAATACCACTTTCATAGTTGATTACTGACACATGGATCTGTAGGGAAATACAAATTAGACATATCTCTTTAGATGATCCATGCTAAGCAAGGGGTCAATCATAGACAATAAGAAGTGGAAAGCTTGAAGAACCTAGTAATCACACCACCTTAAGGAGATCTATTAAGAGGTATGTTCAGCCTAGTTATCTCAAATTAATATTACCCTGTTTGGAGCGTAAATTATAAGAAATTTCTTTCACCTCAATTTTCATTCACATGCTCCTAAATCAGATTGTCTAGCTTAAACTAAACAACACCTTTTCTTTAATAGCCTTTAAAACATTGCCAACTAAATATAAAATATATAGCAAAACTAGGGACTAAAAAATCAAGTTTTCTTCTACAATATGAAAGATTATCGAAGCTAATGAGACCTTAAATGACTTAGTACATTTACTCTATGAGATTATAGTTTCTCATCACTTCATTATTGATAGTAACTTGTTGACGTTTTTTTTAATAGGAACAAAGCGTTATTCAAATATATAAGTTAGCAAGGGAAACGGGAGAGTAAAGGAGAGGGGTAGTAGAAATACATAGTAAATTCCTATAAATACATAATTGTTAGTAGAGGTGATCATTCGGGCGGCCGGGCTAGGTTCGGGCCGGGTCAAAGGAAATTTTAGGCCCGTCAGGCCTATTTTTAAAAATCAAGTCCGGTTTTCCCTATGCTCGGGCCGGATCGGGCTAGGCCTGGTTTTTTCCAGACTTTACCAAAGCCGACCCACCGGTCGATTTTTAATTTTTTATATAAATTAATAAAAAAAATTAAATTAATATATTTTAATATAGATTTATATATTATATTAAATTATTTATAATTTTCTATATTATATATAATTTGTATATATTATAAAAATTAAATTAAATTAAATATGTATATATTACATTTTAAATAAATAATAATAAATAATATACAATCGGGTCCGGGTCGGACTTGCCCACAGGCTCAAAAATGTGCCGTGGCTCGGCCCGGTTTTTTATTCGGGCCTGCTTTTATGTCCAGTTCGCCCGAAAGCCCAATCGGGTTCGGATCCTTTGGGCTTTTGCGGACCGGGTCGGACCGGGCTGCCGATCGAACCGGACAGATCAGCTCTAATTGTTAGTTGTGACCTGGAAAGACATCTTGCTAAAATACAATTTCTATCCAAACATACAGAATTCCACCATTTGGTCATCGCTTTTCAGCATAGTGTACTTGAGATTTTGTTGTTATTTGTGTTCAGTCAGCTTTTAAAATACGAAAGTAACAAGTAATTCACTTTGCATTACAACATATTTAAAGATTGACAATGAAATCAAGTTAATCATGATTATAATAAGATTATAACAATCTTTAACCATCATAATAGCAAAAGTGAAACTCGTTGTTTACACAATAATAAATATACTCGTGATACTTTGGTATATATGATATTTATTCAAATGAAACATTATAATATATAATTTCAAAGTTGTATGATTGGGACCAATCATTTGTCTCGTACCACATTCTATTTGCAATAATGTAGGAAATAGTGATTATGGACTAGTAGGTAGTGATTACTTGCACTAGTTGGACCTGTAATTGTCTTTAAGGGAAGACAACTAAGATTATTGGAACAACTATTCACTCCAAAGGAAGATTATTGAAGGGCGTGGTTTTCCTACATGGAACCCATACTTCTTTTCGCCCCCGTACTTGCTTTTACCTTTTGGGTCAGAAATTATCATTAATCCCACGGATCCACTATCTGCACGACCGCACCTGCTCCTCAGCCACATAACGTTAAAACAATATTCGGAAAGTATAACAATTAAAATTTCCTATGTAATACATATGAGTTAGGAAATGCAATCTTAGCCATGGCTTATTAAGCGTAACTGGAATTCCTTTACTCAACGAAGTATAAGACGAAAGGTGCAACTGGTTAGTGAGGTGAAGTGTGGTCCACATCCGCGTTCATTTCTAAATTCCCTTTTAAAAAATGCCACCGTCCAATAATATCTGTCATTTTAGATACTTGCACACTATTGAGGAAAGTAGAAAAAAAACCCATGTACCACTAATTTTTACTTTTCCATATACTTTTGTGTTGAACAGTAGAGCTAAAAGTAGCAAAAAATGTGTCACAAAGCTAAAATGACATATATCTTTAAACAAAATCACATCCTAAAACGACAGATATTAATTAACGGATGGAGTACTACAATATCACTCCCAAAACGGAAAGTATGCTTCCACATACAGTATTTCACGAGATTTTTCTTAAAAAAACAACCTATTTTCTGTTAGGGTCACTATGCGCAGTTGGAATTCCAATTCGCTCAGTCAGAAAATGACCATTTTATCTCTACTTCAATATTTTCTAAAAATTATCATATTTACCCACAATCTGTGACATATTACAAGTGTACCCAAATTTCAATATATAACGAAGGTGGCGATCTGGAGATCAACGACGAGTACGTAGATGTTAACACCATGGAAAACTCACGAGGGGCCATTCTGAGGTATTTTTCCTGTTTATTTTTTGACAATTTAGGTGCTAATGTAGGCAAAATTTATTAAAAAACTATCCGAAAAAATAAAAAAGGATTCCTGAGTAGTAAATGGAACCCGGCGCCACCGGTTTATTACACACGACATGGGCGCTGTCCCATCTATACCGGTGCTGGCGCCCGCTCTCCCTCTTCGGCGCCCGTGCCGGCGCATGCCCTTCTCTGTTGGCGCCAGCACCGGATTCTGGTTTTAAAATCACTATATCTTCTTCGTTATTGCTTCGTTGTCGATCCGTTTGCGCCGACACATTCGTCTTTTGTCTACTTTGTTATGATCTATTTTGATGATAATTTGTCTGATATATGTGTTATTTCTTCTTAAGTACGTAGTTTTCCCATTTACGAGTAGTATCACTTGACTGGACGGAAGTAGTATTGATTATTTCTGCTTAGGATGAGAATGATGGTGAATTTGATGGCGAATCAGCTAACCTAGACTAGTCATCTATTTAATACGAGCCAAATATTTACAGATGATGGTGAATTCGATGGTGAATCAGTAAACGTGGATACATTAGCCGAACCAGATGTTGACATTCATCTACCGGATGATTGAATTGTATTGTTGTTAGGAATCTTTGTACATGTAGTTATAAGTATTTTAATTAACATGATTTGAACATCGATCTAGATGGTTAGATGTGTCGACACTGACTACCATCAACTTTCAGTGATGAATTAACTTTGTATTTAAAAGTTATTTTTTGAGTTTCTCCATCGACAAACCAATCTCATTCACCCTTTATATTGTTTACCAGTGATCACAGTGTGAGAAGAGAAACCTTATTCTTTTCTTATAAATAGAGTTCTCATATACTCGAGCCAAGCTTTAGTACATAATTGACTGGCACAAGTCTGTGATATTAATTTTGTCTTCGAAAGTCATTTTTTGAGGCATCTCCATCGGCAAACCAATCTCATTCACCCTTTATATTGTTCACCATCACAGTGCGAGAAGAGAAATCCTACCCTTTGAAATTTAAATATACTTTGTTCTTATTGAGAGCACTAATCTCAATCAACGTAAGTGCTCAAGCTGCTCTGAATCAAGTCAATTTACATATATTCTTACTACTGATGAGCATTGTCTCAATCAACGTAAAGTGCACAAGTTGCAATTGTTTGACATTTACATATACATACTTTTTGTTCAATAGTAAAACAATCAAACCTGTTTTATTTTATTAAACTCATCGACATTGACTATCATTTGTACTAATTTCATGACCGTCGAAGACAAATATATTTGAAAGTTATCAAAATTGTCTCTCATTTCCGCTAATTTCACATCCGTTAAAGAAGAATATATTTGAAAATTGTCAAAATTGTCCACCATTGCAACTAATTTTATGTCCGTTGAAGAAGAATCTGTTTAAAAATCATCAAATTCTCTATCATTTCCACTAATTTCGCAACCATTGAGGAAGAATCAATTTGAAAGTCATCAAAATTGTCTATTTCCACTAATTTCATGACTGTAGAAGAAGAATCTATTTGAAAGTCATCAAGATAGTCTATCATTTATACTAATTTCTTCTTCAATGGACATGAAATTAGTGGAAATGATAGACAATTTTGATCATTTTCAAATAGATTCTACTTCAACGGACGTGAAATTAGTTGCAATGATGGACAATTTTGACAATTTTCAAATAGATTCTTCTTCAACGGACGTGAAATTAGTGAAAATGATAAACAATTTTGAAATTTTTTAGATTCTTCTTCAACGAACGTGATATTTGTGGAATTGATGGGCAATTTGATAATTTCAAATAGATTCTTCTTCAACGGGCGTGAAATTAGTGGAAATGATAGATAATTTCAAAATTTTTAGATAGTTTATTCTTCAACGGACGTGATATTTGTGGAATTGATAGGCAATTTTGATAATTCAAATAAATTCTTTTTAACGGACGTGAAATTAATGGAATTAAAGACGATTTCGATAATTTTGCAAATAGATTCTTCTTCAATGGACGTGAATCGGTGGAATTGATAAGCAATTTTGATAATTTCAAATAGATTCTTATTCAACAGACATGAAATTAGTGAAATTGATATAAAATTTTAATAATTTCAAATAGATCTTCTTCAATGGACGTGAAATTGGTGGAAATGATAAACAATTTCGAGAATTTCACATAGATTATTCTTCAATGGACATGAAATTAGTGGAATTGATAGGCAATTTCAAACAAGACGTCGATGATAGTTAATGTCGATATACATCTAACTATTTAGATCGGTGTCCAAATTGTCTGTTAATTAGAATATAACAGGTTTGATTGTTTTACAATCGAATAAAAAGTTGATGATAATTAATGTTGATACATCTAACTAATTAGCTCGGTGTCCAATTCGTCACTTAATTAGAATAGAATAGGCTTGATTGGCTATTCCACGACCTACTCTTGTCGTACCTCTCACACGTGAATATTAATTCACCATCATCTCTAATAGTCTATCTGAACCAGAAGTCCATGGTAGTTAATGTCGATAACCCTAACTAATTAGATCGGTGTCTAAATCGTCGGTTAATTAAATTTAGATATATTTGTCATCGGCGGTCGTAAAATTAGTGCAGATGATAGTCAATATCGATAACTATAATCAAATAAAATAGGCTTGATTGTTTTAGTATTGAACAAGAAGTAGATGATAGTTATTGTTGATGACTCTAACTAACACTACTCGTAAATGGGAAAACTACATACTTAAGAATAAATAACACACATATATCAAACAAATTATCAGCAAAATAAATCATAACGAATTAGACGAAAAGACAAACACGTTGGCGCAAACAGATTGACAAACAGGGCTATAACGAAGAAGATATAGTGATTTTAAAACCGGAACCCGGGGCCGCCGCGGCTTATCACACATGGCACGCGCCGTCCCGTTTATACAGGCGCCGGCGCTGAAGAGGAATGCTCTAACAACTTTTTCATCCTAATTTCGTTTTGGAAAAATTTACTGTCTAGCCCTAAAATTTTTTGTAATTTCCAATATACCCCCAAATCCGTGAAATAACCTTAAATAATGACTATCACCCCTTACATTGTAGTTCATGTTTTCAAGTTCACATAATGCCCTTTTTATAGAGGTGAGCACGGTTATTTGGTTCTACCCGAAAACCGAATTAGGAAAAATAGTTCGGTTTTCAGTTTATTTTGTTCTACTCGAATAACCGAATTTCAGTTTGATAACTGAAATAATCGAGAACCGAATAATTGATTTTTTTAAGGCTAGAACCGAGAACCAAACTGAAAACCGAAATTTTAATTCATTTTCAGTTAGAACCGAATTATAAGAAATAACCGAATTATAAGAAATAACCGAATTATAAAAAAGAACCAAATTGTAAAACAGAACCAAATGTGTAAAAAAGAACCAAAATAAAAAAGAACCTAATTATAAAAAGTAACTGAACTACAAAAAAGAACCGAATTAGCCAATATTTTTCATATATGTGATTCAGCTATTCGATAAACTAAATTACCCAACCATGGAACCGAAAACCGAACCGAAAAATATTTCGGTTCTACATCGATTTTTTTTTAAACGGTTAAAAAATTTCAGTAAAAAAAACCGAAATAATTTCGGTTCTCGGTTGTTATCGAATAACCAGAACCGAATGCTCACCCCTACCTTTTTGTATACAGGGGCATTGTATGAATTTTTTTGTAAACGATAAAAAATATTTTTAAAAAATAAAATTACAGAAATAACTAAAACATATATAAAATTGAAATAAAATTAATAATTCTTATATTCTAAATATGCTCAAAACTTCAAACAAATTATAAAACAAAATTGCTTACTTTTTTAAATAGATGTTAGTTTATTTCAAAAGATACCACATTTATAATTATAATTCGCAATATATAAATTATAATACCATATTTTATATACTTTTTGTAATTTATTCATATATCAACTCATTTATATATTTAATGTTTAGTTTATTTCAAAAGATACCACATTTACAATTATAATTCACGATATATAAATTATATACCATATAAGTTAATAAAATAAATAAAAACATTAAATATATAAATGAGTTGATATATGAATAAATTACAAAAAGTATATAAAAAATATGAATATATATAATTTACAAATTTAATGAAATATAAAATTATAAACATATACTATATTATTTAAAGTTACAAATTTCATTAATAAATATATAAAGTATTATCATAAAATTTGGAATGTTTGTTCTCTTTTCATTCTCTAAAATGATTACTATCATAATTTTGTATTTTTTATATTTGTAAAAATGAAAAATATACAAAAAATATTATTTTGTTTAGATGTTACAATTTTAACTAAAAATATAAATTTAAATATTTATTGAATATATAAACTTTTATTTTCTTCAATTAATCAATTACGGTTTTAATTGTAATTTATCTACTCATAATATGATGAGCTTAGAGAATAGTATAAAATTTTAAATTTGTTATAATATTGTTATATACTTATTTTATGAAAAGGGTAAATTCTAAACAATATATTGTATTTTTATAATTTATTATGCTTTTACATTTTTTAAATTATAAATATTCTATATATGATTTTACTAATTTTTAGTCAACATATCAATTAATTTAAGTCAACTATATATACATGTTAATTTTTTCTATTTATCTTATATTGGACTAGTTTTGTTTTAACTTGCATATATAAATGCTTATTATTATATAATATTTTATCATTTATTTGTTTGAAGTTTTGTGTATATTCAATATTTAAGAATTATTATTTATATTTCAATTATATATATTTTAGTTATTTTTATATAATTTTATTTCTTTTTAAATATTGTAGTATTTTCACTAATTTTTGTAAAATTTCATACAATATCCTTGAATTCAAAATCATTTCACAAATTAGAGGTATTTTGTGAATTTCATAACTTTTTAGAGATATTTTATGAATACATTTTGAAAAAATAGTAGGTTGTGTGAATCCAAATTTTTTAGGGTTATTGTGAATTTTTCCCTACTTTTTTGTGAAAAAATATTTTAAATTATTTAAGAAAAAATTGGTACATTTATGAAAAATTCCCCACCTATCCCATCGAGCAAGTATAGTGTGCATTAAAGGTGGCCACGGTTCTGGTTCTGTCAGGTTATGGCTCGCCAGTTCTCTAGTTCCAGAACGTGTGTATTTTGATTCGGAACCGGCCAGGGGTGGTTCCAGGACGGTTCCAGTTCTGGTTCTGAAGGTTGTATTTGGCTTCGGATTCACTCAAAAACCGGTTCTAATCGGTTCCGGTTGGTTCCTTATCGGTTCAGGTTCCGGTTCTAGAACCGCTTCCGGTTCCAATTTAGTTCTTGAACCAATTCTGGTTCCAGTTTGGTTCTAGATTCGGTTCCAAAATTTTAATTTTTTTAATTTTTTGAATTTTTTTTTTGAATTTTTTCAAAATGTTTTGAATTTTTATCAGAAGGCTTCAATTTTTTAAAAAATCGTAAGGGTAGATGGGAATTAAAGGTTATTTTGAATTTTTCCAGTTCTTCGTATTCATCCTTATACCAAATGTACTAGTTCCGATTACAACTGGTTCCAAAATGATTCTGGTTTCAAATCCGGGTCCGGTTCAGTCCCGAATCTTTGAAGATATATTCGGATTCGCTTTGCTTGCATACGGTTCTGGTTCCGAACCGGTTCTAATTGATTCGAATCAGTTTCAGGTCCAACCAAGACCCATTCTTTTGTAAGCTGAAACATTTAGCGGATGCCAGTTGTCAGCTGAAATTAGAAAAAATAGAGATAAAAATAATTGATATGACAATTGATATATGTGACATTATAAAGAGAAAAAAATAACTAATCATATAAACTCGTTTGATAATGAGATAAAATAATGGTAGCCAATCCAGTTGGTGACTCGGGTTTGGATTCTATATATGATCACATTCGCCACCATGAGTGTGTCTCTCTCTCCTCTCGCACTCGGAATAGCTGTGTCCCGCTTCTCTTCCTGTGTGTATAATGTGTCGTCTTCTTTAGAATTCAAGCCACCTTCTTCCTCTTGTCGTCGTCCTCTTTAAATACCGTTGCTGTCTTCCTTCCCCACCATCAAACAATACTATAATATATTTGCTCCGTTATTATAAGAACAAAACTGAGCAAGCCGCTGCTGTTGAGAATCGGACTCATCTTTCTCATTTCTTTCTCACCGAAGCCTAGAATCTCTGAAGATCCCCCTTGCTTCGTTTTAGTATTTAGCTCCGACTTCTCTTCTTGTTTTAGTCTCTCCGCTTCCCTTATCCATATGTATTATCCCTCCATCCAAGTCATAATTAAAGCTAACTAAGAGCCTAATTAAACTTCTCTCTCTCTATCCGCAAGGAATTCTCTCCAATCCGAATTTCGCTACCATCTAATTCCATCGTGAAGAGCAGAAAAAACTAAATCACTGACAGTAGCCGCGTATAAACCGAATCAATTTTCCGAATATGACTAGCAACGGTACCATTGCTAGTACCGACGGGGAACAGCAGCATTTGCAGGATAAGAAGATGGAGGTCAAGGAAGTAGCGGCGGAGAAGGATGAGAAGTTAGAGAAATGCTACTTCGATGTGCTGGGACTATGCTGCTCATCTGAAGTGCCGTTGGTGGAGAAGATTTTGCACTCGATAAACGGTGTGAAGCAGGTCTCCGTCGTCGTTCCCTCAAAAACTGTCATTGTCGTCTACGACTCCCTCCTCGTTTCTCCCTCGCAAATTGGTACTTCCACTAGTATGCTATTTGCTCACAATATTTCTCTCTCTTTTGTTGAACTGTTAATTGTGTTTGGCATGCATAATTCCTTGGAACTCCGTTCAGCAGTGTTCTTCCTATGTTCACCAATTTCATACACCCCTGCCCTTCTTCAGCTAAGAAATTGAAAAATGAAAAAGGCTCGGAAACCGCCGTCATGTGAATTACGCCTGAGATTCCGACCGTAATTCTCTTCACGTGATTACTTACTTACCTAACCACTACCTTGCGTGAATGAATTAATAAATTGAATTTTGCTCTAAAGATTTTTTTAAAAACAGTTTTGCTCTAAAGAATTAATAAACTGATTTAAGGTTTTTAAAGGAAAAAGATAAACAGATAAGTAGTAGTGGTATCTTAGTGTGAATATAATCGCATTAATTAAACGTGCGACTGTCAAGAAACAGGGGGAAGGAAGCGGTGCTCTGAAGGCTCATCCATCGGTTTGCTAGTTCATCTTCGTAGCTACTCATATTAGTCATCCTCTCGGAACATTAGGCCAAAAGTATAGTGATAATTAGTGTGGTCCATCCACGGCGTCAAGTTCCCTGCACACGCACAATCATGGATCACAACTTAGGGTTTCTCATTTTCTCTGATATCTATTGGTGCTTTATTGATCGGCGTTGCTTGTGGTGGCAGCAAAGGCGTTGAACCAGGCGAAATTGGAGGCGAATGTGAGAGTGAATGGGGAGGTGAGCCACAGGAAGAAATGGCCGAGCCCATACGTGATTCTCTGCGGCGCCTTACTGGCCCTGTCTTTCCTCAAGTACGCCTACGCGCCTCTCGGATGGCTGGCCGTAGGGGCTGTGGCGGTCGGCGTTTGGCCGATCGGGATGAGAGCCGTCGCCGCGGTCAGGAACTTCACACTCGATGTTAATGTCCTTGTTCTCATCGCAGGTATGTGTCTGATTCTTAGTCCCTTTAACCTGCCTTTCTCATTGTTTTGTTTTCTTACTTGTCTAAGTCGTCTTCCTCTTATAGCTAATTAATTATTAATTGATTAACTATATTACAAAGAAGCGTTTCGGAAAAAAAAAGAAAAAAAAAAAGAAAGTTGGATTGTAGTACGCAACATGGTGAGATAGTATTGTAGTACATACATGTTATCTGTCCCCACCGACTAGGCAGTCACCGAGTAAAAGCTAGTGGTGGACTGGTGGTAGTGGGAGATTGGACCATTACACATCAGAGAAGGAGACGTACAAGCTTGTGGCATTAGCAATTCAGATTTTACCATATGACAAGCTAGCGGGTCTAGTTCCTTATGTTTCTGTCAAAAGATGATTTGTTTCTCTTTCAAAACAATTGGAAAGGTTTGTCGACAAAAAGAACATAAATGGTCTTACTATCTTAATTTATCCAAAGTCTTATTTTAGTGCAAAAAGTTTCATGTTTGAGAAACGTTAATACGGAATTATTTTGCGAAATCACATGTCAAACATTTCAATTCCGCCTGCTAGAAAACATCTTCAGTCTTCACCCCAACGATTCTTGCTTCTAGACTATTATTTTCTGGTTCATAGAGATTCCCTGCTTTTCTCTTAACAATTTTGTGTCTTTCGTGGAAGGAGAGGGGGTAGTACCCGAACGCTTGGTGTCAATCAATACAGTTTGCGTGTCGTTTCTCTGTGGTCTTGTTCTGGGGACGGGAACTGGAAAATACAGTGTACCTGCCGACTTCTTACAGTATTTTGTCCCTTTAAGGATCATGCAACTTGCCGTCAACAGAATCCGCCTGGTCAACTGGATGAGTTGGTCTGGGGATGGGTACTGGGACGGTGGTCCATTGAATAAAAAATGCACATATGGATAAGATACGGACACTATCTTTGCTAAGGACATGGCATGGCTAGAAAGGTGGTCTGCTGGGTCATGATTGTTAAATAAATTAACATTAATACTATTTGGATTTTGGTATATGCACAGTGATTGGCACTCTCGCTCTAAGAGACTACTTGGAAGCTGCCACCATCGTCTTCCTCTTCACTGTTGCCGAATGGCTCCAGTCTCGAGCCAGTCACAAGGTAATCTCCCCACGACTCACACTTTGACATTTACTGTAAATTTTGGCTGTCCAGTCCAGTGTATGAGCCTATATTCTCAAGGGAGGCGTATATGTTATATACATCCTATTGCCACTTCAAATTAGAACTGAGCAATTGCATGAGCTTCAATTATGCATGTCCTAAGCTCTCAAGCCGCAAAGACAGCTTGCTTATTCATATTCCCATGCCTTTTGATGATCAAGAACTATTGAGGAAATTGAGAGACAAAACATAAGCAAAAGCACTACTTATCATCACATCTTTCCGATCATGCAGGCTACAGCCGTTATGTCTTCGCTAATGAACATAGCCCCTCAAAAGGCCACAGTAGCTGACACAGGGGAAGTAGTCAATGTAACAGACGTGAAACAAAACACCATCCTTGCAGTGAAAGCTGGTGAATCAATCCCTATCGATGGGGTAGTCGCGGAAGGTAGCTGTGAGGTTGATGAGAAAGCGTTGACAGGAGAGGCTTTTCCGGTCCACAAGCAAAAGGATGCGATTGTATATGGGCAGGAACCATCAATCTCAACGGTAAAAAATTTAAGCTCCACATCAGATCTCTTCCATTGGAGTTCGTCTCTTGCAGATTAAGGAACTTCAAAGTAGTGTCGTGTTTTGATCTTGTGCTCATTGATTAAATCTGTCCAAGATTCATGACATGTACTAGCTCTACAGGTTACATCCTTGTGAAAACCATGGCTTTGGCTGAGGATTGTGCGGTGGCCAAGATGGCAAAGCTGGTAGAGGAGGCACAGAACAAAAGGCCTAAGATTCAGAGGTTGATAGATCATTGTGCTAAATACTACACCAGGTTTGTATATGTATTTTTCATTTGTACATGTTTGTTTTAATTTGAGCTGCACAAATGCCTGAGCTGCACTAATGCATGTACTAGTTAAAACATGCCATAACTTATCTTGCATTTCCTTGTGTACAGCCGTGGTATTAATATCAGCTGGCCTGGCAGCAGTCCCTGCTGCATTGAGGGTCCATGACCAAAAGCTTGGTTCCACCTAGCACTAGTTGTACTAGTCAGTGCCTGCCCTTGTGGCCTCATTCTTTCCACACCAGTAGCTACATTCTGCGCCCTCTCTAGAGCAGCCACAAGCGGGCTTCTCATCAAAGGTGGAGATTACATCGAGACTCTAGCTAAAATCAAGGTAGTGGCATTTGACAAAACCGGGACCATCACAAGAGGCGAGTTTGTGATGACAGGGTTCCAGTCGCTGTCCGAGGGTACCAGCATGAACGAGTTGCTCTACTGGTACCTTTTTTATAAACTTTGTTTTATAGACTCAGTCTATAGTTGAAGAAATTGGAGATACAACAGGGGTTACCCTGCTGCTAATCCCATTAGCTTTAATAATTTTATTATAGGGTCTCAAGTCTTGAAAGTAAATCAAGTCATCCCATAGCTGATGCGGTGGTTGGTTATGGACGATCACAGTCCATTGAACCGAGACCAGAAATTGTGCAGGAGTTTCAGATCTTCCCAGGAGAAGGGGTATCTGGCAAAATTGATGGTAGAGAGATCTATGTCGGTAACCGGAAGTTTGGCCGTCGAGCTGGCTGTGTTTTAGGTAGGTACAATCAGTTTCATCTCAAATACAATAGACATCATATTATCCAAGTTCTGTGATATTTTCCTGGGTTCTTATCATTACCTGTAACTTGCTGCAGCCCTAGAAATTGAATGTGGTCCAGAGGACGGGCGAACTTTAGGTTTTGTATACTCCAATGGGGCTGTTATTGGAACTTTCAAACTCACTGATGCATGTAGATCAGGAGCAGCAGATGCTCTTAAAGAACTGAAGTCGATGGGAATTACAACTGCTCTACTCACTGGAGACAGCAAATCAGCTGCGATGCACGCTCAGAATGAGGTCTAAACATAATCATTATTCTAGTACTTTAAATGGAAGAACTGTGCAGTTTTTTTAGTTGTCGATAATCATATACTAATTTCTTCAATTACTTTGATATGTGATGTGCAGCTGGGGCATGCTTTGGATGCTGTCCATGCGGAGCTCTTGCCTGAGGAAAAAGCACGAATAGTCGAGGACTACAAGAAATCTGTAGGGCCTACTTCCATGGTAGGAGATGGAATAAACGATGCTCCTGCCCTGGCTACTGCCGATGTGGGAATCTCGATGGGGGTATCAGGCACTGCTCTGGCTACTGAGACAGGACATGTGATTCTTATGTCAAATGATGTGAGGAAGATTCCCAGTGCCATCAAGCTCGCCAAGAGGACACCGGAGAAAGGTAATTGAGAACCTTGTCTTCTCGATCTCAGCCAAGGTGATTGTGTGGCCGTGGCCTTTGCCGGCTATCCTATCATATGGCTGGCTGTTATGGCCGATGTCTTGACTTGCTTACTAGTGATTCTCAACAGCATGCTGCTGTTGCGACAAGGTCATGGACATGGTGGACCGTCGCATCACCATTCACATGGTCACCACCATCATAAGGGTAATTGTAATGGTTCATCTGATTTGTCTAATCACAATGTTCATCAGCATGAGAAAAGTGGTTGCTGTAATGGGTCATCTGATTTGTCTCATGAACATTCTCATCAACATGACAAAAAGGAAAGAAATGTGAGGGATCTCTGAGGTTGACGCATCACCACCATGCTCATGATGAGAAAAGAAGTAGCAATGGATGTCCAACTTGCACTGCCATTCCCATGATGTTGTCAATGGAAGTCATCACCATGGATCCTCTGTGTCACACCATGGCCATGGCCACGGGCATGATGTAATCAGTTATGGCAATCCTAGCAAAAGTTGTGAGGCAGCTAAATGCTCTTCACCCCAAGGATGTAAAGGTGGTGGTGTAGGCATAAGTACATCCAAGACTTGCAGCAACAATATCACTTGCGATGACAACAAAAATGATTCAGGTCTTCACAATAGGCCCCAATTACAATCCATCCCAGGACTTCTTGCGAAAGGAGGATTGTAAAGACCTTGAAGGGCAAAATGGGTGTCTAGGAGGAGATGGGTGCGGTCTAAGCAATAAAACTCAGTTTGAGACGTTTTTGTTAGGTGGACAAACTGACCGACAAGCTGTTTGTTGTGGCAGTCATGTGGAAGAAAAGGTTAGTGACAGCGCCATAGAAGATGATATCACAATCGAAGTTTGTGGTCCTGGGCGAGTTGAATCCAACACCTTTGAGAACGAATGTCACTGCACCAAGGAGATCCGCCACGAACACTCAGAGCCAATAAGTAATCATGCTTGTACTTATGTTGATGTTGTGGGAACAGAGAGAGAGATCGGTGGCTGCTGCAGAAGCTTTAGAAAGGAATGTTGTCAGATCCACCAACATGGGCATGTCCATGGCAGTTTTGCGGCTGGGTTTGGTGGAGGCGGCTTGACAGAGATTGTAACAGAGTAAATCATTCAGTAAAAGAAAAGGTGCATCATGGCTGGAAATAAAGAATAAACATATTGATTAGAAGTGATCTGGGAGCTGGTAAATGAGTGCTAGTTGATAACTTATGGAGGGACGGTTTGAAAGTGGCGGCTAGGCAAGTACCGTGTGAACAAAGATTCGAATGAGGTTTGGGAGTACAAATTTCTGCTGATTTACCTTGGCGGCAGTGTTATATTGCTATTGCAGAGTGTTGGCTTTTCTTGTTGTAGCTTACGAGTCAGATCTCAGATGAGCGAAGAATTTATATATATAGCTGTTGTTTTCTTCACTTGTTGTAATGCCCCGTCCTAATAGATGATTCATGTACTTCTACTATATGAAATCATATAGTAGAATATGATATTGAAAAGAAGAGAAGGATGGCAAATTGTAGAAATGTAACAGAAATCTGACTTTCTTGGTCTTTCACTCCATATCATTTGATCTATCTTGCATTTTTGTAGCTCCGTCTCATTTTCTCACCTGGATAAGGCCATGATGTTCCATTCTTAATGCATTTGTCTCAAACTAAAACATTTATGTTTCAATTTTTTGACACATTTAAGTTTCAATTAGTTGCATTTTGAAGCATTTTTGAAGTTCTCTTCAAACTATGGTGCGCCGAACGAAGAGATGAGTCTTACATCTTACAATATGCAGTATTTGGTCTAGCATCGTGATGTGAGAAAATGGTCCCACATACGATACCCCAATTCTGTTACCCCAGACTTGAGCATTAATATCGATCTTCATGTCAAAGTTATGCGAGTGCATCCCAGTGTTGATATTGAGGGAATTCCAATCATTCGAGTGTTCTATTGGAACCTCGTACTGGGATGTCGTTTGCTCGCTTATGTAGGTACATCCTATTGTCTGTATGATTGAACCTCCTGAGGATATTGCTGCCTATTGGATATGATCAGTGACGGATCCAGAAATCTTGTTTGGGGGCTAAAAAAAATTGACACCCAGAAATTGTTTAGGGGGCTAAAAAAATTTTGACACTAATTTTCTTTAAAACATTATATTATGTTGTATTTTTTAAAAATTTATAAGAATAATTTGATAAATTTTCAAAATTTTCGGGAGGCTAGAGCCCCCTAGCGCCCCTCTCCGTTCGCCCCTGGTGATCATACTTTTGTCGTCCAGCTATGTGATCTTATAGCTTTTACGTTCTAGATATGTGAGTGCGAAACTTCTAATAAGAATTTTAAAAGGGAGAGTATAATTGAAAAAAATTATGAAATAACACTCCACAACAAAAGTATTATTCATATTAACCTCAATCAAAACTAATTTTTAAAATAACACCCCGAGAGAAATCGTCTCTTTAAAAGACGAATTCTAAAATTGTTGAAATTGAAATCGTCTTTACCTAATACTTAAGAAAATTCTAAGTGTTGAAACGATGCGATGGTTCAGTTTGACTCAGAGAGAAATTGTCTTTTGAAAAGACGATTTCTAAAGTCGTCTTTTGAAAAGACGATTTCTCAGTTTCTCAGAAATAAGTGAAATCGTCTTTTGAAGAGACGATTTCATCTTCTACAATTAATGAAATCGTCTTTTGAAAAGACGATTTCTCCCGAAGTGTTATTTTAGGAATTAGTTTCAGATTGAGGTTAATAAGAGGAATATTTTTTGCAGAAACAGGTTATTTTGGACTTTTTTCGAGTATAATTTTGGCTGCACCCATATGTTACTAATGATGTTTTTCCCTTCCCCTCTCTCCTCCCTTTTTCCCCTAAACTCCTTCTAGTCTCTTATAACCTTCCCTGATAATTCCCAAGCTACTAGTCATGGGTTAGTTCTTTGTATAATTGAAGGTTCCTTTTGAGTTTGAGGTGAAGTCTTTTTGCCTATCCTATTTGTCTTGTACCGACGGATGAAATTGGAGCTCACAGAGGTGGTTGCTTCTTGGTGTGGGCGTGAACTACAACATTCCGGGTCATCATGTTGGTGGAATTGAATCTGCATGTGGGCGATTTTGGAGTTTTGAGGTTCCGGCTGCACCTATTATTATGACGGTTGATTGGAAGCACATGAAGGGAATCGCTACAACCGTTAATCTGGGGAGATATGAGCACACTTCCTGGCGTCGTTCAAGGTTGTTTCAACCAACACGAACACGATTGCTGCAATCAGGGGGAACACGAGTGCCGTTATTTTGGGGGAAGAAGGTCTACATGTGTTAGAAATTTCCTTCTAAGTTGGTAGCCTACTAAGGTTGAAAATTTAATCAACCACATGTAAATCAAGGGAGGTAAATAGTTCAAGGTAGGTGACACACTTATTATGACTTTGGTAAGTTCATTCCACATTGAAATTCATGCTTATTACCACACTTCATTTCCTATAAATACCCACATAACTTGAGTTGTTTTTCATCATCCAAGTTCAAGCATTTAGAACTTGAGGAGAGGATCAAACAAGCTGCACAAGTGTGCAAAGAGAGTAAAAGGAGAGGAAAAACAAAGAGGAAAAAGAAAGAGTTTATAGCTTCTTTTTCTAATTCTTGTTTGTTCCCTTTTTGTTATTTCTACAAAATTTGAGAGCTAGTGCCTTCGATATTTATTCGAAGAAGATCACCATTGTAATCCCATTATTGTTATAGTGGAAGGTTTGGATCAGTGCTTTCGATCCCGAGGTTTTTACCCTATATTAAAGGGGTTTTCCTCGTTAAAATATCGTGTGTCATCTCCATCGATTTTTTAAGTCTCTTTTGTTTATCTTTCTTGTCTCCATCTCGCACCGTATTTTTTTCACAACAGACTGGTATCAGAGCCAAACTCTCTTAGTATGCTCTGTGGTTGCAGCTAAGCTGATCTTCCACATCAGAAAAGAAAGCTTTGGTCGAGATTCCGCAAAACGAGATGGAGAAAGAAAACGTTGTTGCCCATGATGGAGATATGTTCAAACTAACAGCAGACAACTTCTCCTATTGGAAGCCCATGATGGAGGACCACTTGTACTGCAAAGATCTACATGAGCCGATCTTGAAGAAAGAGAAGACCGGAGCCAAAAATGATGAGGAGTGGAAACTACTAAACCGGAAGGCGGTGGCTCTCATCAGAAAATTCATCGACAAAGTTTGTTCGAGCATGTTTCTCCTACACTAATGCTTAGGAGTTATGGGAGAACTTGAGAGACGATGATACAAAAGAAAACGCCACGCAATAAGGCTTTTCTAGTCAGACAACTAGTAAAGCTTGAATACAAATGGCCAAAGCATGATCGAGCATTTGAACAACTTCAAAGGGCTCGTCAACAAGTTACGAATGTCAATGACGATCGATGAAGAGCTGCAAGCATTGTTACTTCTCAGTTCTCTTCCAGAGAGCTGGGATACCTTGGTGGTCACTCTCAGCAATTCAGCCCCTGAAGGTAAATTACCTTGGACACGGTCACCGATAGCCTTCTTAATGAGAGGCTAGGAGAAAAGAACGTGGTTTTCTCCACAATGCAGACTCGAGCAATGTTTCTGAAAATCGTGGAAAATGAGCAACGAATAAGGTCGCGACATAAGGGGATCGATTCAGGGGGAGATCTAAGTCAAGAAGCCGATTCACATGTTATTATTGTGGCAAACCGGGCCAAGAAATCCAAATGTCGTAAGTTCATTCAAGACCAGAAAGCAGACAGTACCAATCAAGATCAAGCCGAACAAAGATCAACAATAGCTGTGGCTTCAAAGGATGATGGAGAGGTCTTCATCACCAAAATTGACGAGTCACTAAATTTAGCTCTTGGTGATTGTTCATGGGTCATTGACTCTGGAGCATCCTTTCATGTTTCCCCAAATCGAGATCTATTCTCAAACTACCAAAGTAGTGACTTTGGAATTGTGAAGATGGAAATGAAAAGAAGCAAGATCATTGGAAAGGAGATGTCGAGATGATGACAAACACAGGCTGCAAATTGATATTGAAAGATGTTAGACATGTCCCTGACATGCGTCTAAATCTCATGTCAGTCGGTAAACTTGACGATGCCGATATGACTAGCAACTTTGGAGGTGGAAAGTGGAAGCTTGCTATGGGAAATATGATATTTGCTCGTGTACAAAAACAAGGCTCTCTTTACATAATGCATGGTAAACCAAGCAAGGGGGAGATTAATGTAGCTCGTAGTGGTGCAAATTTGGAGTTATGGCACCGGCGACTAGGCCATATGGGTGAGAAGGGATTGCAAATCCTCGCCCGGAAGCAACTACTCCCCGATGTTAAAGGTGAAACTCTAAAGCCATGCACCGACTGCTTGGCTGGTAAACAAAATAGAGTTGCTTTCCACACTTCCTACCGACCAAGTAGGAGACGATGTATACTGGAATTAGTGCACACTGATGTGTGCTCTATGACAGAGAAATCTTTGGGTGGTGCATTATATTTTGTCACCTTCATTGACGACCACTCAAGGAAGGTATGGTTTACCTATTGAAATCGAAGGATCAGGTACTTGATGCCTTCAAGGAGTTTCATGCCAAAGTGGAGCGTGAGACCGGTAAAAAGCTGAAGTGTGTTCGTGCCGACAACGGGGGAGAATATCGTGGCCCTTTTGACACTTTTTGTAGGAGCCTAGGTATTAGGCTTGAGAAGACACCACCAAAGACTCCACAATTGAATGGTTTAGCAGAGCGTATGAACCGAACTATTGTTGAAAGAGTTCGATGTATGTTGTCACATGCCAAACTGCCCAAGTACTTCTGGGGTGAAGCAGTAAAGACGGCAGTAGACATCATCAACTGCTCACCATCAGTTCCATTGTCCGGAGAGATTCCGGAGGAGATATGGTCTGGGAAGAAGGTCAACTACAACACTTTCAAGGTGTTTGGGTGTCGAGCATTCGTCCACATTCCAAGAGATGAACGCTCAAAGTTGGATGCTAAAGCCAAGGAATGTATCTACCTTGGTTCACCAAAGGATGAGATGGGTTATCGGCTATGGGATCCTAAAGATAAGAAGATTGTCAGAAGTAGAGATGTAGTCTTCTTCGAAAGGTATCGAAACTGAAATACCCCAAACCTAAGTATGCTAAGTAAACATCAAATCATGATGTATTAAGGCTAAAATAAGCCTTAGAAAGATTGGTAGACAATTTAAACCAAGGAAAACACAAGAAAATGCCTTAAGGGCAATTAGGGCAAAAATGTGCTCTAAGCTTGGAGAGACTTGGGTGAGTACCCAAATATCATGATAAGACTTTAGTAATATGCTAATGGACATTTTAAATCAATTATCAAAGAAAACCAAGCTCAAAAACAAGCTTAAACACAAAATGTGCTTTAAGACTCCTTAAAGCACCTTTTTGAGAAATTGTCTTAGAATTGAGTTTTGAGTGGCTAAATGTCCATCATTACTCTTTAATCAACATGTGTACTAATTAGTATCACATTAGGAAGCCTAAATCAATGGGAAATCAAAAATTTCAGAAATATGGGCACTGATTTGTGAATAGTGCCAAATAGTGACTAGTTTAGGTTTTAATCAATATAAGTCAATTAGTTGGTCAACCAAGACCATAAATATCTTGGTTATAAAGAGGGGGCCGGTTTTCTAAGGATGATTCACCATAGACTTCATCAAATAAGGAAGAAAAGAAGAGATAAGTAAAATGAGTTACTATTTGCTTTTATAAAGCAAATATCTTATATTAGCCTACCTTTCTTCTTCTCTCTTCATTTCTCTTCTTCCCACGGTTTCTTCTTCTCTTCTCTTGCTCCAAAACCGAGAGAGCTCCATCCATGGGTGCTTCACTTTCAATTGCTCACCAAGTGTTCATCTTTACTCCAAATCAAAAACCAAGTATAGATTTCTCTTAGTTAGGTCAAGACCTATCTTCCTATTTTCAAATCCTTCAAAGCTCCATTTGAGTGCCAAGAGGAAACTCCATTGATGGAGGAAAATCAAGTTTGAAGAGCCCATTTGGTTCTCCGTTCATTCAAGGTAAGGAAAATGTAAGAAAAACCATGTTTCCACCACTTCTTCTACATGGCCGAAAATTTACTACTCATGGGGCTTTGTTTTATGCCTTGTTCTAGCTTGTTTTATTCACCAAGGACTAGTGGAGGTCCTCTTTCATTCAATGCCCAAGTCTACTTTGAGACTTCAAAGGTAATCATCCACTTTTATACCTTAGAACACATTTTAACCTAGGTTTTCATTCCTTAAGGTTAGTGTATTGTTTAGCACTCATGGGAGTCATTGAATATTGATTAGAACATTGGCAAGGGAGATTTAAGTGGTGGCCAATATTCATTCAAGAAGAAGGTCTAAGAAGGAAGATAAGATAAGCTTGAGAAAACAAGGTAAATTACTTACCTAATGGTGGTTTAAGGTTTAAGAAATGAGTTTTAGAGGAGTACCAATGTAGCCTAGGGCTTACATTAGGTAATGGGTTATGTAACCTAAGAAAAAGAACTTAAACAAGCTTGTGAACTTGTGACTAAGGAGCCAATGGGAATGAGTTGATAGTATAAGTTTAAGATGAGTTTTAAGAGCATTATAACTACTATGAGATTGATGGGTGTATTTGCAGGTTGAAGGCTTTTATATGTGGGAAATTCAGTGTTTAAGTTTAAGTCATTTAAGGGCCTAAGAGCCATGTCATTTAAGAGCCTTGGTGTTATGCAATTTAAGATTATTGCAATATATTGAGTTTGTTGTGAATGAGTTGATTTGGGTGAGAAATTATGATGAGAAAGAACTTGATGTGTATGAGATGGTTGAGTGAGGAAAACAATGCTTATGGGCATGATAATACTAGAGGAGCTATGGCAAAATTTGAGTAGAAAAGAAGTGTTTAAGTATGGTGTGAATTGAATACCTAGGTTCACTAGGGATCATTAAGAGGAATTTGAGTGGAAATGAGTTAACTAAGAGTTTTGAGGATGAGGATGACCTAGAGATGTCTAGGAGGAATTAGAGGATTGGTGAGTGTAGTATACACACCAAAATCATGGTATGAGGAATGTAAGACTTGTGCAAAAACTGGAGGAATGATGTAAATGCTTTGGATGATTTAGGTATGAACTAAGAGTAGAACAATGAGAGTTTCGGGAAGTTTGTGTAAGAGGTGGTGATGTTAGTGGACTAGTAAGGTTTAGTTTAAATGGTAATGTGTGGATTTGGGGGTGGAAGTGAAAATTGTAGGAGAATGTTGTAAGTCGTCAAGGAAAATGACTGGAAACGTATGAGGTGTATGATCATGAGAGTGGTGAGTAAGATGCATAAAAGAGGTGGAAATGTCTAAGGAGGGTGTTACATGGTCAAGGTAAATGAAGAACAATGTCAAGGTGTTAAGGTAATGGAAAGCAATGTATAAGTAAGCTCAAGAGTTTAGGGGTGATGAGTAACAAATGGAAAGAAGAGAAGTTGTGCATGGACATGCAAGATGACCTTGGAAGGTTTAACAAGCAAAGATGGAAGGTAATGATGTTAAGGAGGAGTTATATGGGTTGAAAAGAAACACTTTGGTTAGTTGAAGTTTTAGCAAAATGTACATGTTGGAAATATAAGGAATTAATTAACAAGTGTTAGGAATTTCTTGCAAGAATGGAGAAAAAGGTTGGAATGATCTTTGGAGGTTATTTTAATGAGTTTGGGGGATGATTAAAGGTGGGTTTAAGGGTTCAAATGATGTTAGAACACATTAGGAGGCTTTAGGAGAAGTTTGGTGAAGATTTAACAATTTTGGACATGTTCTGGTGGCGTCCGACCCAGGGGTCCGACCCAAGCTTGGGTCGGACGGCCTCTGTTAGATGCCAGTGAAGGGTTCTGGAACGGTCCGACCCAGAGGACTTGGGTCGGACATGGGTCGGACATGTGAGGTTTAGAAGACGGAAAATTTCTGGAATGGTCCGACCCAGCTGGTTGGGTCGGACGGTGGGTCGGACGGCCCTTAAGATTTAAAAAAAAAAACCTAAGAGAGTTTAGTGGTATTAATGGTACCCCGTTAAGAGGGCAATGATTAGAGGTATAAAGACCTAAGGGATTAAGTTAAGTATAAACTTAAAAGTTTAAGGTTAAGTTTGTAAGATTAAGTTGTAAAACTTAAGAGGTGTTAGGTGGGGATCATTAAGGGTTTGGTAAGTTAAGTAAGTTCAATTGAGATAAGTTATTAACAACCTAAAACTGAATGAATGTTTTAGGACTTGGAAATTGGACTCCGGAAGAGATTAAGCAACCGAACGACCAACGGTGAACGGTACATTCTTCTTGTGACCTGCTTGCTAACGAGGTGTCCCTCGGCTTGAGTGCTATTTTTTTTGTGTGCTCACTAACAAGATAAAGCATGCAACCGGAATATTATGTTTGTTGTATTGTTGTGCGATGTTTGAAAACTAACACAACATACCGTGAGAACTTACTAACCAACGTTTAGTAAGGAATTGAGTGAGACTAAGGAACGCTCCCTAATATGAGTTTGATAAACCGAAAGAGGTTAACCAACAAACATGGTCTTGAGACTACTACTAACTGGAACTTAAGGGGGGAGTGAGGAACCCGGGACTGACTCCGGTCATGCATGCTAAGGAAAGGGGGTCGGTATCTATAGCAGATCCGACTTCCGCTTAAGGACTAGTCCCGGACTAGTAGCCTTGGGTCGGTTGGCCGGCTCGGCTACATTGGACATCCAGTCCAAGGTAGGTGGCTTTAAGATGGCGTGGGGGGATCAAGCCTACATCCCCAACAATTTAAGAATGTTGTTTATTGCCGGTAAGTGTCCTGCTGCTGGCTAGGGTTAACCAAGCCCTACAAAAATAAACAACGAACTAAGGGCTAACCTGTTCCCAATGAGAGAACGGTTGGCATACATAAGGTAAGGTTAAGATAAGTTGCAACCATTCCTCTTTAAAGGATGGTTTGTATTATTAAGACTAAGATAAGCTACATCCACTCCTTTTTAAAGGATGGTTGTTTCTAAGATTAAGATAAGACTAAGATTGAGGTGAGATAAGGATGGACTAAGATTAAGAGGAAATATAACTAAGGAGTTAAATAATTAACTCTCTAATTAAGGGAACGCATTTAAGTCGTTCATTGTGTGTGAACTTTGATTGTTCAAATTTGGTTTGTTGTTTACTGCACTTACTATTATGTTGTGCATCTAATCAACCTCCATGCTATGACAATTAGTCGTCGTAGCCACGTTAGCTTGGGGGCCATGAGAGGATCGTACCAGCATTCGTGCTGACCCCCTTTGGGGGCTGTTTTTACTACACAGGTGAACATCAGGAGGCGGCCGTCGCGAGAGTAGAGAGTAAGAAGGGGTACAAGGTTAGGGTTAAGCGTGGCCTACGAGTGGTGCATGTACACTCGTATGGCAATGAGTTAGTAAGATGTATAGGAGGTGAGGGGATGTAAGAAGGATATGTATTTGGTTAAGGTTGTTATGTACTAATGTTCGGTATATTCTGTAGTCAGACCGTGGCAAGGTCTGAAGTGTAAAGAATTCCGCTGTGACTTGTATATATATATGTTGTTAAGTTGCGAGACCACATTGGATTGAGTTGGGGTGTTACAAAAAGTGGTATCAGAGCGTAGTTACGCTCTGAAGCCAAGAATTACCGAACTTAGGAGAATATTGAGGTTGAGATTGAGTTATGGGTTAGGGTTGAGAGATAGAGTGAGAGGTGCGTTAGTCAGGACTTCCCGGTGTTTACGGATATCCATAGTACCTAGACCCGCCCTCCACATCCCTAACCCTGAATATGTGGAACAAACGCCAGAGAGAAGAAAGCCTTCTCTTACTCGGGGAAACCCGATCTGGCAGTTAGCTAACAGTAAGCAATATGAGAAACACCTTGTTGCACAACAGTTACGGTGAACTTGGACGTTTTTAATGGAGCGCAACAGAGAAACAGGCGCTACCTATGGAATTCTGTCAATAAGGGAACGGTAATTACTGGCAACATGGGTCGACATGCTACGCAGTCGAAATAACCCGCAATACCAATGATAAGGAAAGCACTACGGGTGCAATAGAAAGGAAAAGGGAAGCGACATGAGTACCGGACAGTGGTCCGAAGGAGCATAACAGTAGGATAATACAAAACATGAGGATTGAGATTACTGGAAAGTCCAGTTAGAAACGGAACTCCAAACCCCATACAATGAGGAAGGTTACAAAACCTGGCCAACATAACGCGGACGACGGTAGAAACTCATACAAATTGTATACCAAAATAGGACTACGATGTAGTGCTAAAGGAGAATCATTACTTAGTAACCACAACAAAATGTGTGGAGACAGGAGCGAGGATTAATAAGACATAAGGAAATATTAAGGGGTTCCCTCATAAAGAGGGACGCCCGATAAAATGACAGTACTGCCAAACAACAAGGAAACTGCCGGATGGTCAGTATCCAAAATAAGAGATTATCGAAGGAGTCCCGAGGACTACCAGTTACATGGAAATTAGAAGGAAGTATCACTACCAATGTACCTTGTACCAATAGCCCATCCTGCCATGGCGCACTTGCATAGCAAGTGCTACCACGGTTAAGCTACACGGAAAGCCATCAAGGCAAGATAGGAGAAACGCTACAGTTGTAACACATTATACCGGATTGTAAATCCATAAGAGCAGAAGAATAAGACCTTGGAAAGGCCCGACGGCCTGACCATGATGAGATGAGGTGATACACCAGTCAGCAGGGAGCTGAACTTGGACAGAGTACTAAAAGATATAAATATTAGCAACGGTATAACCTACTACAACAACAACCGACAGTACGGTAAGAACACCAATCCCGAACTCCAAGGGGAGAACCTAAGAGATCGCTCGGTAATCGAGCAAAAACACTATATAAGCAATAATATACAAGGGATGTATTGTAAGATACGATTGAGACGGTTGACGCAACGACTTCCAACGAAAACGGGATAAGACTCCCAGAGTGACCATTAAGAATACCAATAGCAAACATTCTATAATGAAGATGTTGGTGAACCCCGGAAACAGGGACAGAAGGAATAAACTTAAGCAGTAATCTACTAAGGATTAAAGATATACAATCCCGACAGAGGGAGGCTCAGAGGACTACCCCCACAGAGCGGGCATAGTCAAGCCAAACAACTGATGAATGACAGCTAATACTGTTTGTCTAACTCATTAACACCCAAGTATAATTGATCATCAACGGGTGGCGTAGTCAACGGAAGTTGAACGAAGCGTTGAGATGGAAGTATAAGACGACAGGATGATATCCAACTTGGACACCGTAAGGCAAACGCCTAATACGAACCTAACCTTGATTGCTAAAAGATATAAGTCTAGTAAAATGACAGTATTTTCGAGGACACTAAGTAACCCCAGATCACCTGAATAAACTTCCATAGCAGGAAGCAGGATGCAGCAACTTACCATGAAACCCAATACTACATTTATTATGTAATCTAACGGTGGATAGTGTTCAAGGAAACAAAAACCTTTAAGAATGACCTACAGATGAGTAAGAGTACAAATAATGAACTGAGGCATTAAGCACTAAGAGCCTACGAGCTGAGGATGTTAACCATATCAGAGCCGAGGTACAGTAAGTTGTAAGAGAGCTTATTTAAGCCATGAGGAACTACAATTCGTAGATATGAACGGTTACCAAACCTATAACTTAGATTGTGGAAAATATTGCCAGGAAAAGGCACCAATGAGAATAATGGGATAGTACATTGGCAGGGGCGGAGAGAGAACGAACCATGCCTTTTAGGGGGGGATACCTCTCCTTGTGTGAGGCCAAGAGTGGGAATAAACCCCTCAAAAGGGCTTTCACTTCTTAGAGATATAATATGATTTATTAGAGAATGGAAACCGTAACTTTGAGATTACCTTAGAACATACCGAATACACTTGAGTAATAAGAAAGGCTGCAGAGACAGACCTCATATCCAACACCCAGGATTTAAGAATCAGTAATCGTCAGAGATAAACGTTGTGAGTGCACAACATGGCACGTCAAATGACCAATGCTCAGAAGAGCTTGTGAATCAGCGGACGACTTCTTTAGTAACCGATTAAATTACATGGTAAACAACATCATAAGGATGAAAGAAAGCGAGAGAAATTAGTCTACTTACGAATCTGAGATTGGAGCAGAACACCTTCGTATTAAGAGTCAACTATTTTACAGCACGGTATGACAACCGCCATACACCGGAATGAGAGAACTCCCAGTGTGTTTACACCAAGAAGGGATTGAGTATAAGGTAAGACATTAGAATAAGTGAGTAAGAGGTTGCACCATCAATGGGCAACATGGTAAGGGCCAACTACCACGGTAGTAGTGGTCGTGAGTACAATATTTATATAAGTGGATTAAGTCATGGTGCGTGGTAAAGCGACCATTATGGATGATCCGTCAAATATTGACACGGAGGCAATTAGATTTATGAGTTAAGACCAATATAAGTAAGGAAATAAGATGGTAGACGAACTGTGCATTGATGCCAGTAGCCTGGACCTGGTTAGGTAAGATTTCACAGGAAGCACAGTACCCATTCCTTAAGGAACTGGAAGTGCATTCCTAGTAGAACAAATATGAGAAACAAGATAAGAGGCTCTACGGAAAGAGACCTCAATTATTAAGAGACCGAATCAGTACGGGATACAGAAAGAGCTAGAGCATACAATACCCAAGAACATAGCAAATGGATTTTCCTTGATTAAATCAAGAAGAACAATAAGTGTTATTATGGAACGATGAAAGAGGATATCGACAACAGAATACTTCATAATTAGCAATAGCTAAACGTGTGACGAACACTATGAGTTTACTAAAACGAGACGTGGGACGACTGCACCCCACAGGGGCTTGCAGGCCTAACACGCTCATTTATGAGTTAGTTGGGTAGTAGTAATGTACCAGTAAGGTACCCCATGCATGTAGACGTGGTGTAAGGAACACGGGAAGTAGTCGACTCCATACCACGGACAACGACGCAAGATCAGACAAGAGCAGCTACTACCACAAACAGTCGAAGAGAAGAATTCAGTTGAACCAGCAACGCAAGGGAATCAGAGAACAAATAATTAAGGACTATGAAGTGCAAAGAGCACGGGTGGATAAGCACGGACATTGGACATGTCTTAAAGTGCTAAGGATAAGACTGTAAAGCGCAATAAGCACTAAACAGTAGTTTCAGATTAAGAATCATCCTCAGACCAAAGGTCAGATGGAAAGAACGATTTAGACACTTAAGAGAACACTAAGAATACGAACATTAGATCTCCAGGGAGACTGGATAGACGAGCTACAACTCATCAAGGCCGTGTATATATAAAGATAACATGTGACCATTGAGGGACCTTTAGTGCTAAACCATAAGCACGCAGGAGGAAGATATACAATACTATAAAAAGGATAAGCGAGGCAGTTAAGCCTAAGACCATCAGAGTTGTGCAGCGGAAGCTAGCTGATCACTACCTTTAAGATTAGACCAAACTAAGTTAAGGAAATGGTAGAAGTACCGTTAAGAATCCTCCATACAGAGACTAAGTCATTTCTGATCGAATTATAAGTAAGATAGATGACATGGAAGCTAGAATGCTTGGTGAGAATTAGACATCTTGAACTTATGTTCAAGGATGATATAATGTTGATTACGTGGGCGTAATCCATTTTAAGGGGGGTAGAGCGAAAACCGCTTAGCGTATGTTTGTGTACTGAGTACATAAACTACGGTGTGCATAGCACAAAATAATTTGAGAATATGTTTTACATAAACATTTTGAGATAAAATATGGTTATTGCGCACAAAAGATGTGAATACCATACATATTAAGTACCTATCTTGTTAACCGGTGTGAGTACAAGTTAAGAGAATTAAGGAAGAGGATTAAGGAGATTTAAGAAATAAGGAATATATGAGGTATGAGTCGATATGAGACTATGTGTGAGATAAGAATAAGATAACACTATGAGATATTATTTGATATGAATATGAGGAAGAAGATAGTAATGCTATGAGATATAAGATGGTGAGAATTGGTATGAGACGGTTATAGAACTTAGTAGGAATTTAAGTCTTGAGGTAATTATTAAGAGATGAATTGAGAATGTTTGATGGACTGAGTCCACACCTTGGAGATGTAATGATTACGACTAGGAAGACTAAAGAGATAGAAAATTGGACATGAGTGAATTATTTGATGTTTGAAAATGACGTGGGAGGTGGAACTTGATTTTCTAGGGATCAAGGGAAACCGAACACAAATTGGGGTGGAAGGATAGTTCTACACTGATGCTGATCACATCAGGGTTGGATGATTCCTGAAACTCCCAACCAGTGGTCACAACTAAATCATGCTAAGGATAGAGGCATTAGGATAAAATGAAATTGGAGTTGATTGTATTTTTAATTAGAGGAATTATTCCTCACATGACCTCGTAAAAAGAATCACCTTTTTACTGAGTCTCGCCCATGAAGTCGAGGACGCACGAGCCTTTGTCTTCGGACCGGTGACATGGGGAGAGCAGAGTGTTTTGTATTCTGTCCCATGGTGACAAGGACGAATGAGCCATTGTCTACGGACCGGTGACATGGGAGAATACGTTGGAAATTATGTGAATGTTTTAATCATCAAAAGGAACAAAGGGAATTTTGAGTGCTACACATGCTTAAGCATGTTCTGTGATATTTAAGTATAAGAATATGGCGGATCTGATGATCCAATTAGTTTAAGTATACATAAGTATGATCTATATGATCTATGGAATGAGGTAAGACATGTATTTTAATAAGATAAGATGCATGGGAACTTTGGGGACAAAGTTCTTTTAAGGGGGGTAGATTCAAATACCCCAAACCTAAGTATGCTAAGTAAACATCAAATCATGATGTAGTAAGGCTAAAATAAGCCTTAGAAAGATTGGTAGACAATTTAAACCAAGGAAAACACAAGAAAATGCCTTAAGGGCAATTAGGGCAAAAATGTGCTCTAAGCTTGGAGAGACTTGGGTGAGTACCCAAATATCATGATAAGACTTTAGTAATATGCTAATGGACATTTTAAATCAATTATCAAAGTGAACCAAGCTCAAAAACAAGCTTAAACACAAAATGTGCTTTAAGACTCCTTAAAGCACCTTTTTGAGAAATTGTCTTAGAATTGAGTTTTGAGTGGCTAAATGTCCATCATTACTCTTTAATCAACATGTGTACTAATTAGTATCACATTAGGAAGCCTAAATCAATGGGAAATCAAAAATTTCAGAAATATGGGCACTAATTTGTGAATAGTGCCAAATAGTGACTAGTTTAGGTTTTAATCAATATAAGTCAATTAGTTGGTCAACCAAGACCATAAATATCTTGGTTATAAAGAGGGGGCCGGTTTTCTAAGGATGAGTCACCATAGACTTCATCAAATAAGGAAGAAAAGAAGAGATAAGTAAAAGGAGTTACTATTTGCTTTTATAAAGCAAATATCTTATATTAGCCTACCTTTCTTCTTCTCTCTCTCATTTCTCTTCTTCCCACGGTTTCTTCTTCTCTTCTCTTGCTCCAAAACCGAGAGAGCTCCATCCATGGGTTCTCCACTTTCAATTGCTCACCAAGTGTTCATCTTTACTCCAAATCAAAAACCAAGTATAGATTTCTCTTAGTTAGGTCAAGGCCTATCTTCCTATCTTTTCAAATCCTTCAAAGCTCCATTTCGGTGCCAAGAGGAAACTCCATTGATGGAGGAAAATCAAGTTTGAAGAGCCCATTTGGTTCTCCATTCATTCAAGGTAAGGAAAATGTAAGAAAAACCATGTTTCCACCACTTCTTCTACATGGCCAAAAATTTAATACTCATGGGGCTTTGTTTTATGCCTTGTTCTAGCTTGTTTTATTCACCAAGGACTAGTGGAGGTCCTCTTTCATTCAATGCCCAAGTCTACTTTGAGACTTCAAAGGTAATCATCCACTTTTATACCTTAGAACACATTTTAACCTAGGTTTTCATTCCTTAAGGTTAGTGTATTGTTTAGCACTCATGGGAGTCATTGAATATTGATTAGAACATTGGCAAGGGAGATTTAAGTGGTGGCCGATATTCATTCAAGAAGAAGGTCTAAGGAGGAAGATAAGATAAGCTTGAGAAAACAAGGTAAATTACTTACCTAATGGTGGTTTAAGGTTTAAGAAATGAGTTTTAGAGGAGTACCAATGTAGCCTAGGGCTTACATTAGGTAATGGGTTATGTAACCTAAGAAAAAGAACTTAAACAAGCTTGTGAACTTGTGATTAAGGAGCCAATGGGAATGAGTTGATAGTATAAGTTTAAGATTAGTTTTAAGAGCATTATAACTACTATGAGATGGATGGGTGTATTTGCAGGTTGAAGGCTTTTATATGTGGGAAATTCAGTGTTTAAGTTTAAGTCATTTAAGGGCCTAAGAGCCATGTCATTTAAGAGCCTTGGTGCTATGCAATTTAAGATTATTGCAATATATTGAGTTTGTTGTGAATGAGTTGATTTGGGTGAGAAATTATGATGAGAAAGAACTTGATGTGTATGAGATGGTTGAGTGAGGAAAACAATGCTTATGGGCATGATAATATACTAGAGGAGCTATGGCGAAATTTGAGTAGAAAAAGAAGTGTTTAAGTTATGGTTGTGAATTGATATTACCTAGGGTTCACTAGGGATCATTAAGAGGAATTTGAGTGGAAATGAGTTAACTAAGAAGTTCTTGAGGATGAGGATGACCTAGAGATGTCTAGGAGGAATTAGAGGATTGGTGAGTGTAGTATACACACCAAAATCATGGTATGAGGAATGTAAGACTTGTGCAAAAACCTGGAGGAAATGATGTAAAATGCTTTGAGATGATTTAGGTATGAACTAAGAGTAGAACAATGAGAGTTTCGGGAAGTTTGTGTAAGAGGTGGTGATGTTAGTGGTGGACTAGTAAGGTTTAGTTTAAATGGTAATGTGTGGATTTGGGTGGTGGAAGTGAAAATTGTAGGAGAATGTTGTAAGTCGTCAAGGAAAATGACTGGAAACGTATGAGGGTGTATGATCATGAGAGTGGTGAGTAAGATGCATAAAAGAGGTGGAAATGTCTAAGGAGGGTGTTACATGGTCAAGGTAAATGAAGAACAATGTCAAGGTGTTAAGGTAATGGAAAGCAATGTATAAGTAAGCTCAAGAGTTTAGGGGTGATGAGTAACAAATGAAAAGAAGAGAAGTTGTGCATGGACATGCAAGATGACCTTGGAAGGTTTAACAAGCAAAGATGGAAGGTAATGATGTTAAGGAGGAGTTATATGGGTTGAAAAGAAACACTTTGGTTAGTTGAAGTTTTAGGCAAAATGTACATGTTGGAAATATAAGGAATTAATTAACAAGTGTTAGGAATTTCTTGCAAGAATGGAGAAAAAGGTTGGAATGATATTTGGAGGTTATTTTAATGAGTTTGGGGGATGATTAAAGGTGGGTTTAAGGGTCCAAATGATGTTAGAACACATTAGGAGGCTTTAGGAGAAGTTTGGTGAAGATTTAACAATTTTTGGACATGTTCTGGTGGCGTCCGACCCAGGGGTCCGACCCAAGCTTGGGTCGGACGGCCTCTGTTAGATGCCAGTGAAGGGTTCTGGAACGGTCCGACCCAGAGGACTTGGGTCGGACATGGGTCGGACATGTGAGGTTTAGAAGACGGAAAATTTCTAGAATGGTCCGACCCAGCTGGTTGGGTCGGACGGCCCTTAAGATTTAAAAAAAACCTAAGAGAGTTTAGTGGTATTAATGGTACCCCGTTATGAGGGCAATGATGATTAGAGGTATAAAGACCTAAGGGATTAAGTTAAGTATAAACTTAAAAGTTTAAGGTTAAGTTTGTAAGATTAAGTTGTAAAACTTAAGAGGTGTTAGGTGGGGATCATTAAGGGTTTGGTAAGTTAAGTAAGTTCAATTGAGATAAGTTATTAACAACCTAAAACTGAATGAATGTTTTAGGACTTGGAAATTGGACTCCGGAAGAGATTAAGCAACCGAACGACCAACGGTGAACGGTACAATTCTTCTTGTGACCTGCTTGCTAACGAGGTGTCCCTCGGCTTGAGTGCTATTTGTTTTTGTGTGCTCACTAACAAGATAAAGCATGCAACCGGAATATTATGTTTGTTGTATTGTTGTGCGATGTTTGAAAACTAACACAACATACCGTGAGAACTTACTAACCAACGTTTAGTAAGGAATTGAGTGAGACTAAGGAACGCTCCCTAATATGAGTTTGATGTAAACCGAAAGAGGTTAACCAACAAACATGGTCTTGAGACTACTACTAACTGGAACTTAAGGGGGGGGGGGAGTGAGGAACCCGGGACTGACTCCGGTCATGCATGCTAAGGAAAGGGGGTCGGTATCTATAGCAGATCCGACTTCCGCTTAAGGACTAGTCCCCGGACTAGTAGCCTTGGGTCGGTTGGCCGGCTCGGCTACATTGGACATCCAGTCCAAGGTAGGTGGCTTTAAGATGGCGTGGGGGGATCAAGCCTACATCCCCAACAATTTAAGAATGTTGTTTATTGCCGGTAAGTGTCCTGCTGCTGGCTAGGGTTAACCAAGCCCTACAAAAATAAACAACGAACTAAGGGCTAATTTGTTCCCAATGAGAGAACGGTTGGCATACATAAGGTAAGGTTAAGATAAGTTGCAACCATTCCTCTTTAAAGGATGGTTTGTATTATTAAGACTAAGATAAGCTACATCCACTCCTTTTTAAAGGATGGTTGTTTCTAAGATTAAGATAAGACTAAGATTGAGGTGAGATAAGGATGGACTAAGATTAAGAGGAAATATAACCTAAGGAGTTAAATAATTAACTCTCTAATTAAGGGAACACATTTAAGTCGTTCATTGTGTGTGAACTTTGATTGTTCAAATTTGGTTTGTTGTTTACTGCACTTACTATTATGTTGTGCATCTAATCAACCTCCATGCTATCGACAATTAGTCGTCGTAGCCACGTTAGCTTAGGGGCCATGAGATGATCGTACCAGCATTCGTGCTGACCCCCTTTGGGGGCTGTTTTTACTACACAGGTGAACATCAGGAGGCGGCCGTCGCGAGAGTAAGAAGGGGTACAAGTGTTACGGGTTAAGCGTGGCCTACGAGTGGTGCATGTACACTCGTATGACAATTGAGTTAGTAAGATGTATAGGATGTGAGGGGATTGTAAGAAGGATATGTATTTGGTTAAGGTTGTTATGTACTAATGTTCGGTATATTCTGTAGTCAGACCGTGGCAAGGTCCTGAAGTGTAAAGAATTCCGCTGTGACTTGTATATATATATGCTGTTAAGTTGCGAGACCACATTTGGATTGAGTTGGGGTGTTACAGAAACCTTATATAGTAAAAAAAGTGGGATGTATGGGTTACAAGTTCTAATCTAGACTCATCCAGACCATTAAAAAATACAATAAATAATATACATAAATATTAGCATGTTACTCCGGCTTTATAATTCTATCATTATTGGTTAATAAATTTTAAAAAAAATACTATGAAACTTTTTCTGTGGCTATACAACAATTTAATAAATATTTTTTCAAGACTTTCAGCATTCTTTTTGTTATATAGATTGGGTAAGGTGAATGAAAATCATGCAATCATATGTAGCTCTCAAGAAATCAAGCAAACATCTGATCAAAGCCAGTAATTTATTTTGGTTAAAAAGAAAAAATAAAAGTATTTACATTTTTTTGGTTACGCTGGATTTAGATCGAATGGTTTTATATATGTCAGGTTATGGTTGCAAGTTTATAACCTGATTATTTTTTAGGTTAAGTTTGAACAAATAAATTCTAAATTAATTATGTATGTGATAATTCTTGGTTACATGTATATGTCGCCAAAGATAGTTACATTTATTATACAACAAATAATGAAAACATGTACAATGAATAAGGAAAACCTGTACAATATCAATTATATTGAATGTACTATTTTTGCGTATAATATTTGTTATATAAGTAATTTACATATTTTATAGGTGTAATATACATGTTTCTTTTACTACATGTACATGTAATGTAGCTATCTTCGGCTAGACCCACTGTAGCCAAGAGATGTTGTATATATGTGACCTCAACCTGACCCAACTATTTTTTTTTGTATGTATGTGACCTCAACCTAGGGATGTCAATCTTGACCCAAACCCTAAACCCGACCCGTAAAAATCCGGGTTCGGGTTGAGATTTTTTACCCGAAATGATTTTCGGGTCGGGTTCGGGTTGGGTCGTTGAAACCCGTTTCGGGTTCGGGTTGAACCCGCCAACCCCTAACCCAAAAAAATAATTAGTTAAAAATAAAAAATATGTTATATTTAATGATTAAATTAGTGTTTAATGATTAATTTATGACTAAAATAAACATTTAATCGACAAATTATGATTAATTACAATACATAATAATTAATTAATATTAAAGTATTATATTTATTTATTAAATAATCCAAAATTTTAAAAATAAAATATATTTTTTAAAAACGGGTCGGGTTCGCGTCGACCCACTACAGGTTCGGGTTGAAGAAATATAACCTGCTCCGAGTTCAGGTTGGGTTCAGATTGACCTAAACCATTTTCGGGTCGGATTCGGGTTGAACTCAACCCGACCCAAAACCCGATTTTGACACCCTCAACCTCACCAACTATTAGAATTATCAATCAATCTTATACAAATCTCACTATCATTTCACCTCTAAATAGATGGGCATACAACGCAAGATCCTTCACATATGGAGGCAGTGGCCCTGCTTCTGGGTATTGATCTTGCTAAGCGTCTTCATTTTACCCACGTTCGCCTCTTGACAGACTGTAAAAGTGTTGTTGACCACCTGACAGCCTTTGGGGCCTCGAGCCTCCCAGACTGCACTCAGCATTTGCTCAATGAGGCCATGACAAATTTAGCACCACTTGTAGACTTCCTATGCTTTCACGTTAATAGACTATATAATTTTAATCCCACAACCTAGCATCTTATGCTAGTAAGCATCAACTCCCGGCGAGTTGCTGGAAGTCCACCGACTTCCCTTCCTATGTACCCAAATTGTGCTCTTAATATTAATATAATCGTTTGCTTAAAAAAAAAAAAATAGATGGGCATCTTTCTTGTTTATATATCGAACAAAATGCCCGCCATTCAAGGAAAGAAAAGCGAAGCGTCTCACTGATACAGTCTTCTCTTCAGCTCCATCGTCGACTCTCCATTCCGCAGCGGAGAAAGCAAAAGGGCACTCCTCGCCGCCGCTGCTACTTCCAAATTCTTTTTTTTTTTGATCAGAACCGCTTCCAAATTCTGATACTGCTATTTTTCACCGGTCGAGGATTTTGTATTCTCTCATGGCGATTTGCAGAATCATATTGTATCTCGTTTTCTCTCTATATTTCTCCGCCTCTCTGACGATACCGGTCTCTGAGGCAGACCCACAATCATCTGAATTATCGGGAACCTATCTCAGGGATGAACTTGATCAACTCAAGTCTAGGATCTCCGCTCTAGGTATCTACATTAATCTTGATCGCTCGCTCTAACTTTCATGTTTCCGGAGAAATTTTTTCATCCTTCTACTTTATTTAACTTCCACATATTAATTTTCGGCGAAGGTCCTTAGTTTCTCGGTTTCTTCCGGTGAAATTAGCTTAATATGTGTGTTTTGTGCTCCCATTGACGCTGCTGATTATCTTCAATTGTTGTTTTTCTATGATGTATAAATTATTGCAATGATTCAAGTTACGTCGCATTTTCAAAAAAGCATTTCCTGGAAAATCCTCCTCTGGGTTGTAAATCTAAACTAGCAAACTAATTAGTGTGAAACTGTGAACTTTGCCTCTTTGCCAGACGCTGTCCTTGCCATGCTTAAGAAGGAAGGCGTTGGTCTATTGGAGACTTGGCAGTTCCTCATACGATACTGATGATTTCACCAAGCAAACCTGAGTCAATGAATTAGATTGTGTCCACCCACATTGTGTTTTGGAAGTAGCTTAGCTTTAGAAACTAATTTATTAGCTATTCAAATATTTTGGTTAAAAGTATATGTCTGATAAGGGGTTAACTTCTGATTGTTGTTCAAATCAAAGGGTCTTGAATCTTGATAGAAACTCAAAATCCGTAAACTTCTGCATGTTTAATTTGGTACGGTCAGTGTAACATTTATAGTCTGCATGTTTGTAAATTGCACTTCGTTCATTTTGAATGGGAAGGCACAGTAAAGGGGATTGGACGTGTGAATTCTAGACTTTATCCTTTTCAAGCACGAGAGTGCTATTTGACTGCTCCATGCTCATTATACTCTCTTGTGACGTGCCATAACTTGATTTTGCACTTTCTGAAGAATCCAGTATAGATTGGACTACTCGGGCACTCGAAAGCAAGGAAGAAAAAATTACTCAGCTGGAGAACATCATTCAGAAAAAATCCAGAGAAATTGCATCTTTGCAGGACGAGATTAAATTATTCCAGGTAGTGAAATACTGATTGTTTCGTAGATTTTTTTTTTTTATCAAACGCCGTCATTTGTGATCAACTGAATTGTATGACTGGTAGTTTCTTGCTACCAAGCTTCCCGTTTCAAAAGGGTTTGTAAGAGCTTTGGTGATTTCAGCAAGCATAAGTTTTTTTATGAGAAGTTCATATGTTTTCTCATATTCTTCAAGTTAGAAGTTAGACAATATAATATCTTGACTTCGAAGGGCTCTGTTAAACGATAACTTTTTCTACTTTCAATAATTTGAAAAGAAATCTGAAGACGCTTCCGGGAGAGTTGGCGCAGATCAAACCTCAGCTGAGGAACTTGAGAGGAAGGTTTAGAAAACTTCTTCTTTTTATGTCTATTGTTTATTATAAGCTCAAGGTATATATCTCAAGTCATGACAATGTAATCATGCTTTGAAGGTTGAAAGACTTAGAGATGATATACAAATACAAAACAAAAAGAAATTCGCACTTAGAGTCCGAACGGAAACTGCTGAGGAGAAGATGCATCGACTGAACACAAAACTGGAAAATGTAAGTGTATTGTTGGCTTCTCCGATGAAAAAAATAGTTATGTACCATTCTTTAGTTATCTGTGTTAATAGTCCTTGTGCTTTGGTCATATCTGCTGTGGAATCGCTCTCTCTCTGTTAAGCCTATGGAAATAAAGAGTGTATGGATATGTAGGCAAAAACAGAGAGAAAAGAGGTCTCAGAGAGAGATTGTTGTGAGGGGAAATGGGAGTAAGGACAGCTAGCAGAATGATATCTCATGTAGTTGGTCTACCGTCATTTTTTTCCCTGTTGAAGCTCTTCTAACAAAGATACACAGTTTTAGTAACATGCATACTTCCAATTTCACCTTGTCAAAAGTTGAATTGCTTTCAAATCTCACTGCAGCTGCAGAAGATTAATGATGAACAGAGAATTATAATTCGTAAGACTGAACAAGCTCTTCAAGTTGCAGAGGTTTGCATCTGGTATTATTCTAATATGTTTTTTGTTAGGACCTCTATTAGAGGGCTGTTTAGTTATTGACTAGTTCTGATATTAGGACTGCTATTAGGGTGCATCAGCCTCCAAATCCTCCAAAGAGGCCAATTCTATTAGCTACAAATGACTGGATGATTATTACAACCTAGGCCACTCCTTTAAGTACTAGCAGCAGTACTAATCGATTATTACTAAACAACCCCTAATAGCAGTCCTAATATCAGAACTAGTCAATTACTAAACTGCCCTCTAATAGAGGTCCTAACATTTTTTGTCATATATTTGCTTTATTTATATGATTACCCTTACAGGAAGAATTGGTCAATACAAAATTGGAAGCTGCTTCTATTTCTGATGAACTTCTAGAAGTAAGTGCAACATACTCTGTGGATTTGACAAACCTGCTAAATATTGTATTAAACCAGCTTCCTTTCCAATCAGACAGAAGCTTTGTGAAATCAATACCTAAAGAAGTGAGTAGTCTGAGATGTTTAAGAAAGGCTCTGAACTACATGTTCATGTAGTTGGCTTCTGCTGTAACTTTGGGTTGCAGATTCTAGTAGTTATGTATTTATGCACACTGTCTCTTCCTTATGACCAGTTTTAGACTATCAAATATGATTCACATCTTTGCTGTTCGAGCTACCTGTAGAATTTTTTTTACTGCTTGTGAAATATCATGTTGTTCTCTAACCTTGCACCCCCTCCCCCTTTTTTTCTTCTGTCTTGTCAGATTCACCAATCATGGCTTCCTCGTGTATTTGTGGTTCATATCCTTCACTTTCAAGTAAGTATTTCTGGCATATCCATTGGTGAAATGGGCAGGAATTATTTTCTGACTCCAATCTGAAATATGGGCAGAGTTTCATGGCAACTGCTTGGAATACACATGGGAGACCTGCACTTAATCTGATTTCTCAAAAGGTTTATACTTCAGTAATTCTTCTCTGGTTCATTAGTCATATAATAGAAAACAAAAAATGAACAGTTGAATGGGAAACAAAGATTGAAATCTAGACCGTAAATTTAAAGTATTCAAAGAAGCAACTGGGTTTCACCACGATGGATTCTGTGTTTCATTTTTGTTGAAAACAATAACTGAAAATCAGAATTGACTACTGAACCAAACAAGGCTGCCATTGAGGCAGCTGTAAGCTTTGGAATCTTAGTTCAATATACGTTAATGTTTTAGTCTTCAAGCTGTCACATTCATTGTTATTAGCTCTTGTCATCAGGCATCAAAAACACTGGATGAATGTATAAAGTCAGCTGTGCCTCATATCAGAACAATCAGGAATGTGAGTTATTATTGTCATCATCATAGGTTTGGCTCATGCTATATATACGTTACCCTTGTCAAATACTGAGATTCTCGTCTGATATGTAGTCATGTTTTTCAGGACTTTGTTGAGCCTTGGGCTAACTTTGTAACTGCAAAAGCAAATGAACTTTATCATGTATCCAAGAAATTGATCTCGCCTTATCTCATTGAGATGCAAAATCAGGCTGATCCTTACCTCCAGGTACGATGCTATAGAGCTGAAACATGTTTAATTTTTTGGTGCGGAGCTAAACATTATTGATATAATTTGTGGTTCCTGCTCTACTCTTCTATATGTGGATTTCTGTCAAGTGCTTTCTGTTCTGCAACCTAACAGGAAATCAAAAGTCTGTGCAAACCCTATACGGACCAGATTGTGCTTTTATTTGGCCCTTACCTTGATGTTGCGCTAGTTGTCTTGAAGCCTTATGCCAAGATAGCAATGTGGGTATGTGGAAAGGTCTTGCATTCAGCTATCGCATACCATAAGCAGGTAAGTTCTGGCACTCCCTTGTTTGAACCGTCAAGGCGTGCCTTGATTATTCATGATCCTAATATGTGAAATGGTTGAAGGTGCAAATTTCCATCGGCCAGAAGCTTCAAAGAAATGAATTTGTCGAACCCCAGCTGGCTGATGATCTGGCATGGTTAACTGTAGGCACATGAACTTGCTTGTTCCTTTATTATAATTTTTTAAAACTCTATTTCCAGGAAAGAAAAATACAAACGCATTAGATCAGGTTTTCACTCGCGTTTGCTCATATTATTATTTTTTTCTTCTTCTGCTGGAATTGATCAGGCTTCTGGTTTCATTGTTCTACCTATGATCATTCTTCTGTCCAAGTCGATCTCAAAATTAATCGGGTAGGTTTATATTTAATTCGTTGGCTAGATGATTATTATGTTTATAATTTCTCAACTGATATTGTTACCGAGTGTAAAATTCTTGTGTTGCAGTAAAAAGCCAAAGAGGCAGGTTCGTCGTCACCGAGACCATCATCATATAAGACGCCGTGCTAAAAGATCCCATTCTGATAGTGAAAAGTAATTTAGCATAGTCTGTACACAAGTCTACTTTGTTACAAGGTCGTAGGTGTAAGCGGAGAAGATCCTATCAAGGAAGTTGCATTTTTTGGTTCGTTAGGTAGTGCTGGCTTCCTACAGTTGGTAGATTTCTATGTAGCCAGGGACGGGTAAGGGTTCATACTTTTTGTTTTCTTGAAAGCTACAGTCAGTTTCAGAACAGTTAGGGCCTGTTTGGGTTTGAAACCCAATAAGGAGTTCTGTTTATCGAGTTATCAACATATTGCATAGCTTATAATTTTTATTTATATCGGGTCTTTTTGATGTCAGCCGCAGCTCTTAAATGATGAGACTGACAAAAATTGACAAATTACTTTTCCATAAAGAGTGTCCCTATTTTGTCCGGGTTCAGGATGATTCATTGATCTTTATATCCGACGTTTATGTACTGTGTCCAGGTGTGGGGTTGGGCGATTATGCACCCTGGAGCATCATGCAATAGTCATATTTAATGAACTTTTATCTTGACATAAAGCAAATACACTTACCCTACAATACGAAACATTTACAATGCGCATTTGTATCATACTAGAATCGAATCTATAGTGCGGTCACATTGCTCTAGAGCTGAGTTTACAGTGGAGTATTACAATCAGAGTGTATAACTTCAGCTATCTTATATAGTCTAATTAGGTACTTACATTGTAGCCTAATTAGATTTACAAGATAACTTTATATTGTAGTGTAAGAATTTTTTTAATATTACATAGACTCATAGGGGTGGGGATTCAAACTTTAGTTTATGGATTATGGGTCTTATAACACCCAACACTATTGCTTGGATGATCACAAACGTCCTCATTGCAAGATAAGCATAGATACGTTCGGTCTATCTGATTTACACTACATCAAAACTAAAGTCACCCAATGGAAGAAAAATGTAGAAAGGAACGTGCTCCACGCACCTCCCTGTTGTTCCTTTATTTTTAGTGTCATTCCCCTGTTCTGTCTCTTGTCAGCCTGCCCTTGCTTTGCATGTCCGCCGACCATAGCATGTTGAACATTCCTGGATATTATGCCACCTTGCTAAAGTCGACTCCTCAGCTTCCTAGCGACTTCTAGCTAACCCCCAGCTAGAAGATTTGCGTCGATCCCACACTCGATCTTAAACCATTGCCTTGGCTCTTCGTTGTGCCTTTGGCTACTCCTAATCACATTCTCTCTGGTAATTTTCGGAAACCCTCCCTGTATCGACTGCAATCCTATCTCAGTCCTAGGAAGCCCTGTTTCAACTTCGTGACTGCCAACCAAAGTGAGAAAGTTGCAATTGTTGGTCGCTCTTGGTGTTCCCTGGAGCTATGCAAGGACGCTTTCTGTCAGGTTTGGAATGGAAGCTCTAAATGCTCAACCAATGGAGGACCTTACCTCTCGTTGTGCAGATCTCACTCTCACATCGGATGAGCAAGTAACCGTGGACATGGAAGCCTTGGTTTATATGTCAACAACTTGCTCTCTCAACTTGTACCTCTTGGGTAAGCATTACTCGACTAAGCCTGTTCATGCTTGTGCGCTAGAAACAACTTTTGATAGAGTGTGACAGCTTAATGGTAAGGTCAAAGTCAGAGTTGCGGACCTCAACCTTTTTCTCATTGAATTTGTGATGGAGGACCTGAGTCGAATTGTCATGTCTCGTGGTCCATGGAACTTTGATGGTTCCCTTTTAGTCTATCATAATAGGGAAAATTACATCTCTCACCCATGACTTTTGGCAAAATTACACAAACCACCCACGAGGTTTCAAAAATTACTTTCCCCACCCATGTGGTTTCTCCTGTTTTACCTACGATAACTTTTCTAATTTTTGTTCAACTTAAAAGATGCTTAAATGTCGTCTAAAATTGTTGAAACTTTACATGAACGATATAAAGGTGTCAGATTTTTATCCAATGCCAAATCCAAAAAATTTCAAGCTCATATATGACCTGTCAGACCTAATGAAAACACATTCACATGTCACACATTTCATTGGGTCCCACGGATCACATATGAGCTTTAAAAAACTTTAGATTTCACGCTAGATCATAATATAATGCTTTAGCATCGTCCATGTAAAAATTCATCAATTTTGGACAACATGTAAGCATATTTTTAGTTGAACAAAAACAGAAAAGTTTTCGGATGCAATCCGGGGGAAACCACATGGATGAGGAAAGTAATTTTTGAAACCTTGTGGGTGGGCTTTGTAATTTCACCAAACGTCATGGCCTCATAATATCAATCGCGCAAAGGCCCCAAAGAATCATGACTTTCTTCACCTTCCCATTTGGGTTCGGGTCTTTGATGTCCCTTTTGCCCTTCATAATAAAGGATTTGCCCAATGGTTGGGTTCTCGGTTTGGAAGTTTCTTAGAGCATGAAGAGGATGATAGTGATATAGGAGGGGAGTTCTTGCATTTTTGTGTACGAATTGATCTTAACAAACCCCTGCTCAGATGTGTGAAAATTTCAGTTGAAGGTGTTGAATCGGTGCTTCGAGTTGCTTATGAAAAATGCCTCTGCTATGCTTTAAATGCAGATTATTCATCCACGCCACAAAGGACTGCAGTGATCAGTCTGATTGCCCTTGGGAGTCCACCCGTACGGGCGTAGGTCTTTGTTAGATGAATGCAAGGAGATTCAGAAAATTCTAATGGGAATGGATGAGCCAAGGGGGGTTCCACCTCGTGAAAGCATGGAGCCATCAGTTAATGCTCCGACTAAAGATAGCCTAAATGAGTCAAGGGACAGGTCTAATCCTGAGTATCATGACACGGTGGAGGGTTCCCATGGCTCGCCGAGCAGAGTGAGAAGGCACATCGATCGATCGGTTAAGGAAATATATTTGGTTAGAAGAAAACTCCACCAAATGCTGGTATGCAGTCTAAAAAGGGAAGGAGGCGTAAATTTAGCTCCTCGATCGGAAGGAGAACCTTATCTGATGGTTCATTTGGTTCATATGCAGGAATCATCTGGTCAGACCCAGACTCACAACATCTCGGCACCGCAGCTCAAGGGAGTTACCAGACAAAATGAGCCTTAAAGCCCCGGGTTCGTGACAGTGGCATGGTCCACCAACCCCTTTTCGTTGTCCGGTGCTTCAAAATTTTTATGCCGCTATAATAGAAGACCGGTCTAGCTCCAATCCGTTGCATGGGTCCGGTCCTCCGTTCTTACTTATGTTTAGTCCTTAGCTCTTTTTTTCAAGTTGTCCCCAAGTACGTTACGTTTTTGTTTTGTTATGATAATATGTTGTTCTGAGACTAATAGTTGTAGTCTCACTAAGTCCTACTTGGACCGTCTTTGGCAGATGGGAGCGATACGCATCCAAATAGAGGCTGGTGGTTATACCACTCTCTCTTACTACCTTTTGACTCCATTTGGTTGGGATTCTTGTTCCGCATATGTACTAATTTGATATAATATATTATCCTGTGATCTTTAAAAAAAAACTAAAGTCACCGAAGTTTCATCAATTAACTTTGAAGGACAAGTTATTCACCTTACCTTATTTACTGAAACTTGCTTTTAACTTGTTTATTTTTTTTCAGCAGACGTGCTTCACTTTGTATTCTTTCTTTATAATTTGAGGTCAAGGTCCAAGCAGCTAAGTGCAGGGAACATAATATAAGTTTGTAACTAAGAATTAAATCTTACCTATCTATGAAAAAATCTGCACCAATATAAACATAATCCTCTTACAAAGGATTCTCCTATAGACCCCTATTAGTGTTCATTTCACTCCTTTAATTTTCTTTTTCATTATTCTTGCTAATCATTTTTAATTTCATTAGCGTCCCACCCAGCCATGGGTTGTCTACCTTGGTTTGACTAGAAAACTCAAGCTCGGTCATTTTGTGAGGCCCAAGAAAAAAGTATGTTTAGGAGCACATGACATGACCCTACAGCCACAAATTGTTGCATGCACGTACTTGCCATCTGCCGTAGGTGAAATAGTCCCACATTTCAACTGGGCCCAGTCCCCATGCGGTGACAAGTCTTCATGCTCTTGATTGAATCACATAAATCTTCATGTCTTCTCACTCTCATCGTCCTTAAACACTCACTAATCTTCATTAAAGAGTTGATCAACCCACATACAACATCACACTCTAACAACTATGCTTGTTATAAACTTTGGACTCATTACTTGAAAGTTCGATTTATTTTAATGATGAAAAGGGAAAAGAGAGGTTTAGCCATTAGAGGAGCTCTAGAGCTTCAGTGGAGGTAGATTATTCATTTCTTCTTTTCTTCTTTTCTTCTCTTTTCTCCCTTCTTTTCACCCCTCTCTCTCTCTCTCTCTCTCTCTCTCTCTCTCTCTCTCTCTCTCTCTCTCTCTCCTATTTAGGGTTGGAGTGTGTGGGTGTGAATTATGAGAATGGATGCCCCAAAATTCAGCTTTCAAAATACAAATCTGGGCAGATGTAACGTCCGACCGACCCTCCCAGGGTCGGTCCGTGGGTTGGTCGACCCTCTAGTAAAGGAGGCACGTGCTCATTTTATGCTCGACCGACCCACCTAGGGTTGATCCCAGTAGGGTGTAGAAGAGTTGGACAGGGTTAGACCAACCCTCCTAGGGTCGGTCCCCTGGGTCGGTCAAGTCCAATGGGCTCCTCTTTGCACCCGAATTCTCCTGATGCTTCTTGTTGGCTTGGCATCCTTCCTGAAGTTTTTGAACATTGATACAACCTCAATTTAAGCTTTCAAAATGTACTCACATGAGTATTTACCTATTCAAATATGTCAAAAGTACAAGCTCACTACTATTCACAAAAGTACTCCATAAAGTGGTGAAATAAGTTATGCACCAAGTAAAATGAAGGTGAATACAGACCTTAAAATAGCACTATTTCACCACTTATCAATGCTACTCGTTTAAATCCTGCTCTAGTTAATTCTTGCTCACCGGTTTGACTGTTTGGTTGATTTTTATTTTCTATTTTGTGTTGTTCTTCCTCTTGATATTCTTACTTTAGATTTTTTGCCCATTTGATTATTTCTTAATTGCATGGCGATCTCCTTCTACTGACTTTGTAGCTGGTTGATGGCTTTGCCGTCGTTTTTATTGGCTCCGATTACCGTTTTAACCATTTGTCTAGATTTTTCTCAATGCTCTTCGGCATTGTTGTTTGTTTGTTTTGTTTTTAGTAATTTCACAAAAAATATATAGTTTGTGTTTCTTTTAATTTCTACTTGTTCTAGTTTATTCCTCGTGTTGATATTATTAATCTTTTCTGTCGGTTTGCTCTAGTGTACATTATATGTTGTCTATACATTGCTCTTTTCTCTGCTGTGTTGCTTGTTGTTTCTGGTGCAGTTGTCCTCTCGATTGCTTGTCTTTCTGGTGCTGGTGAAGCTTGCTTGTTTTTTTGGTTATTTTTCCCGATGATATGGGTAAGCATCATCCAGGGACGAGGGCCACCCCCGCATCGTCGTCTAGTCCCCCAGTTCGATCGGGCATGTCGTCTAGAGGTGTGGCGATCTGCCCAGCCTCTTCGCCCTGGGTGCTGGTTGGGTTTGGTGATGCTTAATTGGTTGCCTCAACACTTGATCTGGCCCTCGAGCCAGTTTTCATTCTCTTGGTTCACTCCCTCCCCCCGTTAACAGAGTGCCTCAGGATATCCTTGATCATCCTGATTCTCCTGCTATCTCGGCTGAGGGTGTCTTCCCGCCTCTCCCCAAGGCTTCGGCCTTTGCCACCCTCCTTCGAAGAGCCTTGGTTCTCAAGGAGATATGGCTGTGGGTGCCCCGGAGTGACCCATTGCCTTAGCTTTCCCCAGTTAGTCTATTGTGTTTCATGGTAATGGATGGTTCAGGCATGTGTTCCCACTGGTGAAGGGTTTTGGACTCTCAACCTTTCATCAGGCCAATGCCCTTCCTTCAATCAACTTGGCATTGTAAGACTTTATCAATAGACCCAACTCTTCATTTTTCAGCTTTTGAGGGTGGATTCCCACCTCTCCTCGAGGCTCCAGGCTCTTTAGCTCTTCCTCACGTGGCCCTTGTTGCTACGAGCGACCATGTGCCGATTGCTAAGAGGGCTCCAAATCCTATTGGCTCAAGTAAAGCCCTTTACCCTACAGGTGCTAAGACTAACCCTTCTTTTCTATACATGCTTCTTGCTAATGCTAAGCAAAAATCCTACTCTGGTATGTCTTTGTGTAATGGCCATTTGGTGGATTTTGAGGATGAAAATTCATTTTTTGCTATTGAGGAGGATGACATTGCCCCTGAGGTTGATTATTGGAGGAACTCTTTGGAGGGGCGCATATGTGGTAATAAATTCGGCTTTAGTATCATTAAGGAATTTGTGAAAAGAGCTTAGAGCTTCGTTCCTAGCCCCTAAGTCCTAACCCTGAAGAAGGTTGGTTCTTGTTCCATTTCGACCAAGAGGATGACCTCCAACAAGTCCTTGACAAAGGCCCTTGGCTCCTAAATTCTTCCCTCCGGTTCTTAAGAAATGATCTCCCGATATCTCTTTCAATCCCAAGGATCTGAATCGTATTGCAGTTTGGATTCATCTCCCAAGACTTCACATAAGTCTTTGATCTCAATCAAGCCTTAGGAAAATTTGTTCTAAGCTTGGTAGTCCCTTTCACACTTATCAATCTACTGTTGTCAAATCAAGGATCTACTTTGCTAGAGCACTAGTGGAAGTGCAGTTCAACAAGGATGCCATTAAAGAAATTGATATTCGTACTTTGGGGGGCTATATCACCCAACATGTGGTATACAAATGAGAAACAGTTACTTGCTCTTCTTGTAACGTTCTAGGACACTCCGCTTCTGATCCTTCCCATCCCTATTTCTCCCATTAGTACGCAACCTCAAAGGTGATTTTGTAGCCCCCCATAGTCTGGGCTCCTGGTTCCTTTTCTGTTTCCTCAACCCACCATCAGCCTTATTTTAGTAGTGTAGACACCAAAAATTCTCACCCCTTTAAATAAATAAATGACAATAACAGAAAAAAGCATATTCACTGTTATAAGAGAAGGTTGTCCCTTTTTTTTAGTTGTAGAGAAATTCTTTCATTCCCCAATTTCTTTTCCACCCCTTTTCTGAAAGGTGCATGAATTTTTGCTTGATTTTATTTTAGTTTATCTTACTTTATGCATTTATTCTCATTCTCTTTTATTTTGGTTTTTTTATCTTGATTATTACATAGTTTTATCCTATCTACTATTATTTTTATTTTTTACGATATTTTATTTGCTCTTATTTTTATCATCTTATTGTAGTTTCATTTCTATCATTTTATGTACTTTTTATTGTTTATTACTCTTATTTTGTTCATTTTTTTTCTCATGATCATTTATCTTCATCTTGCTAGTTCCTTTTTTTTTAAAAAAAAGAAAATGATTTATTATATTAATAGAATTTTCTTTTTAGTCGTACTCTACGTTTTGTTGTAAGCCATTAGCCTTTTGAGTAAAATAATTCAATTTGAGATGCAATTCATGTCCTAAGTCTCACACGCTAGGAACAAGTTCTGTCCACTTCCATTTCCCTTTGTATGGTCAAATTTTTCAGGGCCCAATCCAAATACGGTCCAAATCACAAGACTTGTTCCGGCCTCTTGTTTGGCAACATCCAAACATGCGGAAATAAAACCCTACTCTTACACTATAAAGCCAACATAAGTCACCTAGGGAAGAGGCAGCCGCATAGACAGATTCCAATCCCAAGAAAATTTGGAAACGAAGCGGCTCTCGTGACTTCGCTGGAGATCGAAGGCACCGTGCCTTCGCTCATCTCAGCCGCTGGATTGACATTTCTTCTCATCTTACGGTGTAGACACAGTATGGGATATTGAAGGGTATATAAGTAATCTAACAAGTCTGTCAGGAGTATAGAGGGGTATGTTCGTAAACTTACCTCCTATCACCAAAGCGATGCACGTGCGATTATTTTCCCCTCAATTCTTTTTTTTAAACAAGGTTTTCCTCTCGAATTGGACGGAAGTGACATACTCCGACCTTCCCCCAAATCGACGAGATATGGCGTAAAAGTCTGATCTTGTCCGGTAGCCATTCACCCCCCAAATACACCTCATTTAATTCATGCTTCTCGACATTAATATTATTTTTCCATGTTTGCCTCTGTTTAGTTCGTCCGCTCTTCATTCTGCTGCACGATGTCTACGGTTTATAGTTCGTCTGATGGCGTAGTGCCAATCAAACCTTTAGACGTTGCAGTATGGCAAACCTTGAGGTTTGATACTGAGCAGGATAGGCATAATTTCTACTCCGATTAAGCGCGAAGGGTTGGATTTGAGGTTCGTGTAAGACTTAGAAACGAATTTCGGTCTAGAAATAGGGTTGTCACCGTACGACCGTGCATTAAACTTGTGTGTAAACAAGAAGGTTTCAAGAGAAACAGCAGAAAGAACCCTAAATATATTAACCAGACGGGTTGTGATGTTAATGAACCTGAAGGGCGAAGAGGCATTATGCAGAGGAAAGGTGTGGATGCACGGCTTCGCTGACGCTGAAATATTCGTTTGATGAAGTGAGTTATTCAATCTCAGAATGGGTGGGTGAGCACAGTGGGCACGAACTAATTCCCCAAGAACTACGTTATCTACAACGGTCTAACAGATGTGTTAACCTTGAAGTCGGCTTGCAAGCTGAGTTGAATGCTAGTGTTGGAGTTAACCTTCAGACCTCACACAAAATTCTTGCTACTAGTGCTGGTGGGTTTCAGAACCTCGGTTGCTCCAGAGTTGATCTCAAAAACCATCTGCGTGCAAAGAGACAGAAGGATATGAATCCGACGGAAGGTGCGAGTCTGCAAGATTACTTCAGGCGTTTTGCCATACAAAGTCCCGGATTTCACTATGACATACAATATGACTCGCACGGTTTGATTGCAAACATCTTTTGGGCTGATCATAGAATGAAGATGGATTATTCGTTGTTCGGTGATTCGGTCACGTTCGACACAACATTCCGAACCAACAAAGCTTACAGGCCTCTAGGTAATTAACTTTGGTTATGCGATGACGTATGTACTCATGTGAATTGTGAAGTGTAATTTGTCTTGACTACTGATCATGTCCTGATCAGTGTCAAAATGTATAGACATATTAATCATCGGGACACCTGTTGATAGTGTAAGCATTAAGAGATGATCTTTACAATGCTGTTATGAAATTATCTAGTTAGACTGGCGGTGAAGGAGAACAACGTGCGGTCAATCATAAGGGAAGAAATATCTACCCAGTAATGAATTTGCTTCTTGTGGTTATATCAGGTCGTTGAAGTGGTTGAAACTTTGAATGAATGTGAGATATGGTGGAACATTCTGTAACTTTGGATATTTGTGGGGTTTAATGCCCCCTTTTTAAGCATATATATAAATCTGTACAGGCCTACCTGCCACAAAGCATAAAGTTACCTGCACGTTTAGTGGTACAGCTACCTGCAATAATAAGGTGGGATACCTGCACTTTTGTGCCGTAGCTACCTCTCTGTTCTGTATTGTGCTAACTGCAACTATGCTGGAAGCTTCGATCCTGCACATCTAGGGGTTCAGCTACCTGCGTCACTGAGGTGAGCTACATGCACTTTTGTGCTGTAGCTACCTGCTTCTGTTCTGTCAAACAGTTTGACCAAATCCTGTTCATGTGTGACTATAGTTTAAACATTGAGGTTCCTTAGTCACGATTATGTTGATATTGTCTGAAATCACCTGCTCGAACAGCTCAATGTGAAGTGTATAGAAAAATTTAAAACAATTGTTGTCTGTCGGTAAACTACAATTAGATGTTGTTTATGAATTGTACTTGTTTTGATGTTCTGTATTCTGGCGACACACTCTGTACTCAGGCGAGAATGGCTTCCATCCCTAAGTATTGCCTTTTCACAGCTGTGCAGTTACTTGTTTAAAAAAACACTATTAAGTCGGTAGTTCTTTGCATACTACTAAATTTCTGCACCTGCCTTGTCACTAACTTACTTCTTCTTTAGGTATATTTGCGGGGTTTAATCACCACCGCCAAATAATTTTGTTCGGGGCTGCACTGTTATTCGATGAGACGATACCTTCATTTGAATGGCTATTTCAGGCTTTTCTCAAATGCATGGACAACAAGGCACCAGCCACCATCTTCACAGACCAGGATGCCGCTATGGCCGCCGCTCTGCAGTCGCAGCTCCCCGACACATTCCATGGGTTGTGTTCATGGCACATATTGCAGAATGCAAAGAGCAATGTGCACAGCTCCATAGTAGGTGCTGTCACAAATCTACTGACTTTGCTTATGTACTCCATTGATGATGAAAGAGATTTTGACACTGTCTGGGATCTCCATATGTCGGATTTGTTCCCGGCCCGTTCTGGTCGTAATAATGTCCATGGTAAATCGAAGCAATGGTTACTTAAGATAAAACAGAAACGACAGCAGTGGTCGGCCGCATGGGTAAATAAGCACTTCACTGCTGGTATGAGAACAACGCAAGCGGAATCGATCAACAGTACCGTTCGTGGCTTCCTCAAGTCTGATCATAGTCTGGTAGAATTCTTTCCCCATTTTAATGATATGATTGACTATGACAGTGAACGAGAGAAAGTTGCGGAGTTTAACGCTAAAGATAAGTTAACTGCGAACACATTCACGATGTGCCCGATAATGGTATCCGCTGCTGCTGTGTACACACCTACTGTTTTCAGGTCACTTTACTACGAGAGGGAACAGTCAGTTGCTTACTGTGTTGAGAGAATTTCTGGATTGACCGAATCTGGGTTAGAGAAATGGAATGTGTACTCCTTTGATGGTGATAGTCGGAAGATTGATGAAAGGAATGTTTACATTGGGTTGGAGGGTGACAATGTTTTTAGGATCACGATCCTAGCGTAGGATCGTAAGTGACCCCTAGGATCGTATCGTGGGATCGAATCGTGGGATCGTTCGATCCTACAAAAAGTGAGTTAATATTAAAAAATATACATATGTTATAAATAACTTCTATTTAAAGCATAAAGATTAATTTTAGTAAGATTGTATATCATTATTGAATTAAAAAATAAAAATTAAGACCACAACTATGATAGTACACTTAAAATTGAAAATAGATAAGCAAATCATATGAATTCTGATAATATTGTCCATAAAAAAGATAAAATTTAATAAGATAGGTTAAACATAAATCAAATCTACATAATTCATAATTTTTGTGTTCATCTTTATTTCTTTCATCACCCTCCCAGCAAACATTGTGAGCTGCAAGTTCTTTATTTACAAAATCATGGGTTTTCACATCCATGCTCATTCAAAAGAGTAAATAAGCAATGGAACACAAAGTCAAAATGAGTTCTAACATCTTATTGTTTCAATTATAAACCAAGAAGAAAAATGATAAAAGTAATCAATAATATTTATTAATTTGTATTGGTTCTTTTAAGTTTTTTTTTCATTTTCTACTTTAAAGCTTTATAACTTTGAATTTTTCAATTATTACAATATTAAATAACACCTTTAAATGTTATACATTTTTTGAACACCTAGATACATATTGTAATCTTTCATGATGGAGAGTAACAAGAAGTGATACCCAATTAATCTTTATCCGCTCATGACCTCAGATAATTCTACATCTAAAAGTTGTTTTAATAACATACATTTGCAATTTTCAAAGTCATGATATTTTATGAATTATGAAACTTTTTATAAAATTTTGAGAACTTTTTGTTTCTTTATATTTTACTAAGATAAAATTCACATTGATATGAAAAACATAAACTATAAATAAATTTGGGATCGATGAGATCGTAGGATCGTACTATGGATCTAGAGTGTAGGATCGTGGGATCGTATAATGGAATCGTGATCCGTTAACGATCCTACATGGCTCCGATCCTACCTGCGATCCGGATCGTAACTATAAATTTGGATCGTAAAATCGTAGGATCGTGGGATCGAATCGCGATTCTGTGAACATTGGACGTGGTTCTTAATTGTAGCTGTCTTTGTTTGATTCATTTGGTATCTTCTGTCGACACATCCTTAAAATGATGGATTTACTGGGCTCAATGGGCAAGACTCAACTCAGGACAATACCACCTCCTTACATAAAGGACCGATGGCGAGTAAATGCGAGGGCCAGCATTCTAAACAATGGTCGGACACGGATTCTGTATCTCCCGGACCTGAACCGTTATCTTACATATGTCGCTATCAACATTTAACCGCAACTACTGTTAGGTTGGCATCTACAGCTTCTTCACTCTGCTCTTTATGATTATGTCATTGTTCAGCTGAAAGGGATGTTAGATTAAGCCATAGACCATTATCGATCTGGACACGAAGCCGGAACACCGCAGGATGGTGGGGGTAGAAACCCATGCGACGACTACGACAACATTGGGCCAAGTCGTTTTACAGCTGGGATCAAAGTAAGACCTAAACCCAACACGGGGCGAAAGAGAAGACACGGTCCGTCACGGAAAAAATTGGGCTAAGATATGTGGCAGCTTACAAGAGGTTGAAATTGTCAGAAGTAAACCCGGATAATCAGTGTAATGATACTACTTCGGCTGCCCATGTGTTACCACAATCATACACCAATCCCCAATCATCATTCACCTCCCTACTCTTGGTTTTTGTAACGCATCTCCTAATCTATGATGCCACCTTGTACTGGTAGGACGCTTTCTGTTTACCTAAATGCTGTCCCGTGGTTTGTCTGCTATAGTGGGCAACTGAGCTCTTCAATCTTGTTTTCCGTTCCAAAATCATCTTGTCAAAGCTAGAGAAGGAATCATTTGGGTTCAAACAAGTCATGCCAAGTAGCAATGAAGTGTTCACCTCACACTCACTGCAGCGACAATTAAGTTCTTCAATTTGCATATCAATAACAACATTAAAACATTTAGGATCAGGCAGTAATGCTCATTCGACACATCATTAACGCTGCGGAAAACTCTGTATCCCCGACAACAAACATGCATATCATCCATATCGACAATATCGATATAATGTTGATAGCATAAAATAAAGAAGTTATCTTTCCAATAAGATCTTTCCAACCATCATCTTTAGTGCTTCAAATCTTCTTTAATCCCAACAAGTAAAACCTTAGGACTGACAATAGTTATTTTTTTCCTCTATGTAAAGCAGTATTCAACACTTTTGAGCATACCATCCAGATAACTGACTATCAGCCCAGTTTTACCACCATCTTTTCATAAGAATACACTGCGTCGTCATGAAAACTTATGATCCAGTCACAAAAGTTGCACACATCAGCTCCGTTTTTTGTCCAATATATATGATTTTATACCCCCACAGGGCTACCCCACCGAACAACTTTGAGCCACCTGCCCGTCCTGTGATACAGCTACCCCTAGGGGCACCACCCAAGCTGTTTTGACCAGACCTGAGTAGCAGCCGAGTTTTGCCACCATCTTGTCATTAAAATGTACTATGCGGTCATTACAAAGTACGAAACATATAGAATGCTATACCCCTACAGGGCTACCCGACAGCACAACAACTGAGCCTGCCCATCCTGTGATGTGGCTACCTGTCTCCTATTCAGCCAAGACATTTTGTTGGGCTACCTCTCCACCGCTTCGATACTTGGCGTCATGAAGATGAAAAAATTATAAAAATGAGAATTGTTGTTTTGGTCCGGACCCAACGCATGTGCCGTTCTCAGTGATTAATGAGGCTCAGTTTCAACTATAACACGAGGCCCATCGTAGTCATTGATTCCAGATATAAAATTCAAGTTTCGTCAATTAAAAAATAAACAAAGTTCCATATAGTATAGAAGTCTAATACACTATTAAGTATTTATTATTTAATATTTTTATAATCATATAATAAATTACGTTCCATGCCAATGTATAGGGCCCTCTCCCAACGAGACCGCTGAATAGTATTCCCTGTCCATACGGAGTGTTCAGCAATATTCATACCAGAGTACGATTAGTGTGAAGTGGCCAATAGACAGTGATACATCTAATCCCATCCATCTGTCGATTGAGGATGGGTACATACATTACTAAAGTAGTTATGTTACCGTCCATGGAGCACACCGGAAGAACTATATCGGAGCTCTCTATGTCATGGAAGATTTGTAGAATTTCTCATAAATTGGTTAAATGAAAAAGTACAATCTTCGCCAATAGAATGACCTTAAGTTAGGTAATGTGGCATTACTGTCGTTTATAAAACCCCAGTTTTACATTAACCAATAGGGTAGTAACAGATAAACTTCGATTTACTGCTTTGAAAACATTGACCAAATACCCACATTGTCCACTAGTTGTGTAATACTGGACAGACAACAACACAGATATAGAAGTGATGTATATCACAGAACGAGAGATAACAATAATTACAGTGGTGGCATTATAGTGCACTAGTGCACAGCCAGTGCCCAAAATATGGGTGGGCTCAAGTTAGGTACTGCATTGCTTTGAATACATTGACCAAATACCCACATTGTCCACTAGTTGTAAAAATAAACAGACAACAACATAGATATAGAAGTAATGACGATGACCAAACGAGAGAGTCAGTAAATCCCTAAAAAATGGGTGGCCTCAACTTAGGTACTATGGCATTACTGTCAATCATAAATACCCAGTTTTACATTAACCAATGGTGTAACAGATGAAAATCGATACTCTGGTTTGAATTCATTTACCAAATACCCACATTGTCCACTAGTTATAAACATAAACAGACAATAACATAGATATAGAAGTGATGTTGATGACCGTATGAGAGATACTAAGTTAGGCACTATAGGATTGTTGTCATTCACAAAACACCCAGTTTTACATTAACCAACAGTGTAACAGATAAACTTTGACATACTGCTTTGAAAATGCCCACATTGTCCACTAGCTGTGAAACTAGACAAAACTACAACATAAATATAGAAGTGATGTCAATCACCGGACAAGAGATAGTAATAATTACAGTGCTGGCATTATAATCAACGAGTGCACAGTCAATCCCCAAAAAATGGGTGGCCTCAAATTAGGTACTGTGGCATTACTGTCAATCATAAATACCCAGTTTTACATTAACCAATGGTGTAACAGATGAAATTCGATACTCTAGTTTGAATTCATTTACCAAATACCCACATTGTCCACTAGTTATAAACATAAACAAGCAATAACATAGATGTAGAAGTGATGTCGATGACCGTATGAGAGATACTAAGTTAGGTACTATAGGATTGCTGTCATTCACAAAACACCCAGTTTTACATTAACCAACAGTGTAACAGATAAACTTGAACATACTGCTTTGAAAATGCCCACATTGTCCACTAGCTGTGAAACTAGACAAAACTACAACATAAATATAGAAGTGATGTCAATCACCGGACAAGAGATAGTAATAATTACAGTGCCAACATTATAATGAACGAGTGCACAGTCAATCCCCAAAAAATGGGTGGCCTCAAATTAGGTACTGTGGCATTACTGTCAATCATAAATACCCAGTTTTACATTAACCAATGGTGTAACAGATGAAATTCGATACTCTGGTTTGAATTCATTTACCAAATACCAAAACATAAACAGACAATAACATAGATATAAAAGTGATGTCGATGACCACAGTCAATGCCCAAAAAATGGCCTGAACTTAGGTACTATGGCAGCACTGTCATTCACAAAACCCCAGTTTTACATTAACCCACAATGTAACAGATAAACTTCAATATACTGCTTTGAAAACATTGACCAAATACCCACGTACAATATACTAGTTGTAACAAACTAGACAGACAACATATATACAGAAGTGATGTCGATCACAGAACGAGAGATAGTAATAATGACAGTGCTGGCATTATAATGAACAGTTAGGAAGAACCTCCCACCAAATGTTAAAGTTCAACAAAACACAAAAGTTTTATAACACAGATATCCAAGAGTTGCATCCACGAAATCCCCAACCACTAGTAGCACCAAAGAGGAGGCATATAACAGACATAGACAAAACTCCATCAAAATTACACACAATTGTAGTAAGCAGACATACAACATGTCCAATTAGGGTACCCAAGGGAACCTAGGAACACGAGGTACATTAAATCGATCCCCGCCTGGAAACATGTCCTGGAATGGAGTTTTGTTCCTAGGTGCCCATCTGTTGCCTGCAGTTACAGTGTTGCTCTCTTCCTCGATCACTCTTTTATCTTCATCAACACCATCACATCTGTTCCATCGTAACCATGGACCAAATTCGTACGGCTTTTTCTCACATTTGTCAGTATCGTCACACTCACTGAATGAGTGATCGAGCATACCACAGTTGTAGCAGAATATTGGCAGTTCCTCATACAACACTCCAACCTCGAACTCCAATTCCCATGTCTGAACCCTAACTCTTCTGGCAAGAGGTTTCCTTGTGTCCAACTTCACGCATGCACGGCATCTCTGATTATCCAATTCTTCACCAGCAACAACTTCCCACTTTATTGGCCTCCCAATCATCTCCCCTAAACAGCCGACCATTACAAATGTTTCCTCATCTTTTGGAACACCCACAAATCGAACCCACACGGTCAGGGATATAGGAACTTGGCTTTTAAGTGGTGTACAGGATAACGCTCTCTGGACCAGCATCGCCCGTAGACTGTAATGCCACCGTCCCATTTCTAGTGTGTTGATAAAATCTCACATTTCATGGAATGTTATTGCGTAGTGGTTGAATGAAATAATTCTGACGTCTACCTTGCCAAGTAAACACCACTTGCTACGTACATACACCCTTACGTATTCAGTGTCTATTTCGAATGGGCATAGAATCCGCGCAACAACAGTCGCCTCTTTTCCGATCGAAGCATCAATCTCGCTCACGAAAGAATTATCGATCGTCAACGCTTGCTCAGCATGGTGAGTTAGCATTTTGTGATGGCATGCCATATTAGCAAACATGAACTGAATGAGGGAAACTCAACAACGACGATTGCCTATAAGGGGACGGAGTTTGATACGGTTAGGGTTAGGGTTAGAGTGGTTGTTATCGAAATTTATAACGCCGCCGCCGGCCAGTATGTAAATCCTTCAAGAAGACCAGAACATCTGCAACGCTTCGTTTTGTATAAATGAGAGAAGGTCAATCGTCACCGTGGCCGCTTCGAGTCACGAGAGCCGCTTCGCACGAGAGCCGCTTCGGCTTCGCTTCGCTTCGGGTGTCGAGTCGAGACCTTTTGAGTTTGCAACACAAAAAGCGACGGCTTATTAATTACTAATTTTAAATCAAAACTAGTGTTTAACCCACCTCTTAATAAAAAATTAATATATCGATTGCGAACCGCCAATCAGATTAAATCATGATGATGCAAACAATGAATTAATGTTTACTTATACCTTTCCAATGCAGTAATTTAACCATGCCTCACCACAGACTTTTGCCCATAAAGTTGACAACATGATCATGTACGACTGTTTAGGTCGATCCAGGCACCGACTCTCGCGCCATCGCTGTTGGGAGGACAGTTCAAGTCATCATACTAATTGTATTATGTTTAATGAATTAAACAGCGTGAAATGAATACAAAATGCCCAAATATGAACAGAAGAAACGATATTACATAGTCGTTAACCTCCATAGATGGGATGTTAGGTTGGACGTTGTGGTAGGTGTAGCTGTGACTTCGGAGAATTTCGGGGTTTTGCCGCTTCGGCTCTGAACCTCGCTTCGCTCGTTTTTGGTAGACGAAGGGGTTAATGGAGTCTAAAAGGAAAAGACGAAAGAGAGTAAGATTACTATAGTTGCGGGATAGCCAAACTTGCGCGGGTTTTTTTGGCGCCCGCACAAAAGGAAAAATAGTTGAATTAAAATTTCTGGGCTAATGTTTTGACAAATACCCGCTAGAAAAAATTTATGTCTATACTGGGCCTGCCCCCCCCCCCCCCCCACACCCACCCACCCAACCGCTTCGCATCCCCCTCCCCCAACCCCCTAACTATCAATATCATTACTATTAATTTTGTATAATGTGTTGTGTTGTATACTTGTATTTTATAGTGTTTTTTTGAACTTAATGCATTTTCTATTATGAGTAAATGATAATAGACATAATCTTACCAGTATACCAACAGTAATATAATTTAACGTATTTGAGTTCTTTAAAATCAATTAGTGTATGCATATATATTAACAATAATATATGATACTAATGGATTAAGAAACATATTTAATTATGTTTTAGCATATTTTAGCAATATATAGTTCAATAGGTATCAGCCTGCTATTTACTTTTAAATAAAGTATAGTAACATCAGTATTATTACCAAATTAGATATCAATACATTTTTTTATCATGGGCTATACACTTAATACTATTTTGTTATGAAATTCTATAGCACGGTTAAAGTTAAAGTAGAATGACAAATACTCATAATATAGTTAATCGGTATTATAATACATTCTGTAGGCTCCTCGAATTATCAAAACATGGCTCTGTTGTTGTTACTCGCCACGTACTTGACCGAGCCGATTAAAACTTGAACATATCAATGCAGCGGACTAAACTTGCATAACAACTAAAATGGGTGTTATTGTTATTAGTCACCCATGTGATTTACAAGGCTACCAAATACAACACAATCTCAATTGTGTCAACATCTGAGAGATAGTTTGATCCAATCTACAACACTTTAACAAATCCCGTGAACATTCTAAATTGTACTAACATTTTCCCTCGACTCATTCTTAAACATAATCCAAAATACATTCCGTAAGGGTAGTATAACACTCACCACCCAATCCCGCACTCCAATGTAGTGTATCGCTTAGTACGCAATCCCGCACTCCAAATGTTGTTTTCAAGTAAGTGCATTTAACGTGTTGGCCGTAAAAGGCTAAGCACATCTGTTAATTATGTCATCATGCAACTCAACCCGTCCTGAAACCCCCTCGAGTTACTAGTTCAAGTCAATGTGTGTTCCATATCCATGCTGTAACACCCCATCCAACATAAACATACTTACAACAAAACTGCAGCGGAAGAACAACCTTATCACATTACTATACTTGTTGGTGTTACACGCCGTTAGCCACCCACGTGGCTAACAAGGCTAATACATACACAATGTACCGGTCTGATGGGCTAAATTCCCGAGCGACTATACATTGATATTCCTTTACATTAACAACAACAACAACAACATATTCCTTATCAACTATACCGAGTATTTTAGACTGGTGCCGACAACAATATCGGTCTTACTACACCTACTGTATACATACTTAAATGATTACCCCTGTACAATGTCTACCCCGTCTTACTCTCGGACGGCTTCCAGCTCATTGTACCTGAAATAAGAAGAGAAGAGAAAGGGGTGGCCCCAAGGGGCTCAGCACCTTTGCTGGTATGGTAATCCCGCAGCCCACATGCTATCGGGCCACGCACAACTACTTGTCGTCTTAGCATGCGGTTGATTATACTTTAATCATACATGTAACAACGAACACACATCACATAACAAAACACACAACACTTAACATTTCGCCTCAATGGGCTCAATAATCGGATAATACATCCTACTCGATGAGTCACTCATGGTAATCACCGTCCCTAGAGTGCTCCTCCTTTAATGGAGCTACTTCCTTAACAGACGACACATACCCTTAATTCGGGTTATCCTTAAACGGCCTCTTGTCACAAACTGGGAATCATATCCATGATCCATACACTTCACCTTTTACAACATATGACATACACTACATCACAAAACTTAACAACACTTTGCACGTTTCCATGTGCACAACATAACACCGCAATAAATATTGCATCACAACAAAACACACAACACAACGGGAACGGTTCTCATAGGAACCGACCCAAACATCACCAATACACTGTTGAGCCTAGAGATTGTTGCCAGTCTCATGATAAGCTCGTTACATAACTCGTTACCGTTTCGTTAAATGAACGGTTAACTTAACACAAGGTGCCCCGGATATAGTGATCCAAGCACACCGAAACAAACATAACAATAGTATGCCCCTGTGGCCCGACGTGAGTCAGTAATAGCCTTGGTTAAGCTAAAGGGAAGGTTGGGAACCAAATTGGAAAACAACCATAACATACGGAGAGGATCGAACCTGCTATGACAACGACCCCCATACTCACACGCGTGGCCGGAACAGACCGGACTCCTCACTCCCCCCGTTAGCACTTATTAGTAGTTCAACTTTGAACTTTATCAAACAAATCACAACATTGAGTTAAGTCTTGTCAGACATACACAAGGGGAGAGAGTCATACATTCACATACAAACATCACACACAAACATCACATAACCAACTCACGCATAGCCGTGGTTAGAACGTTCCTTAAGTCGGAAACGTTATACCGGATACCGTTCTCTTACGTTTACCTAATAGTGGTTAACTAGCCCTTCAAGCGCATTAGAGGTTACCGGTATCGGCACGTAAACATACAATAACAATAATGACTGTAAACTCGTTTCATGATTTATATCATAACGTGGCAAACATACAGAAAAACACATTGGCATACAAGCCGGTGTAATCCGTAGGACACAGGTTGCAAGAAAACCATACCTGTCACCGGAGTCCACTTATCCTGTCCTTATATGTTCCTCGAGCAATTCTCGAACAACTGTTAACATCACATGTGTCTTTATTAACATTGGGGTAGCAAGTTTGTTTATTTAGCGTCTAATGCTTAACTTTCCCCCGTTAACTTAGTTACATAACTTAACATTTTTAACTTGTTTTACTCTCACATTTTAATACAACTTTTAACCCACTTAGGTGTCATTAAAACTCACCTTACATGCCCTTAACATCCTTACAACATCATTACCTACCAATCCCCATCATCACACATCATTTCATAACCTTAAACAACATTTTTGGTCCGACCGACCCACCGACCGACCCACAACTGGGTCGGTCCATTACAGACCCCTTTTACTTCCTTACAAACGTGCCCGTCCGACCCACGTCCGACCCACCATTCTGGGTCGGTCCATGTGCGAACATTTTCCCTCCTTTGAAACTTGACCGACCGACCCATGTCCGACCCACCCTTTTGGGTCGGACCATTACCGAACACATTCCAAACATTTTACAGAGGCTCGACCGACCCACAAACTGGGTCGGCCCCTGGGTCGGTCGCCTCCTAAACTTACCCAAACTTTGTCAAATCTTCACCAAACTTCTCCTAAGGCCTCTTAATGTGTTCTAACATCATTTGGCACTTCAAACACACCCTTAAGATATTCTTAAACACTCACAAAACTATTTTTCCTAATTCCTTAAACCTTTACTTATTCCACAAAATTTCTAACACTTACAATGTTTTCTCCTTATGATTCCTAGGTGGCATTTCACCTATAATGACCACAAGACCAAGGTGTTTCCTCTACACCTTATCATCATCTCTCAAATTTCCTTTCTTACTAGCTAAATCTCCTTTTTCACATCATACCTAAACATCACTTATTCCTTGAACATCAACATTACCTAACCTTAAACAAACTCCTCCAAGACTTAAACACATCCACTAAACACACATTGAATTCCTAGAACTTCCAAGACAACACCTAAATCCTTGCATCACTCCAAAACACTTTAATACATGTTTTCTTCTCAAGTAACATTGATTCACCTTTAACACTTTCTAGTTCACCAAAACTCACTTACAACACTTAGAACTTCTTACACATTTTTCCCAAATTTGGCCATAGTTTCTCTTGTATATACTCACATCCAAACACTTAGGTTTTTACCTTATTTCATTCAAAACACCTAAAATCCATCAAACACATCCTTATACACAAACTTCACACATTAAGCACTACATCACAATATGCATAACTTAAATTGCTTGGCACTTAGGCCCTTAAATAACATGGCTCTTAGGCCCTTAAATTGCATAACCTTAAACACTGAATTTCCCACATAAATAATGCCTTTGACCTGCAAATACATACACCAAAACATATGTTCTTTTACTAGTCTCCTTGAGAACATTTTGCTAGGTCACTCACCATTGGCTCCTTAGGTATTTTATCAAGCAAATCAAGCTCATTTTCCTAAGGCATTTAAACTACATTGAGATAGTTTGTTTACCTCTTTTTCCTCACAAATTTCTTTCTTGGTTCCTTGTAAACCGGTGGGGTGTTTGGTTGTTTGTCAACTTCTAAACATTATACAAACAACATAATGAGTATTCAAGCATTATGCTTCATCTCATTGTAAACCCTAGTTACATATATTGTTTTAACACATTAAGGTAATTGTTTTACCTTGGAATTGGAAGAGAACTTGAATGAGTATCAAGAGAGGGCTCCTCCTAGCCCTTGAAATTCAAATGAAGCTAAAACAAGCAAGATAAATACACCATTGTGAGGTGAATTTTCGGACAACATGTAAACATGGAGGAAACTTGATTTTTCTTTGAGTTTCCTTACCTTGAAGCAAAGGAGAACAAGAATATGTGAAAAGGTGAGCTCAAGCTCCTCCCATGGTGGTTTCTCTTGGCACCGAAATGGAGGTTTTGAAGCTTTGAAGAGACAAGATTGTAGAGCTTGGCTTAACTAAGAGAATGGTGGTGTTTGTTTTTGATTTGGTTAAGTGAGCTAGATTTTACATGTGGTCAAAGGTGGACTTCCATGGTTGTAGTGTTATATTACCGAGAGAGAACAAGAAGAAGAGAGGAAGAAGAGAGTGTGGAACCGTGTGAAATGAAGGAGGAAGGAAGAATGAAGATAGAATTTGCTTTTAAGATATTTAAGCCTTAAAGCAAATAGTAACTATGAGTCACATTTATTTACTTAACAAGTTAACATGTTTGGTGACTCCTCTCTACAAAAACCGGCCACCATTATGCCTAGGAGGGTGTTTTGGTCTTTGTTGACCAATTTAATCACTTATAACATTATATGTTACAAACTAGTTATAAAAGTCACTATTCACCTATAACAAGGCACATAGAAGTGAAATTTTTGATTTCCCACTAATATGGCCACCCAAATGTGATACTATATAGTACACATGTTAATTAAAGAGTAATGATGGACATTTAGCCATTCAAAACTCATTTACAAGACAATTTTTCAAAAACGTGCTTTAAGCCTCCTTAAAGCACATTTTGTGTTTTAACTTGTTTTCAAGCTTGGTTTTCTTTAGTAATTGATTTAATATGTTCATTAACATATAATAAGGTATAGGTATGACCATTAGGTCTTTTACACATTTATCCCAAGCTTAGAGCACATTTTTGCTCATATTGACTTTAAGGTATTACCTTGTGTTTTGTTTGGTTTCATTGTCTACCAAAGTTTCCTAAGGACTTATTTAGCCCTATCAAATCATAATTAAATGTTATCAGGTCTTGGTAGGCTCTTTGGGTCCTAACCAAGTTCACTCATAGCTTAGAGCATGTTTTTGCTCAAACTGTGTCTTAATGTTTTATTGCATTTATTATGGTTTAAATTGTTCACTGATGTTACTAAGGCACTTTTTAGCCTTTACATACCATAATTTGATATTTAAACCACATATCAAGGTTTGGGGTATTTCAATCTACCCCCCTTAAAAGAACTTCGCCCTCGAAGTTCACACTTTTCACACATCATAGATTTGAACACAATAATCACTTGGAAATAAACTTCCTTAACCAAACACACTTTACATCACAACCTCGGACTTAATGGTCCGGGCAACACATTCACATCCACACATAACATAACATATCCAAATGATAACCTCGGACTCTATGGTCCGGGTATCTTAACAACATTTACACATACATAACAAGATTTGGACACGTGGGTCCCGATAACATAACAGTCTTTAGACACGTAGGTCTATCTAACACCACACATTTAGACTCATAGGCCTTGATAGTATACACTTTAGGAAATCCAAGTCAAACAACATTCATTACACATACCACACAACATGTCAGAGCATGTATAGCAATCAAAAATATCCTTGATATACACTGTGATCCCGCAGAACCCGGTCGCGATGGACACCTTCCGTCCCCGTGCCTTTGGGAGTTTAAAACAATCACATAAGTTTAAAATTTCCTTGTGAGGTTAAGTAAGAACTTTAATTACGTAAAGTATCCATCAACGTTTTATAAATACCAATTTAAAATCCTTTTGAAAACACACAACTCCAAGTCCAACTTAAGCTCTTTGCTTCTTTCTTAGCGTGGTTATTTGTGACCACTTATAGGGAGTTTCAAGAGTCATCCAACCCTGATGTGATCAGCATCAGTGTTGAACTATCCTTCCACTCCAATTTGTGTTCGGCTTCCCTTGGTCGCATGCAAATCAAGTTCCACCTCCCACTTCATTTTCAAGCGTCAAGTAAATCACTCATTTCCAATTTTCTATCTTTTGAATCATTCTAGTCATGATCACAACATCTCCAAAGGATAGAACTCCGTCTATCAGTTACCTCCGTTCACTTTAATCACGTTGCCTAGGGAATCTTATTCTCACTAGGTTCTATGTCGGTATCATGCCCTTTTATGCATCACTATTAAGTATACATATATATATATATACATATATTTTATCAAAATACAACACACCTGATTTTACATTTATACACTGTCGGGGCTCTTATTCCCCCGGGAGTTTCTCTACTCCCCACACTTGTACAATCACACACAATTGTTAACAAACACACACACTTATCACAATGGTATTCGCATCCTCTGTGCGCAATTACCACAATTAATCCATGAATGAATGTGTATGTTTACGTAACACACACACCAATCATCAAAACAAACAATAATTTTGTGCTATGCACAATATAAATCACATACACTACGTACACTTGTACGGTAATATACACTAAGTGGTTTTGCGCTCTACCCCCCTTAAAAGGGATTACGCCCACGTAATCAGTCACTAAACATTGGCTTAAATGTTCTGCCGTCGTGAAGTGTTTTAACTTCCACGCGGTCTATTACACAACTGATTCTGATTAGAGGATCTCAACCATATTGGCGGTTTAGTTCCTAAACCAGGAATTCTCATTGGAGTTGTAACTCATAACCGGTTTCGGTCCTGGCCTGTGAGGCTTTTAGGCGTTAATAATTAGCCATTCACTCATGTTCATTATTTACGTTGTACATTTGAATCACTGGTTCACTAGTTTCTGCTGCGAAACTTTTAACTGTAGAGCTTAATTACTCCCCCTTTTGTTATTCTACATCCCCGATTGTCACCTTCATCTTGGTAACAATGGTTTCTCAACCGACGCACGGTATCTTTTACCCTGAGCGGATTCGGTGAGTTTCACAATTTTCATAACAATTTATTGTGTATACCACTATGTATTTACAATGATTGCCTTGTTCCCTTCCGACTTACTGTCGGTTGAGATTGAGCTACTACCTAGTGTGTAGTGCTCTCTCAGCTATTTCCAACATTTGGGGTATATTCCATACCGATATTTGACAGTTAGTGCTGCTGTAGTCACTTACTGTTAATCATGTTTTCACATTCGGTTTTGTACAAGCACTCTTTATTGGTGCGGCCTTGCATTTCCTATGCATCGGCCATTATAACATTATCTGTCCACAATCAACATGTTTCCAATTCCTAGCTATCTCATTCGTTCATTACTGCACAAGTGCAATACCAAAACACTCAGTCATACAGAGTGCAGAGGCGTAAACTCTCGACAGTAAATCCCTTATGCGATTCGCCATGGAATTCACACTGAGTTCCTCATCACACAATACCTACCACTGGCTTATTGCTCAGTTTGTTTAACATCACTTATCTTGCATCTCCACTGAGTTTAACTCTTAACTGGTTTTATCTGTTACATTATCGTTGACAACATTTATACAACGGTCGCTTGCGCACCGTACTTATTGTATAATACTAACTCACATCGTATTTACTGTCATATTAGCTTCCACACATAAATTTACATTATTCACATTACGGTTCATCCCTCATTGGATGACAACTGAATGCTCCTTGAGCATCGATCATTCGAGTCACAAGCCGGCGTATCAGCGGTGCTTCACTTTATACACATAGTATAAGCTAATGCTCTTTTCACTAATAACGTCATCCATCCTTAACATATTTCTTGAACTTGATCCACATACTACCGCTCCTGCGGTGTCACAATGTCGAGAGGTATCCCCACTCTTAATGCAGTGGTTCGTTTACCACTCTATTCGCTTATACAACCTAAACTTCTACCATCAATTGAATCTATATAACATATCCTACTTATGGCTTATAAGCCTTATTTGCCTTGAGCTAGGCTCATTATAGGCTGTCCACATACATGTACTTCTCTGTACAATATTACAAGGTCGTTGCATCACGTTTCCTTTCATGGGATGCCCCTTAGGTTTGTCAGTCCGTCTCCTGACAACTTATGTCTAAACTGTGTGTTAGTTTCAACCCTTGTGCTTCTGTCATGCATTTCATTCAACAATTGTTGATGCAAACACCCTCAAGGATTGTTCCTGGGTGTTGCTAAGTTATTCCTTTACATTTGGCTCACACTCATGGTACATTCAGTTAGTTACGCCTTTCGCGTTCTTTACTGGTTAATATCTTCTTCTGAAGATTAACATTTCCTGGTAGTGTTGGTACTTATTCTGGGAATTCATCCCGTTTTGTCACATTAATGTGTCCACATTAGGCATCTGCTTGCCATGTACAGGCTGGGTCACCATTCCAGCTATAATGTTTATCCCTAAGGATCCTTAAGACATATGGTGTCTTCATAACAGTCTGCCATCGCACTTTAACTCTTAAACATTTCCTTGAAAGGAATTTATTGATCCTTTTGTCTTGCTAACTTAACTGAATTCCTTAACTTTAATTATCCTTGTAATCCTTAGCTCTCGTTCGTTTTATACTGCTGACCGTAGACGGAGTCGACTACTTCCCGTGTTTCGGACTCTACTGTATACATATATGGGGTATCATACTGATACATTGCTACTTACCCAACTAACCCATAATAGGTCTGTCAGGCCCACATGCTCCTATCGGAGTGCGGTCGTCCCACAACACAGTTGGTACACTTGTAGTGTCCGTCACACGCCTAGGTGAAGTATTCTGTTGTCAACTCCCTTATATTGTCCCGTGACAATATTCATTCCTTGCTTCCCGAACTTAATCGAGGGAAAGTTTATCCATTGTTGTATCCTTGTCAACTGTCCTTGGTTTTACTGGTTTGGTTTAAAAGAAGGTTGGAAAGAAGTGTTGGTTTGAAAGAAAATCTGGTTTTGAAAAGAAGAGGGTTTGTATAAATCTGGGTTGAAAGAAAATTTTCACGGTTTCACAACATCTTCTTACCTTAACCAAGTCTAGCTTCTTGCTGACTGGTGTACTTACAATCACAGAGGTTAGGCTATTAAGCCCTTCCATGGTCATAGTGGTCTCGTTTAACTTTATGGTACTTTACTAAGTACTTTATAGTGGTTATAAATTTCCCGAACAGCCCTGTTATAGCAGCACTTGCTATGGCAAGTGCGCCATGCTAACTGGCTATCAGTTTAACACATACCGGTTGTGGTATTGTTTTTACCCATATTGTCATCAGTGGCCTTGTTGGCCCTCACTGATCCTACTGTCTTCATATGACGGTCATCAACTAGGGTGTTTCCCATTCTGGGGGACCCCTTTATCTTAGTATTGTATTGTCTTTATAGCCCGTTCCACGCACTTGTCGTGGTTACTGAGACTTGTCTCTTGTTTGGGCACTACGTTGTAGTCCCCTTGTCGGTTTACACCGTGGTGTGTTATTTATCAACTGTGGTCCCGTAGACACTCGTCTCGGGTTTCTTTAATCCACTTCTTGCCTGTTGCACGGTTGGTGCGTTGCAAGCTGGTTGTACTCGACTGCTCTGCATGTCGACCCATGTTGCCGGAAATTCTATTCTCCAATATACAAGATCCTTCACTCATTGCTATGAAATGCGGTTAACACTGTTTAGATGGGAACCGTCTCCGGGATTCCCAGTTTTCGGGATCTACCGTATGACAGGTTCTCCGTACCCTAAAGGTATATAATAACAGCCAGATCGGGTATTCCCGAGTATGAGAGTGGACTTCCATCTCTCTGGCGTTGTTTCCCCAAGTTATATACAGGGATTGTGGAGGGTGGGAAGGATATTGTAGGTTTCCAGTAGTCACTGGTAGTTCCTAACTAGCGTATCTCTCACGCTATCACTCAACCCTTAACCCAAAGTACTTAAATCCTAACTCGGTACTTCCTAAGCTCGGTAGTTCAGTCATCAGAGCGATACTTCGCTCTGATACCACTTTTTGTAACACCCCATCCAACATAAACATACTTACAACAAACTGCAGCGGAAGAACAACCTTATCACATTACTATACTTGTTGGTGTTACACGCCGTTAGCCACCCACGTGGCTAACAAGGCTAATACATACACAATGTACCGGTCTGATGGGCTAAATTCCCGAGCGACTATACATTGATATTCCTTTACATTAACAACAACAACAACATATTCCTTATCAACTATACCGAGTATTTTAGACTGGTGCCGACAACAATATCGGTCTTACTACACCTACTGTATACATACTTAAATGATTACCCCTGTACAATGTCTACCCCGTCTTACTCTCGGACGGCTTCCAGCTCATTGTACCTGAAATAAGAAGAGAAGAGAAAGGGGTGGCCCCAAGGGGCTCAGCACCTTTGCTGGTATGGTAATCCCGCAGCCCACATGCTATCGGGCCACGCACAACTACTTGTCGTCTTAGCATGCGGTTGATTATATTTTAATCATACATGTAACAACGAACACACATCACATAACAAAACACACAACACTTAACATTTCGCCTCAATGGGCTCAATAATCGGATAATACATCCTACTCGATGAGTCACTCATGGTAATCACCGTCCCTAGAGTGCTCCTCCTTTAATGGAGCTACTTCCTTAACAGACGACACATACCCTTAATTCGGGTTATCCTTAAACGTCTCTTGTCACAAACTGGGAATCATATCCATGATCCATACACTTCACCTTTTACAACATATGACTACACTACATCACAAACTTAACAACACTTTGCACGTTTCCATGTGCACAACATAACACCGCAATAATATTGCATCACAACAAAACACACAACACAACGGGAACGGTTCTCATAGGAACCGACCCAAACATCACCAATACACTGTTGAGCCTAGAGATTGTTGCCAGTCTCATGATAAGCTCGTTACATAACTCGTTACCGTTTCGTTAAATGAACGGTTAACTTAACACAAGGTGCCCCGGATATAGTGATCCAAGCACACCGAAACAAACATAACAATAGTATGCCCCTGTGGCCCGACGTGAGTCAGTAATAGCCTTGGTTAAGCTAAAGGGAAGGTTGGGAACCAAATTGGAAAACAACCATAACATACGGAGAGGATCGAACCTGCTATGACAACGACCCCCATACTCACACGCGTGGCCGGAACAGACCGACTCCTCTCCCCCTTAGCACTGTTACACTTATTAGTAGTTCAACTTTGAACTTTATCAAACAAATCACAACATTGAGTTAAGTCTTGTCAGACATACACAAGGGAAGAGAGAGTCATACATTCACATACAAACATCACACACAAACATCACATAACCAACTCACGCATAGCCGTGGTTAGAACGTTCCTTAAGTCGGAAACGTTATCACCGGATACCGTTCTCTTACGTTTACCTAATAGTGGTTAACTAGCCCTTCAAGCGCATTAGAGGTTACCGGTATCGGCACGTAAACATACAATAACAATAATGACTGTAAACTCGTTTCATGATTTATATCATAACGTGGCAACATACAGAAAAACACATTGGCATACAAGCCGGTGTAATCCGGTAGGACACAGGTTGCAAGAAAACCATACCTGTCACCGGAGTCCACTTATCCTGTCCTTATATGTTCCTCGAGCAATTCTCGAACAACTGTTAACATCACATGTGTCTTTATTAACATTGGGGTAGCAAGTTTGTTTATTTAGCGTCTAATGCTTAACTTTCCCCGTTAACTTAGTTACATAACTTAACATTTTTAACTTGTTTTACTCTCACATTTTAATACAACTTTTAACCCACTTAGGTGTCATTAAAACTCACCTTACATGCCCTTAACATCCTTATAACATCATTACCTACCAATCCCCATCATCACACATCATTTCATAACCTTAAACAACATTTTTGGTCCGACCGACCCACCGACCGACCCACAACTGGGTCGGTCCATTACAGACCCCTTTTACTTCCTTACAAACATGACCGTCCGACCCACGTCCGACCCACCATTCTGGGTCGGTCCATGTGCGAACATTTTCCCTCCTTTGAACTTGACCGACCGACCCATGTCCGACCCACCCTTTTGGGTCGGACCATTACCGAACACATTCAACAACATTTTACAGAGGCTCGACCGACCCACAAACTGGGTCGGCCCCTGGGTCGGTCGCCTCCTAAACTTACCCAAACTTTGTCAAATCTTCACCAAACTTCTCCTAAGGCCTCTTAATGTGTTCTAACATCATTTGGCACTTCAACACACCCTTAAGATATTCTTAAACACTCACAAAACTATTTTTCCTAATTCCTTAAACCTTTACTTATTTCACAAAATTTCTAACACTTACAATGTTTTCTCCTTATGATTCCTAGGTGGCATTTCACCTATAATGACCACAAGACCAAGGTGTTTCCTCTACACCTTATCATCATCTCTCAAATTTCCTTTCTTACTAGCTAAATCTCCTTTTTCACATCATACCTAAACATCACTTATTCCTTGAACATCAACATTACCTAACCTTAAACAAACTCCTCCAAGACTTAAACACATCCACTAAACACACATTGAATTCCTAGAACTTCCAAGACAACACCTAAATCCTTGCATCACTCCAAAACACTTTAATACATGTTTTCTTCTCAAGTAACATTGATTCACCTTTAACACTTTCTAGTTCACCAAAACTCACTTACAACACTTAGAACTTCTTACACATTTTTCCCAAATTTGGCCATAGTTTCTCTTGTATATACTCACATCCAAACACTTAGGTTTTTACCTTATTTCATTCAAAACACCTAAAATCCATCAAACACATCCTTATACCCCAAACTTCATACATTAAGCACTACATCACAATATAGTGCATAACTTAAATTGCTTGGCACTTAGGCCCTTAAATAACATGGCTCTTAGGCCCTTAAATTGCATAACCTTAAACACTGAATTTCCCACATAAATAATGCCTTTGACCTGCAAATACATACACCAAAACATATGTTCTTTTACTAGTCTCCTTGAGAACATTTTGCTAGGTCACTCACCATTGGCTCCTTAGGTATTTTATCAAGCAAATCAAGCTCATTTTCCTAAGGCATTTAAACTACATTGAGATAGTTTGTTTACCTCTTTTCCTCACAAATTTTTTCTTGGTTCCTTGTAAACCGGTGGGGTGTTTGGTTGTTTGTCAACTTCTAAACATTATACAAACAACATAATGAGTATTCAAGCATTATGCTTCATCTCATTGTAAACCCTAGTTACATATATTGTTTTAACACATTAAGGTAATTGTTTTACCTTGGAATTGGAAGAGAACTTGAATGAGTATCAAGAGAGGGCTCCTCCTAGCCCTTGAAAGATTCAAATGAAGCTAAAACAAGCAAGATAAATACACCATTGTGAGGTGAATTTTCGGACAACATGTAAACATGGAGGAAACTTGATTTTTCTTTGAGTTTCCTTACCTTGAAGCAAAGGAGAACAAGAATATGTGAAAAGGTGAGCTCAAGCTCCTCCCATGGTGGTTTCTCTTGGCACCGAAATGGAGGTTTTGAAGCTTTGAAGAGACAGATTGTAGAGCTTGGCTTAACTAAGAGAATGGTGGTGTTTGTTTTTGATTTGGTTAAGTGAGCTAGATTTTACATGTGGTCAAAGGTGGACTTCCATGGTTGTAGTGTTATATTACCGAGAGAGAACAAGAGAAGAGAGGAAGAAAGAGTGTGGAACCGTGTGAAATGAAGGAGGAAGGAGGAATGAAGATAGAATTTGCTTTTAAGATATTTAAGCCTTAAAGCAAATAGTAACTATGAGTCACATTTATTTACTTAACAAGTTAACATGTTTGGTGACTCCTCTCTACAAAACCGGCCACCATTATGCCTAGGAGGGTGTTTTGGTCTTTGTTGACCAATTTAATCACTTATAACATTATATGTTACAAACTAGTTATAAAAGTCACTATTCACCTATAACAAGGCACATAGAAGTGAAATTTTTGATTTCCCACTAATATGGCCACCCAAATGTGATACTATATAGTACACATGTTAATTAAAGAGTAATGATGGACATTTAGCCATTCAAAACTCATTTACAAGACAATTTTTCAAAAACGTGCTTTAAGCCTCCTTAAAGCACATTTTGTGTTTAAACTTGTTTTCAAGCTTGGTTTTCTTTAGTAATTGATTTAATATGTTCATTAACATATAAATAAGGTATAGGTATGACCATTAGGTCTTTTACACATTTATCCCAAGCTTAGAGCACATTTTTGCTCATATTGACTTTAAGGTATTACCTTGTGTTTTGTTTGGTTTCATTGTCTACCAAAGTTTCCTAAGGACTATTTAGCCCTATCAAATCATAATTAAATGTTATCAGGTCTTGGTAGGCTCTTTGGGTCCTAACCAAGTTCACTCATAGCTTAGAGCATGTTTTTGCTCAAACTGTGTCTTAATGTTTTATTGCATTTATTATGGTTTAAATTGTTCACTGATGTTACTAAGGCACTTTTTAGCCTTTACACACCATAATTTGATATTTAAACCACATATCAAGGTTTGGGGTATTTCACATGCAATACACCTATAACTCATTCACACAACCAATCCAACAATTAGTAGGTATGTAGTGTTACAAGGGCTACTTCGTCTAGAGGTGGCAATTCGGGTTGGTGATTGGGTTTCGGTTCGGTTAGGATTGTTTCGTGCCAGTTTTGAACTATATAATATTCAGCTAGGGTCGGAATGTGTCGGTTGAATTCGGTTTTCCGAGTTTATGAAGTTACAGGTCGGATTGCATCGATTCGATTGTATTTCGGTTTGGTTGATTTCAATGAATAGGTTGGTTTTGTTTTTGGTTTCCTATGGTTTGGTAGTCAACGGTGCATTTGGTTTGTTCGGACCTAGAGTCTAATTCGGGTGAATTATTTGAGTTGGGATACGCCCCGATTCAAATTTGTAAATGTCATTTTAGAACCACTCATTTTTTTCATTTACAACCACATTTAACTGAATAATGTTACGCTAAGTTTACTACTCATTAGGCAAACATGGGTTATAATGAAGGAACATTTTGTATGTAGGGTATGATCTAGAATTGTATCCACCAATTCAAATCTAATTTTGTAAATGTACTCCTAATATAACCATTAAAAAAATCATTCCTCAATCAACTTGTATTATAACTATTATGTTATACTGAAAAAGCATAACGTGAAAGTTGAAACAGACACATAATCATATGATGCAAATCTATGAGGCATGCACACGTTTACCCATAAGCATTCAAATGTGCTTTTACTACTTGTTTCAGAACTTGCTAGTGCAACACAACTATCTATTTTATGAATTGTAATATGTAATATTGATTATACATGTGGTAATAATTTTCACATACTGTTTAACATTTATTCTAATGTCTCATATTTCACAAATTTTTGTATTAACAAGATAAATAGTCTGACACAAACTCAATTGGATAACAATGAGAAGTGTGTTGGGTGGATGGATAGGGAAGATACAGATGTGACATAGGTGCACTTACATGGTGATGATTTGATGTGAGAAATCGAGACTATCCATAACAGAAGAGCATCTACCAAACGTGGAGTGGGTTCATTGAGTTCATAAATAGATTTAGTGGACTACCTCACTTCTAACTTACATATTGGTTACAATAATATCATCAACCATCTTACAGTACGTCAATATATTGCGTATGTAGTATATTAATAAAAGTGTGTATATATTTTATTTTATAGAAATACTTCACATGTTCGAGAAAAAATTTATACATACACAATAGTGAAATTTTACTTATGAATCGATAAAGACAACTATATATTACTCCCTCCGTCCTGAATTGATCGTCTTGTTCACTATTTGGACGTATCGTTTGACTTCAATATTTAATATGTAAGATAAAATAATTTTTAAAATTTGAGTTTTGCAAATGATTCGTCACATGATAAACTATATGTTACATTGTTTCATTTTATAAAATTATTTTATCTTATATGTTAAATATTAAGGTGGAAAAACGTGCCATAAAGTAAAGGAGACGGTCAATTCAGGACGGAGGGAGTAGAAATGATAATATTATTTTATGGTTTGGTTTATTTAGGATTATTATCGGTTTATTTTAGGTGATTATCGGGTTTCGGTTGACTATTCTTTGGATAGCTTAGGTCTGATCATCGTTTGTTTGGTTCGGATGATTTTTGATAGTGGTTGTTCTTTGGTTTGATCCGGTTGATTGTGGGTTTCGGGTAACTGTTCCAATTTTCCATACGGTTGAGAATTGGATTTCGATTTGGGTCGAACCGACTCGGATTCTAGGGTTCCATACATGTTTTGCCACCTCCCACTTTATCATTTCTCGTTGTCTAGCCTTCAGCAGTTTTGTTCACTCCCCAAGCTCCTGCCTAAGTAATTGGTGTCTCGTATGGTGGTTCAGCCCATAGTTTAGTTCATTCACTGTTTACCTCTTTGCTGCGACAATTTATCTAGAGTATTCTCATCTTCGACTTTGGGTTTACTCGACAAACGGTAGTATCGTTACTATACATAAGTTCTCTTAGTTTACCATAAGATTATATAATTCATGTCACTGTCTTTTTTTATCAGTGATATATTCTTATCAATACATACCATCGAGCACGAATTCAAATAGTAACAAATGAACATATTAAACGTGCACCATCCATATTGTCTTATCCACCAATTATTCTACATTAGAAACCAAGACAATCCTCGGGATGAATCAGATGTCAGAACAACACAAAGTACACCATACGATATCGGGGGACCTAGCGTCCTAAAACCGTGCCAGTCCTATAATTCCTTAGCTATTGAGGAAGATCATGTAACAAAAAAAATACCATAAAAACCGTCAAACCATTTCGGTGCCTCTTGTATTCCCTTATCCATGTGTTAACCCGAACTACTTATTTTTTGTTATTGACCCCGTAATACTTTTGAACATTCGAATCCGGAATTATCATAAATAATCATTTCCCTTTGTTAGGAACTAATATAACAACGTTGTATTACTCTACTCTGCTTTTCGGAGTAATCTCTCCACTATCCTTATCTCATTTAAGCAGATGTGTCAATAAATAGGGGTATATATATGTATATATATTATATTTATGCGTCTTACTCACTCAAGGAAAGATTTCACCTCCATTTGGTATTGAGAGAAATTGACCTTAGATAAACAACATCTTGGCCTAATTTGTTACAAAAATTGAGCAAACTCTTTTATGCAAATGTAAATGTACAATCTTCGCTCCTGAAAACTGCATTCGCTTCTGATTCGCTAAAAAAACCGGTTCCGACCGGTTCCAGAGCGTTTCCGCTTCCCGTTCAGGGGCGGTTCCGGCAGGTCCTCAAAAAAGTGCACGCCTTTGGGTCAAAATTGTGCCATTTTGATGTTTGACCAACAGCTAGTTTGACCGGTTCGAACGCGGTTCTGAGTCGGTTACATAGGGCCGGGTTATACAGTTGTGATACATTGGCGGTTACTGACGGTTCCGGTTCTCGGACTGGTTCGGTCCCGAATCCCAAAATGTGTATTCATATTCGATATGTTCAGCCGCGATGTCGGTTGCAAACCGATTCTGGAACGGTTCCGACCGGCTTTGAATCCAGATGGGTTCTAATCACTGCGGTTCAGATCGGTTCCAATTCTACCACCGATAAATATCACGTATGAATTATTTTCTTTCACAAATTTTACCACCAATACAATACCCCCATCAGGTTTTAAAAATGACCTGTCAGACAGGATAACTTTTACTCTCTTAACCTTTTAATACATGACCAATTGCGGAGGTCTGACACCATTTTATCATAAAAATGTACTCTTTGGTCATACCAAAGCATGATCTAGTCACCTGTCACTCATCAGTTCCAGTTTTTTTGGCCGGAGTACAAAATTCTATACTGTATAGAGCTACCTGACCGCACAGTGATGAGCTACTTTCCCGTCCTGTGATGCAGCTACCCGAAATCTCATATTTTGCCAAACACTCTCCATGCTTGACTTATAGTCGAAGTGTATCACCATCTAGTCATAAAAAGCTACAATGAGGTCATACCAAATTGTGATCTAGTCACGTTGTGCACATGACGTTCTTATTTGTACTTAAATACAAATATTTATAATTATTCTATTATTCAAAGCATTTTATGATATATATATAACACATATCAGAAATAACATTAGCTATCTAAATACTACTATAAATATCACGTATGAATTATTTTCTTTTACAAATTTTACCACTGATATAAATACCCCCAACGAGTTTTGAAAATGACTTGTCATATCAACGAGTCGCGCGACTGTGCAAGTTTTAACCAACCCTAACCAAAATTTCTAATTTCTCATTCTGTAACTTTTGTTGGCTTTCATCTCGTCGCCGCTTCGGCGTTCCTCTACCTCCTGTTCGTCGACTCCATCCTCGACCTCCACACTCCAAAAGCTCTCGACCTAATTCCACAATCCTCTCCACCACGCTCCACCTTCGCCCAGCCGCCTCTCCTCCCCAGCCCATTCCCAAGTCCGACCGTACTCATCTTCTCCTGAACTCTCCTTCTCACTTGGAGCGCAGACAGAGAGGCAGACACAGAGAGCGCCGACCTTACTCATCTATGGTGAGATTTCTTTTCTCCTCCTCCTTCTTGGTTGCTTCTTGTGAGAGTCGAATTTGTACCAAGAGTAGGAAGAACCATAGACATTAGAATGAGTCATGGACCAGAGAGTTTGAATTTGATTATGAGGATGTAATCATTTTTGTTGTATTATTGGTTATTGGGATGAACTGGCAAAGCTCCTCAACTTTTCTTTCTTTATGATGTTCAGCTATTTTAAAAATTATCGTTTGGTAGACTGCAAAATAAGATAAACTTGATCGAATTTGCCGTCTTTACAATTAGTTATTGAAATACCCCGGACTTAATTAGGGTGATTAAATTACTCTAATACGATACTGAGGGCCTATTAGTGCCTAAGGAATTTTGGTAAACAGAATAAATCCAAAAGGAACAAGAAAAACGCTTAAAAAGCGAAAAACGCTAAATTGAGCGTTAAGTGACCGTAAGAGGAAAACAACCTTAAAGAGGGTATTAAATGAATTTAAAAGGCTTAATAATGCTAAATAATATGGGAACAACTCCCGAAGGAAACGGATCCATAAAACGAATTAAAAACGCTAATAAAGCTTTAGCGCACGTTTTTCGAGAAAACCCGAGAACGCGACTTTAAGTGGTCAAACGAGCCCGTAAAAATTATAGTTCATCAAATAACTATAAATAAACATTAATGGGAGTATAATAGCCATTAACATTAAAGAAACGAGAAGATTCCAGAAAACGGGCCCGGTTAGTGAATAGTGCTAAACCGGGTAAATTAACGAGCGTTTTCTATAAAAGACGAAAAACGCTCCAGCTTATATTATAATAGTGGGCCGGTTTTATTAATGTAGACAGCTCCTCACACATGACTAGTTAGCTAATTAAATAAGTCAAAGAGCAAAAAGCAAAAAGGGTACAAGTACCCTTTTCCCTCTCTCTTCCTTTATTTCCTTTTCCCTCTTCTCTCCTCTCTTTCCTCCTTCCTGTGATTTCTCCCTCCTCCTCTCTGGTTGCAGCCGATTTTGGAGTTCTCCCCCTCCTTCCATGGCTTCTCTTCATTCTCTTCTTGCTCTAGTCAACTCCAAGCTCCAAATGCAAAAATAATCACATATTTGAACTCCTCTCATCCTCCTCTATCATTCCCTCTTTTTAAAATTCCAAAGGATGAAGTTGACCTCCATGGGTTTTCCCCATTTGAAGAAGAAAAGCACACCATTATGAAGCTTGGAGTCTCCTCTTTCAAACAAGGTAAAAATCTCCATGAAAGACCTCACCTTTCTCCATCTCTTAAGTATGGCCGATTTTGCCTCTCTCTCTTACCTTGTTTTCCCTTGATTTTGAGCTTCATTTCAACCCTCCAATGGTGGAGTAATCCCCTTCTTGATTCAAGGGTGAGAACCTCTCTTAAAGCCCAAAAATAACCCTAACTTGTGCTCTAAACCCTTTTTATTGAATTAAGGTTTCCTAAGGTTTAGATAATTAATTTGAATGTATTTTTGTGCTTCTTGACTGTTGGCATGGAGTTGGAAATTCCATTCCCTCTTGACCGATTTTGAGAAGTGAGGACAAGAGGAACTAGGAGAGACATGTAATTAAGGTAGGAACACCTTAAACTTTTTTTAGTCTTTAGGAATGGGAAGGGTTAAATTGATAATGAACCCAACTATGTAATTAATGTAGTTGATTGAATTTGAGGGTTATTGTGAACTTGTTTGTTGATTTTAAGGCCTAAGTGCCATGGTATTTGAGATTTGAGTTATAATTGGTTGGGTAATTTGAGGATATATTGTGTGCTGGTAGACCCTTGTAAGGGTGTGGCTAGATTAGAAAAAATTGGGAGAGTTTGATGGTTTGGAGTATGAATTATGGGGTGTATGGCAAAATTTTGGTATAATTGTGCATTAAAGAATGACTGGTGATGGGAGACCAAGGGATGTATTGGGGATAGTAGAGATGTTTAAGACCATGGATTGGTAATTGGAGAATGAGATGAAACATGTAAAACTTTGTAGCAAGAGGTATTGGATTTCATTGGAGGAATTAGGAAGTGAGAGACAAAACTTAGAAAAATTGTTGGACTGGGTATAGATGTTGTAATGCTTGGAAATGTTTTGGGATGCTAGTAATGGTATTGGTAGTAGATGTGGATGTGAGAATGGGTTTTAAAATCTGTAGCATAAGCGTAACAAAAACTGTTACAAGTGTTGGAAAAGAAATGAGGGAATTGTGTAATTGATTGATGGATTTAGTAAGGAATTCGGGGGATGAACTAAGCAATTTGGAGGGCCTAAGTAGTGTTAAATCATGTGGGGAATATTGGTAAACATTTGGGAAACAATGGGTAAAGAAACCAACAGAAAACAGATTTTGAAACGGTACTAGGCCGGACCGGCTTGCGACCGGACTTGCAAGTTTGGTCGAGCCCAGAATCACAAAGACGGGAACCTTCTGAATGGACCGGACTTGCGACCGGACTTGCAAGTTCGGTCGAACCAGAAAATTTTCCCGCTGAAACCTACTGGAATGGACCGACTGCAACCGGACTTGCAAGTTCGGTCGAGTCAAAAAAAATGTTTTATAATATGATTATTAATCATATGTATAATATATATGCCTATATCATACATGCATATATATGTAGTAGTACGCTATAAATGAAGTAGTAAAGGTAAGAAGGTAGTATATGAGTAGGAAACACTAAGTAAAATGTAACCAAGTAAGTTGAGATATGAGAACATTAAGTACACCGGATAACAGGGTAAGTACGGGTAGTAATTATTTGTGTATCGTAAGAGTATAGTATTAATAACAATGTTGGAACATTATCAGTGGAACAATGTGAACCAAGGAACGAGGGGAACACATGGTAGAGCTAACCCCGGTGAAAGGTAATGATTTCCTCATGCTCTGTATCCTAACTTGTTACCCCGATTGGTGCTTGTTAGATTGTGTGATCACCTAAACAAGATAAATGCATGAATCGGATTGTGTACCCTCTTGTGTGTTGTATTGTAACGCTTATGATTGGCGTGTGGTCTAAACTGAAGTTTGTATAATTCATGAAATGTGGAATGTGAATGAATGACTTGATTGTGATTGTGTGTGGTAGTGTGACTCATAGTGGAGTCTTGCGTGAGTAGAGACTCGTAGAAGGGTCAAGTGTGAACTAATAAAATGGTGGAAACACACTACATCTATTGAACCAATACACGGTAACAAAACCTATGAACCACTAGAACGTGAAAACATACGGGAGTAGCAACCTCCCGATAACGGTTAGAGAAACCGAAACTTAATCCACACGATAAATATTAGTGGAAGTATCTAAGTAACCTCTAACTAGAGGATTGGAGAGTTGTTCGAAATACGAACCTAGAGTAAGGTAAAGCTTGGTAAGGTCACCAAACCCCTTAGAGATTTAGTCGAACCCCAATAATAGGAACCGACTAACATGAGTAATGTCCGAACATGAGAGTATTCAATAAGTTGGTTGAAAAATCTAATCTTAGAATACTAGACATTGAGTAATTCCCTAAGCCATTAATGCTCGGAGAGATACTTCCAGGCTAATCCTTGAGATTGTGAACTGACTCCGAGAGTGGAGTTTTTGGGAATTTGAGTAGTCCGGAAGTGAACCGGACATTGAGTATTTGAGGAGCCTAACTGTATAGCCCTATTGTATTTGAGCCCGGTGTGGGTCTTGTATATGTCCCGCCCGGAGGTCGTGAGATCGACTTAACATACCTTGAGCATCGAGTATTGAATGACGAACTTGAGAATTGAGTAAGGGAGTAATGAGTATTGGGTGTGACTTGAGACCCTTGAACTTGAGAATCGAGTTGAGTATTGTAGACCTTGTTGAGGTTGTGAGTAAGAGTCCCCCGGGAGTGTAGAACATGAGTAGTTGAGCAAGGCACGTGAGGTAGAACCCTCAAGCCTAATTAAAGAACATATTGAACCAACCCTTGATGTGTGTGTTAGTGCTTGTGTTCAATGTTGAACTTGATTGTGAATTACATATAATGTATATTGTATGCATGCTGTTGTGATAAAATGAACCGCATGCTCTCGACCATTAGTCGGCGTACCCTCGCTAGTACGCGGGGTATGCGGAAGTCATATTCAGCGAAGCTGACCCCCTAGGGGGAACGCTTTTAGTTTGCAGGTACCCGAAGTGAATATGATCACTGTAAGAGACCGACAGCAACCATACACCCCGTTCGAGAGTAGGACGGGGTTGTTATTGATATGGGTAGTTATTAAAGCAATTGTATTTGTATATTGTGGGATGTAAGACCCAGAGGTCATGGATACACTTGGGAATTGTAGATACTCGTATAGATTTTGAGATTGTATTGTATTATGGATATGAAGGTTGTATTTAGTTTGAGGATTGATTAAGTGAAGGAAGTATCTTTTATAGTGTACTCGGTAAAGACCCATCAGACCGATATTGTATTGTTGTTGTAATTGAGTTTGGATTGGCCTTGTTAGTCACGTGGGTGACTAACGGCATTGTTTCACCCCCGGTTGTAGTTTGAATTTCCGCTGCTTTGTTGTTAGTAATTAAGACGGGTTAGGAGATAATGGTGTGATTACCGGTAGGGGTGTTACAATTATATATCCCTGACTAGCAATATCAAAATGTTATTCATACCCCAAAAAGATACTCTACAGTTCTGTTGATGTATTTTTGATCGGCAAACTCAGCTTCAAACTGATGAGCGTGAAGAAGCAATATCGAGATCCGCGTGCCAGTCCAAAACCGAGGAAACAAACAAAGCGGATAGAATATCTTAAATGGGATGTATCTATCTGTTAAAGATAAAAGAAATATACGATCTATGTTTTATGAGTTGTAATCTATAGTCTCGGCGTCTATATATGAGACGGTAACTCTAGGGTTAGGGGTGGCGTTGTACATGGGAAAAAGAGAAAGAATCAGAAAAACAAGAAGGCAATACGCCGCATAGGTCTTGAGTGGTAGAGAATTACACGAGTAAGGTCAGTTTCATACTAAAACGTGATTAGTAATGCGTAGTATACTTTGAGTGTGAGGTGTTAAGATGGATTGTACTCTTAACGTGTTGAGAGTTTTAAATCTCGTGTAAAGGTAGTGTGGTGAACATACTACGTGCCCATTGTGTATCGAGGTGATACGTGATTCCGAGTAATAATCTGAGTCTCCGAGTTCTTTTATTGTCACCGTATTTTCATAGTTCTAGTCTCACACACCGTAGGTATTTGCAAGTTCACATACTACTTATTTTTGTTTTTTGGATGTTGTTTAAAATATTGGTAGCTGATCAATATCGTGAGAGGAGGGGAGCAGCAGCTTACCAGGAACATTAGTTCTAGAAAAAAATAATTAGTGTCTAAATTACCACCAAAAACTATCAACGTGGCAATTTAACCGGCCAGCACTGCTCTGGGATTTGTCTAAAACTGAGCACACTTTATTTTTATTGAAAACTATTTTGCTAAACTATACTCTTTGGAGTTTGTTTTAATGACATAGTCCTTCTCTCTTCTTACATCATAGTTCATGGTCTATTTTGTACTATTAAGTTACACTGTTTAATTGGTCAATAAACTGAGCATCATATGAATAATTAAGTGTGCAATTAATAATGAGTTCATGGTCTGTTTAATTGGTCAATAAACTGAGTTCATGTCTGTTTTGCGGTTTGAGTATTTCTGGTGCTACTTTTCTGTTTCAAGTACAGTCATAATTAGATCCTGGTTAGTGTTGCATTCTTTGGGTTGTTTTGTTATTCTTTCGTCGTTTATTGTAAGTTTGTGGTCAATAAACTGAGCATCATTTGAATAATTAGGTGTGCAATTAATAATGAGTTCACGGTCTGTTTAATTGGTCAATAAACTGAGTTCAAGGTCTGTTTAGCAGTTTGAGTATTTCTGGTGCTAGTTTTCTGTTCAAGAACAATCATAATTAGATCCTTGTTTCTTGCTTTGCATTCTTTGGATTGTTCTGTTTTTCTTTCATCGTTTATTTTGGACATATCCTTCTCTTCTTACATTATAGTTCATGGTCTATTTTGTTGTCTTTTAGTTACACTGTTTAATTGGTAAATAAATTGAGCATCATATGTATAATTAAGTGTGCTATTAATAATGAGTTCATGGTCTGTTTAATTGGTTAATGAACTGAGTTCATGGTCTGTTTTGCGTTTTGAGTATTTCTGGTGCTAGTTTTCTGTTCAAGAACAATCATAGTTAGTTCCTTGTTTCTTGTCTTGCATTCTTTGGGTTATTCTGTTGTTCTTTCTTCGTTTATTGTTAGTTTGTAACTAACCAGCTTGTTTCTTTTGCTGTCTATTAGGCTACAATTAGTGAATTCTTTGGATGAATTTGATTGAATTTGTGTGATAGTATCATATTATTATGTGATGAGGAAGAAACTTTGATCTACATCTTGGAAGGAATGGCTTTAAAGGAACGCTGAAGAAGATAAAGGTACCTTTCTAACTATAGAGATTGATCATAAATGTAGATAGTCACTTGACAGAGTTGATCACCGTTATGATTGACACTTGTTAGTTGTTAATGACTACTATGAGCTGCTGCTGCTGCATATCAAACCTATGGATCTGTCATCATTGTGGGATCTGTCAATTGTGGTTTTTTATATCTTGTTGGTAGTGTGAGTGTGTACATGCTGCTGCAACCGGTATTCTATTGTACTTAATTAGTGTGTCTTTGTCTGTACATGATAGTATGATACTACATGCAGCTACATTGCTAGTGCTGCTGCTGCTCCTCCATCTCATTTATGCTACATTGCTACTGTTGCTGCTGCTCTCATTGCTACTGTTGTTACTTGAGTTGTCTTCCCATGTTCCTCCTCTGTTAGATTTGTTCTCAGATAAGTGAGGCTCTGCTTGCAGCCAGGTTTACATCTTTTAGCTGTCTTACAAAATTTAAAGCTTTTTTTGCATTTTGTTTTTATTTCTGCTGTAGGAACTTTGGACAAGGGCTGGAGCCTGGAAGAAGCTCAAATCGGCAGCAAAAACTGGAGCTCTGTTGCTGCTGTTACTAGATGTTTATTTTTTAAGAAACTAATATGTGTTGATTGCCTCATGTTGGATCTCTCTTGCTGCTGTACAACAAATCGTAAGGCAGTGTGTCGTGTCACCCCTATGTAACCAAAGCATGATCTAGTCACGTGTCACTCATCAGTTCCAGTTTTTTGGCCGACATACATAATTCTATATGTCTAGAGCTACCGAGCGCACAGTGCTGAGCTACTTTCCCGTCCTGTGATGCAGCTACCCGAATCTCATATTTTGCCAAACCCTGTCCATGCTTGACTTATAGTAGAAGTGTATCAACATCTAGTCATAAAAATCTACTATGTGGTCACCAAAGTGTGATCTAGTCACGTAGTGCACATGAAATTCGTTATTTGTAACTTAAATACAATATTTATAATTATTCTATTATTCAAAGCAGTTTATGATATATTTAACATATATCGAAAATAACATTACCTATCTAAATACTAATAAATATCACGTATGAATTATTTTCTTTCACAAATTTTATCACCGATACAATACCCCCAACAGGTTTTAAAAATGACTTGTCAGATAGGATAACTTTTACTCTCTTAACCTTTTAATACATGACCAATTGCGGAGGTCTGCCACCATCTTATCACAAGGCTTAACTCATTGGTCATACCAAAGCATGATCTAGTCACGTGTCATCAGTTCCAGTTTTTTGGCCGACATACAGAATTATATACTCTCTAGAGCTACCCGACCTGACAGTGCTGAGCTACTTTCCCCGTCCAGTGATGCAGCTACCCGAAATCTCATATTTTGCCAAACCCTCTCCATGCTTGACTTATAGTCGAAGTGTATCACCATCTAGTCATAAAAATCTACTATGTGGTCATACCAAAGTGTGATCTAGTCACGTTGTGCCGGTTCTATTCAAAACCTATGGCACCATTTGTTGATTTCTTCTCTATTTTTTCTTGAATAAAATTTCTTTACTCTTTATTTATATGATGTATATATTAAAATCCTTACTTAATGTTACATATATTGTAATCATTCGGTTAACCCGCTTCCACTTCATGTTATTTACAATATTTCTACTATAGCCCAATCGCATTAATAGTACCAACATTAAATCGATCCCCCTAGCTCTGCAAATCAAGTCCAACCTCAACTATCTAATTCAAAGGTTAAAACCCATCATTTCGTGTTAGCGTATAAACCACAATTTGTGTAAAGCACAATTTGTGTAAACCACAATTTGTCTACATACTTATAATTACTTATGTATAGCAAACCAGTTAACAGTCAGCAAACATGTTTATAGGAGCGTGTTTATATTCCAGTCCCCACAAATGATACAATGCAATTATAGTGAAGAGAATACAGAAGTTTCATCACGTTTCAAAAGTCACACCATAGTCCAAAGGCCAAATGGAGTGAATACAAAACAAAGTCTTGATTAACAGCTACATTACCGGCGCAAAATAACTAATACAATTACAGAAAATGCTATACAATGTGACAACATGGTGGCATGATCTTCAGTCATCATTGTCACTGCCATAACACACAAACATAAGGGGACCAGGATTCGGAACAGAAATATGTTGAATACAGTTTGAAGGCATTTAGCTAATTAAGGGTATGTTGTTAACAAAAAAGTTTCAGACTTACGTTGATGTATCCTAGTCAGCATCGTCGGTGGTAGGGGTGGTTGTCGTAGTGGTCTCGAGGTGGAGAGGAATCCGAGGAATCGGAGGAACTTCAATCCTATCACCAGATGGGAACATGTTCGGGTATGGAGGAGGATTCCAGGGTAGGCGCCATTCAAAAGGGATACTAACAGTATTAAATTCCTCCTTCAAAGCTCTACTATCAACGTCGTTGGAACATTCTTCACTGTTCCAACGCATCCAAGGACCGAATCCGTCACGATTATTGACACGTTTCTTTTTACATTCATTGAGGGAGTGATCAAGCATACCACAATTATAGCAAAATATGGGAAGTTCCTCATATAAAAGAGTCACCTGAAAATCTAATTCCCATGCCTGCACCGATAGTCTACTCGCCAGCGGTTCAAGCGTGTTCATCTGACGCAAGCGCGGCATCGACGGTTGTCTAACCCTTCTCCCCCCAGAACTTCGCACCTTACTGGTTTACCAATCTTCATGGCGAGATAACATGCATTCGTCTCTGTCTCCTTATCACGGGGACGTCAGCAAATCGAACCCACGCGTTCATGGAGGTAGGGATTTGAGCATCGAGTTTTGTTGACGATACTGCTCTCTGAACCAACATCGCTCGCTGATGGTAGTGCCACCGACCCATTTCTATTGTTTTCTTGAACTCGGTTGGATCGTAAAACCGTATGGTGAATCTATTTTTGGAAATCTCTCACCTCTACCTTGGCAAGTAACTTCCATTGTATATATATATATATATATATATATATACAATTGAAGTTTAGTGGCTTCAATTCTTGTGGGCGGCAAAGAATTCGCGCGATAGCCATTGGGAACTCATCGTCACCGAGATCATTCATTCGATTATCTCGGCTCATCATTCTATTCCCTGCTGGAGTGGGCAAAACGCGATGGCGACGGTCGGCCATAGTCGCAAATACAGAGAAAAATGGTTAGACTTAGGGACTTAGTTGTGAATTGTGATAAGAGGGAGAAGAGAAGACAAAAGAAACAATGGGGGAGTCAATGACTGACTAGTTATAACAATTGTTATTAAAGAGCCGCTTCTAGTTTAACCGCAATTAAGTTATGTCACATAATCTTTTTTTTACAAAACGTATAATAAGAAAGAAATTCACCACATAACTCTAGTTATTTCTTGGTATTCTCGTAAAATGCATAGTTGATGATATGGGAATGCATGTATTTTTCAATTTAATACTGAGTTTATATTGTTGTTCACAATAGTGTTCACATATGACAATCACTCCCAACCAGCCATTGTTTAAAATTTAAGGGCCCTCTACACCAAAATTGGGGGCAGTTACATTTAAATTATACATAGTTAATATAATTTTCAACCAGTTCTGTATGATTTTCCTGTGTGTGTTTTTTTTAAATTCCAGTAGTTTCATAATATTTGTTCACAAGTTTAACACTAATTATTAAGAATAAATTAATTGTTTGCAAGAATTAAAAACTTGGGCCTGCAGGTCCATGTACCGGCCCAACCCAAAGACGAAAACTGTAGCCCCCCGCCACAGCCCCACTATAGAGAACTTTAATCAAAAGCATAAACTAGTAATACATTTGTAGTTTCGTTGGCTTCCATTTATTAAGAAGGCGCCTCAGTGACGGTGAATTGACAGGAAAGGTCAGGAACAATGATATCTACGCAGAGGGCGGCTTCGACAGACAAAAGTGCAGACAAAAGTGCAGACATTAAAGCTTTTTTTGCATTTTGTTTTTATTTCTGCTGTAGGAACTTTGGACAAGGGCTGGAGCCTGGAAGAAGCTCAAATCGGCAGCAAAAAACTGGAGCTCTGTTGCTGCTGTTACTAGATGTTGTATTTTTTAAGAAACTAATATGTGTTGATTGCCTCATGTTGGATCTCTCTTGCTGTTGTACAACAAATCAAGGCAGTGCTTGTCTCGTGTCACCCCTATGTAACCAAAGCATGATCTAGTCACGTGTTACTCATCAGTTCCAGTTTTTTTGCCGACATACATAATTCTATACTGTCTAGAGCTACGCGAGCGCACAGTACTGAGCTACTTTCCCGTCCTGTGATGCAGCTACACGAAATCTCATATTTTGCCAAACCCTAACCATGCTTGACTTATAGTAGAAGTGTATCAACATGTAGTCATAAAAATCTACTATGTGGTCACCAAAGTGTGATCTAGTCACGTAGTGCACATGAAATTCGTTATTTGTAACTTAAATACAATATTTAGAATTATTCTATTATTCAAAGCAGTTTATGATATATATTTAACATATATCGAAAATAACATTACCTATCTAAATACTAATAAATATCACGTATGAATTATTTTCTTTCACAAATTTTATCACCGATACAATACCCCCAACAGGTTTTAAAAATGACTTGTCAGATAGGATAACTTTTACTCTCTTAACCTTTTAATACATGACCAATTGCGGAGGTCTGCCACCATCTTATCACAAGACTTAACTCACTGGTCATACCAAAGCATGATCTAGTCACGTGTGCATCAGTTCCAGTTTTTTGGCCGACATACAGAATTATATACTGTCTAGAGCTACCCGACCTGACAGTGCTGAGCTACTTTCCCATCCAGCGATGCAGCTACCCGAAATCTCATACTTTGCCAAACCCTCTCCATGCTTGACTTATAGTCGAAGTGTATCACCATCTAGTCATAAAAATCTACTATGTGGTCATACCAAAGTGTGATCTAGTCACGTTGTGCCGGTTCTATTCAAAACCTATGGCACCATTTGTTGATTTCTTCTCTATTTTTTCTTGAATAAAAATGTCTTTACTCTTTATTTATATAGACGTATATATTAAAATCCTTGTACTTAATGTTACATATATTGTAATCATTCGGTTAACCTAGCTTCCACTTCATGTTATTTACAATATTTATCTACTATAGCCCAATCGCATTAATAGTACCAACATTAAATCGATCCCCCTAGCTCTGCAAATCAAGTCCAACCTCAACTATCTAATTTGAAGGTTAAAACCCATCATTTCGTGTTAGCGTACAAACCACAATTTGTGTAAAGCACAATTTGTGTAAACCACAATTTGTCTACATACTTATAATTACTTATGTATAGCAAACCAGTTAACAGTCAGCAAACATGTTTATAGGAGCGTGTTTATATTCCAGTCCCCACAAATGATACAGTGCAATTATAGTGAAGAGAATACAGAAGTTTCATCACGTTTCAAAAGTCACACCATAGTCCAAAGGCCAAATGGAGTGAATGCAAAACAAAGTCTTGATTAACAGCTACATTACCGGCGCAAAATAACTAATACAATTACAGAAAATGCTATACAATGTGACAACATGGTGGCATGATCTTCAGTCATCATTGTCACTGCCATAACACACAAACATAAGGGGACCAGGATTCGGAACAGAAATCTGTTGAATACAGTTTGAAGGCATTTAGCTAATTAAGGGTATGTTGTTAACAAAAAAGTTTCAGACTTACGTTGATGTATCCTCATCAGCATCGTCGGTGGTATGGGTGGTTGTCGTAGTGGTCTCGAGGTGGAGAGGAATCCGAGGAATTGGAGGAACTTCAATCCTATCACCAGATGGGAACATGTTCGGGTATGGAGGAGGATTCCAGGGTAGGCGCCATTCAAAAGGGATACTAACAGTATTAAATTCCTCCTTCAAAGCTCTACTATCAACGTCGTTGGAACATTCTTCACTGTTCCAACACATCCAAGGACCGAATCCGTCGCGATTATTGACACGTTTCTTTTTACATTCATTGAGGGAGTGATCAAGCATACCACAATTATAGCAAAATATGGGAAGTTCCTCATATAAAAGAGTCACATGAAAATCTAATTCCCATGCCTGCACCGATAGTCTACTCGCCAGTGGTTCAAGCGTGTTCAATCTGACGCAAGCGCGGCATCGACGGTTGTCTAACCCTTCTCCGCCCAGAACTTCGCACCTTACTGGTTTACCAATCTTCATGGCGAGATAACATGCATTTGTCTCTGTCTCCTTATCACGGGGGACGTCAGCAAATCGAACCCACGCGTTCATGGAGGTAGGGATTTGAGCATCGAGTTTTGTTGACGATACTGCTCTCTGAACCAATATCGCTCGCTGATGGTAGTGCCACCGACCCATTTCTATTGTTTTCTTGAACTCGGTTGGATTGTAAAACCGTATGGTGAATCTATTTTTGGAAATCTCTCTCACCTCTACCTTGGCAAGTAACTTCCATTGTATATATATATATATATACACAATTTAAGTTTAGTGGCTTCAATTCTTGTGGGGCAAAGAATTCACGCGATAGCCATTAGGAACTCATCGTCACCGAGATCATTCATTCGATTATCTCGGCTTATCATTCTATTCCCTGCTTGTGGAGTGGGCAAAACGCGATGGCGACGGTCGGCCATAGTCGCAAATACAGAGAAAAATGGTTAGACTTAGGGACTTAGTTGTGAATTGTGATAAGAGGGAGAAGAGAAGACAAAAGAGGAAGACAATGGGGCGAGTCAATGACTGACTAGTTATAACAATTGTTATTAAAGAGCCGCTTCTAGTTTAACCGCAATTAAGTTATGTCACATAATCTTTTTTTTACAAAAACGTATAATAAGAAAGAAATTCACCACATAACTCTAGTTATTTCTCGGTATTCTCGTAAAAATGCATAGTTGATGATATGGGAATGCATGTATTTTTCAATTTAATACTGAGTTTATATTGTTGTTCACAATAGTGTTCACATATGACAATCACTCCCAACCAGCCATTGTTTAAAAATTTAAGGGCCCTCTACACCAAAATTGGGGGCAGTTACATTTAAATTATACATAGTTAATATAATTTTCAACCAGTTCTGTATGATTTTCCTGTGTGTTTTTTTTTTAATTCCAGTAGTTTCATAATATTTGTTCACAAGTTTAACACTAATTATTAAGAATAAAATTAATTGTTTGCAAGAATTAAAAACTTGGGCCTGCAGGTCCATGTACCGGCCCAACCCAAAGACGAAAACTGTAGCCCCCCGCCACAGCCCCACTATAGAGAACTTTAATCAAAAGTAGTAAACTAGTAATACATTTGTAGTTTCGTTGGCTTCCATTTATTAAGAAGGCGCCTCAGTGATGGTGAATTGACAGGCAAGGTCAGGAACAATGATATCTACGCAGAGGGCGGCTTCGAACAGACAAAAGTGCAGACATTAAATTGATATGACTCGCTTACTAATCCAATAAAAGTGAATACTATTTCAATTTTAATTTAGTACATTTTGCCCATCATGACAAGAAATCGTCGCAGTTTCCCCATAAAAACGTCTTGCAGATATTAAACTGAAATGACACGGTTACTAATCCAAGAAAAGTGAATACTAGTATTTTATTTCAAGTTCAGCACATTTTCATGACAACAAATAGTCGCAGTTTTCCCATAAAACGAATGAGTAAGTTGGAGTTGTCACGCTTACCAATTCAACGAGTTTTTTTAAACGAAACAGGGAAATTTCAAGAGATACGAGTATATTTTTGGCAAAATCTTGAAATGCCACTGTAAAAACACAAATAACTAAAAATTTCAATGAGTTTTTTTCACATTTCAAAAAATTTAACAGTAGTAAATATATGAACTATGTAATTTTTTTGACAAAAGGTAAATATATTTTATATTTTTTTAAAATTATTCACTACCATCAAACATAAATATATAGTTCTGAAAACATAGTTTTTATTAATCTTTTTACTAATTTCTATCAATTAACTACCACAATTTACAACACTCATCTTAAAGTTATAGTATTTTTTCTCCCTGTGTCAGTAGATTATCCAAAGTAAACTAAATTACATTTTAAACTAACAACGATACAAATATTTTATACATTTGCAATATGTTTTGTATTAACTTTATTACATAGTACCTTTTGCCATCTACAAAATATTATTTCATATAATATCATTTTCATGAATATTCTAAATGTCTTAAGATATGAAATTATTCATTAAGACATAATATAATTAAATAATTTAAATTAGTAGACCTAATTTGAAAAATGCGTGGCAGTTAAATGGTCTGAATTAACAGAAAGGTTGCTAGAACTTACAGTTCAAAGTTCAAACGGTAAATTATATATTTTGCTGTTGAAGTATCTAAAAAAATAAAAATATTGGTTTTCACACTATTTCGTAACTTTCTTTTACAAAGGCATTTCATGAATAAGCAAAAAATTCTAGTGCCATTCCATGAAATTTTCCAACATAACAAAAAAACTTAGGTCACGCAAGCGATTTTGTAAACTATCTGTATCCATTAGTATTTTGTACAGGTACGGTGCTACATATCAATTACCCAATTAATAGGCAGGGGCCCG